>KK499866.1:619708-976142 GCA_000688715.1 Glossina pallidipes | reverse complement strand
TAGATCTTTTACAATTTGTGAGTAATAAGCAAAATCACCCAAGTTTTCAATTTTTATTTAGAAAAACGGAGTTGCGTTCAAATTACGCTTCTCTGCGGTCTTGTGCTCTAACCAATGTGATCCACTGTCAATACTAACCTGCGTACCAAAACTTCCAATGTGTCTACCAAACTTTAAGTCGATATCTTCATCTTCGCGACCAGGAAAATGTCACCAAGACACACCACACGAACACACAGAAAAACAAAGGGACGGGCATGGCTTAATCAATTCATGCTGATCCTGAATATATACTCTTTTGTAGGGCCTCTGAAGCTTCCTTTTGTTGCACCCTTCAGTGGTAGGTGTAAAATCTAGTGGTAGGTATAAAAATTTAGTTAAAAAAATGGAAAATGGAAAAAAGTGTTGTTTTATGTGCCGCCTTGAAAAATCGTGTTTTGAGAGAAACGCCGATTAGAGTTTCGAAATGTCTTATGTGGATTTGTACTTGCTATTGCAATAAATTTTTGGGATTTCTTGGTAAAAAATTAAAGAAAATGTTCTTCATAGCACGTCTACATGCACTAAAGGGTTGCAGGTTCACAACCTGCGTGCAATGTATATATTAATTTCAAATTGCACAAAATAAACAAACATCGTTCTGTACGTTCATAAAGGTTCTACGGAACTTTTATTAAAAAAGGTACATTTTTCAGACAATCGCATCCCATTCTAGCCATTATTTGAAGCTTTAAATTGGCTCTTCTTTTTTTTCTCCTTCTTCTTAAAATACAGTAAATTAGACTGCATATCTTGAAGCCATATAGCGTAGTAGCTAGAGTGCGCGAAGCTTACACGGGGGAGCCAGGTTCAAGTCCTAATGCGACCAAGAGGTATAAATTGCTCTTTGGCTTCTGATTTTGTGGCTATATGTGTTATTATTCTATACATACACTTTTTGTCTTTTTAAGCATAACACCATTGACTAAAAAAACCGTCTTTTTGATGGAAGAAAAGATCTTAGAAAAATGCTATTCTAGGGAGTTACCAAGCATATATGTAGGTACTTAAAAAATCCATTTTTATAGAATATAATCGAGTCTTTTGTGCTCGTTACCATTATCCTAAAAGAGACTAAAAAGAAACAAAAAGATCAAGAATATATATATCTTGTGCAGTCTCTGAAACTTTCTTCTGGGCGTTGCAAACACTTTGGCAGAATGAATCATCCTTCGGGGATGGACATAATAACTTTGAAAGACCCGCGCAAATGTGATGCGCACGTCGTCTGATTACTAACTTACTGACTAAGGAATTTAGATGCAATCTAGTCTAGTGAAGCTGTAGCAAACGGCAGATCATATCTATGCGCGAGGTAACCACTAGCTAGGGAAGAGCTTTTTGGTACGGCGTAATTCATAAGGCCCCCCTTTTTCAAAAAAATACATTCTTACACACATACTTCTTGACTATCGTTATGACTGTAACTAGAGGTTTCAATGAAATAATTTGACTAAATTAATGTGGATTTTTAGCGTGAGGCCTTGAGTAGAATAGTGGCAGTCAACGTGTTAAGGATAAAACTATGGAAATTCCAAATTCACATCCAATGCCGATTTGCTAAAGATGGTCTCTCAGTTTCATTTTTCTTATACTTATACTTTAAAATGATTTCTGTAAGAAGTTTAGATTTTATTTTACCTTAAGCTTGAATTTAAGAAGATCTACATGGAATTTAATTAATTAATTATT
Organism: Glossina pallidipes; assembly: GCA_000688715.1. Lineage (NCBI taxonomy): Eukaryota > Metazoa > Arthropoda > Insecta > Diptera > Glossinidae > Glossina > Glossina pallidipes. The sequence continues at coordinate 974,411 of KK499866.1, read as the reverse complement.
TCTTTCAAATCAATAAAATTTTTGAAAACAATTACGGACATCTGCGGTGACTGTGTTCTTTTAATTGAACATTTGGTTAAATGTGGGTGTCGACTATCGTGCATAGGAACGCTGCTGTCCATTTACACTCGTAGTTTGATTTGTATCAATTAAGCGAAATGACAAATAAAACAAAGGGCAAAGCGTATTAATGATCAAACTTATTAAGATAAAAAACATTTCTGAAATCTTTTTGAAACTTTTTTCTTCATTTCACTGGATGTTTATATATGTGGAAGGGTGGGCGAGCGTGCTTCTCTCTTTTATTTCAAACGAAAGACCGACAAAAGCCTACTGAAGTCTCGTCAATAAAAGGCATCGGAATAAAACTAATTGCGTGAATAGTGTCTGTACGTTGGTTTAACAAGAACTGACGAATTTCGATGCAAAACTAAAAAAAATAAATAAAAGGATTTTGTAATTAAATCGTATTAAAATGCAAACATTGAAATGCTCTGAACTCTAATTAAGTCTAATAATCTCCTTGGAGGACTGCATTTTCTGTCGATCGTTATTTACAAAGACATTAAGTTTAAGATTTCCTTTCATTCAAAGAAAATCTTTGTTCCTTTTCTTGTATTTTATCATCTGAAGGAGGGAATTTCTAAAGTCTTTTGCGGCGAGTATAATAAACACACATATATAGGCACTGTGCACATGCTATGCCTTTCAGAATGTAAGCATTTTATATAAACCAGAAAGAAAAACAAGTTTCGATTGCTCATCCGCCTTCGATTGCATTGCGCCTACATTACCAAAGTTTCGCAAATTGGCGGATAATGTTAACATACGTTGGGGACGTGCGTACCGACATAGCAAAAAAAAAAAAAAAACAAAAATCGAAAGTAGGTAGAACACACCTCGTAATTTAAAACCCCGTGTAAGCTGCTTGTGAAATTCCATGTTGATGTCTACTATAACCTTAGAAATTTGATAACAAGTGTTCTTAAATTTCTTATTGCCGCTGTAATGTGTTCTTGCTTCCTGATGCTTTTTCCTGCCGCTATAACGTGTTCTTGCTTGCTTGTTTATGGCTCAATATATCTGACCGTTTATTATATCCCAAGGGTAAATCATTTGATCAGAACGTTCTCCTGGCCGCAAAAATGAAGCAACGGGCTTGGAGTTTGGCGGAAACGTTGGAACTTTTTGCACACAAGCTCTTATTGTAATTGCGCTGCATCTCTCAAAGGTTACGGGCATAATATAACATTCCACACGCACCACAACATCACAAATTGGCTCTAACTGTGTGAGAATGGATTGCTGTTTCAGAACTACAAAATTGAAGGCGATGGGAATTGTGAAAATCGTAACTCATTTCCCAAATAACAACAGCGAAATTTATTTCGCTGGTCATGTCCTAATTGCAGAAGAGAGGACATCGACTTCTATAGAGTCTTCAAGCAGACACAGGCTGGTGGTAACGAAATGAGAAAGAATTTGGCCAGTTTAAGTGCGCAGTTTAGTAGGTATCATGAGTTGTTCACTCCGTGTGAATATTTAAAGCCCTCGAGACCGCAACCTTAAAGCTTCCAGATATTCCAATGCCTCAATTAGGACTTTATTTATTGGATATGTCAACTATGGCGTCCTTGGCGTTGTCAGTGGCGTGCTCTTCGACCGAATCGACCCGCTTTCAATACCACACTGCGTGCAGGAAATTCCAATGTTTCTGCAAAATTTGAAGTTGCCAGATAGACAGATGGGCAGACAAGTAACCGAGCCGACGGAGACGCCTAAATCGATCATAATTTAATGCCGACCAAGAATATACATACTTCGCGGGGCCTCTGAAGATTTTTTTGGGCGTTTGAAACGTTTTCACAAAATGAATGCACCTCTCGTCCTTCAATGATTGTTTTTTTAATCATTTTGTTGTATTTTCAGTAGCGTTCAATTATCAATTATCTTAGCAGAGGCGCGAACCAAGCGTGAAGATAGTGCGCCTCTTAGCAAAGACAAAAATGTTGGCTCTGTAGGGTGGGCTAACTTGAAGCCAGTAAAAAATGTGTCTAAACCACAACAAATGTGACGATAAAAATTTGCTTTTATATCCTATGGGTAGTTTCGGTGCCCCTATACAAGAATGGAAAAAATCGATCGCGACTACTCAATATTATAGAATATAAACATTTCATTCTTTGGTCGAAACATTTGCAGCTCCCAGAAGGAAGCTTCAGAGACCCTATAAAGTCTACATATTATTGAACGAGAGCCGTTCCGTTCGTCTGCTGTTTGTGTGGTAATCTCGCGGCCGCAGAAATGGAGATATTTGCTTGAGACAGGCGATATGAATTTCCACCGTTATTCTACAAAAATAGAAAAAATCAGTCACGTCCATCCAACGTTATAGAGGAGTGGAGTAAACCCAGTTTTTCCCTCTTTTTTGTATCTTCTTTAGAATAACGGTGATGAGTATAGACGCGAACGACGAGTATTTTACATTGCTTATCTCTTACTCGCTCTCTCTCTCTCTCTCCCTCTCTCTCTCTCCCTCTCTCCCTCCCCCTCGAACTCTCTAGTTCTCATCTTTTTTCGTTAAAAGACAAATCGAGCACGACTGAGACGATACTCACACTTGTATAAGATCTTTCCACATTTGTCGAGTACCCTGCAGATTATACAGGTAACATAGGCGAGAGCTTGGAACATACTGGCTCCAATAGTCTGCTGTGTAACTTGCACACATTATGATGACTGCAGTATAAAAACATTCAAGACACCAACTATCTATGTGTCATGAATCGCTTCCATCATGTTTTAAGTACGATTTGGTGCTCACCAAATGCGACATAAATTGGAGATTTGGTATAAAAGACAATACTTTGTTGCTTTTTTAGTTGCTTTTGCAATCAATCCAAACTTATTCATACAATTAATTTTATGAATATCTTCTTCTTATTTTTGTTAATTCATTAATTTATTTTTTAAATATATGTTCGCTAAATTAATCTTAAAATTTTTGCCGCATTTTGGTCTTTGACAAGTACCGCCACTCAAGACCTTTAATTTGTTTGCAATTAAAAAAACATAAAAATGTTTTTTAAAATTTAAAATGCTAAAAACGAAACGAGCTTCAACGGGTCTGCACGTATGGATGGAAGCAATTTTTATTTGGAACGACTCGAGCCTGGTGAGTAAGCCGCATGGATTAGCACTTCCCTACCGAGTGCTTCCAACAGATCGCGAATCGTTTTTGCAATAGGGATACATGGACGGATGACATATACAAAAGTGCTCTTGTGTTGCTTTTATTGACATTCTGGCCGATTTGTTAAGGGGTTCAAATCGATTAATTGTTGTGCATTTAGCATCAATTATTCCACCAGACTTTAATCAACCACTTCTTTCTGGCCCCATCAAACAAAAAGTATCATCTTCTTGCTATGGCGATTCAATCTTGCGATAGACGTGGCTGATGCGTGTGGATCTACCCGTAAAACTTTTGCATCTGAGATGCTCAAAATAGGTTCACTTTTGATACCGAGTAATGGTAGTATGCCAGAAAGATTTCGTTTCTTATCGTTCGAGGAAAGTCAAAACACTGTCCGCGACGGTTCTTTTTTTGGCACAAAACTTGACATGTTCAAGGTTACTATAAACTATGTTGTTGTCCACAAGAGAGGATGGCGGCAATGGCACGGTTTGACAGCAACTACTATCAATGGTCAAGTCCTGGTTTTAGATTTACATACCGGGCATATGTTCGCGAATGACTTTACTCCTAATCGGGGTAATTGCGACATTCTCATGAAAAAATCTAATTCCGAAACACAAGATATAAAGCATAGTGCAAATCTTAACGGCACATGTTGAGAGCGAAATTACTTTACTTCAATATACAAAATGCGGCACTTGTTATCACAAAAGAGATACTCTTACGATCATGAGTGAAATCACTTCTATTTTTCGCGACTTTACCAGTCGGGATTTCAGTTTTATGCAAACGTTTCACGACGATCATTTTAGTCAGTTTCAGCGACAGAGGTGCGAGATCTTTCAATAAAAGCCATTGAGCCATTGAGCCATTGTTTCACCAATTGCGTGGCAGGTGGCGCCGTCTTGCTTGAAATAAACATCGTCCATATGTATAGCATTTTAGGTAAAAAAAAGGCCAATCAACATCGTTTGATAATGCATTCATAACTTGTAGTGATCGCCAGCCTTTTCAAAAACGCTTGATTACATCACTAGCCCAAAAACCACACCAAACTGTCACTCGCTGTTGCTGGAAAAATTGCTCCACTATTTCTCTTGAATATGTTTTGTTTATTTACGCATGCAGATGAGCCTAACGTTTTTATTCATGGATTCTCATCACTCTATCAGTGAACAAATAGCGAATTTATCTCAAAATCTCCTAATTTTTACTTGTCAAATATCATGTCAGTAATGACACTTTTATGTTGTATGTTTTATGATGCGTGGACATAAATCGTTAACCGAGCGGGGCTACGAATGCGTTCGTCCACGTACATTAACATGGATGGGATCGATTGGCTTTACTTTGATGGCGGACGGATCTTTTCTTATAGTGAAATGAGAAAGAATGGATTCATAAGATCGAGTAAGGATCAATTTTTGTATATGGACTCTGTTTAGTTGTCTATGGACCCCCTGTTTAGTTGCACGCGCATTTTAGGGCTTAACTTATGAGCTTATGATTACATTACTCTTCCAGTGTCGCCACATATTTCTGATTATCTAGATCTCACATCCGTTTATAAGTGGAGAACAAATCGAAAAGCAATGTTTATATAAAATAGGGCACTTAAACATGTTTTCCAATTCATGGAAAAATATGCCTTAAGTTAGATGCTATTTATGGCGGATATAATAACCTTCAGCCTTGCCACCAAAATTCGCACATATTCGTATATGCATAAAATTTAAACTTTACATCAATCAAAAAAAAAGAAGCACAAATCGCTTTCGAGCATAATATTTGCTTTAGAAAATCACAAACTTCATATAATACAAAAGCAAAGACTGTTACAATTAAAAAATCCTGGCAAGAATACAAAAAGCAGACATTACATGAGAACGCTATAATCGGTAAGATCACATCAGCGAGTGTCTCGCTCGATTGTTGGTTATAGATAGACGAAATCGAACTAGGGGAAGACTTTAGGAATTTCCGATATTTGACTCAATTTTGAAAGCTATTAGTGTTATTATTGTTATTATAAGATTTGTTTAGACCAAAAGTATTACTTTTTCCGCGAAAGTAGGATAAGCAAAACAAGAGAGACTATATAGTTAATTTAGTTGGTTTCTGCGGATCTTTTCAAGCCGGACGGATTTGAAACTTCACATTTATTTCTAGCGCCGTTACCGTTGAAATTCTTTAAATTATTTCAAATTCTGGACTTTGTTGCGAACTGATCCAGAACAAAGCTATTAATTTATTAAACATCTAGTCCGCTGTCACGTTTCCATGTCTATGGTTTATGCCAATGTTTTGTTGGCCAAACCGTGGAGAACAATTGCAAAGAATGCCCATATTAATATCAAAATTAATACGAATGCAAATAAAAAATTGTGATCAACATAACAATCGCAAAAATTTTCTTAAGCAATAAATTGGCTTTTATTGAATTAAATAAAAGAAAATTTCTTAAAATGTTTGATCGATGAATTGATAAAACAATGTCGATAAACAGCGGTGTAGGGTATATGGAGCAACCCAAATAAAAGGGTAAACTCTGATATAAACAAATCGCAATATCTATTTGTTGTGCTATTATATGAAGGGATTAAATAAACAATAAATAAAAACAAATTGAAAATGTTGGACGATTCAAAATAAATAAACACTGAATTTTAATGCCACACATGCAATGCTATGCAATGAGAATTGAATTTTTTTACATAGAACTAGTATATACATATATGTATATATATATATATATATATATATATATATATATGTATGTATGTATGGAAAGGTGCAGACAAACTTTAAATATACATATTGTATATATGTTTGTTATTTGTTATTGTATTTAAAGTGACATTGATTTATAGAATTTCTGAATTTTTCTATTTTTCATCTAAAAAAGGCTCCACCCAATCGCTAGAGAACACACATTTATATATATATAAATATATAAGTACATACATATGTGCATAAAAGATTGCAAAGATTGCATAGCTGTCTGGTTCTAACACACACGATATTAGCGCAGTGCATGCATATCAGAGATCGAATATAAAAGAGGTGCACGTATGTTAGTTATTTCGTCTTTCTTATAGGAAACTGAAAAGTATATGCGAACTAAGAACTATATGTATATATGTACAAAGAAAGAAATATTTTTTGAATTTTTATTTTTTTTATTTTATTCTTCTTTCGGATGATATCAAGACTGGGTAGAGAGTTTCTCCCTCTCTCTTTGATGCACTGAAGTCGTATGTCTCTAAACGTCGTTGTGATTCGCCACCAATCACAGCTGTTCGGTTTTGTGCGCATGGTAAAAAGCTCGCAATGCTACCATGTTAGTCCAGTCAGTTGTTTTTGTTGTATTTATTTTAATTGATAATAAATCTTTATCTGAGGTTCGGGCTCTTATCAAACGTTATCTCTGGCTACTCTACCATAATGATTTCTGCTTTTATATGTATGAACGTTAATGTCACATCAAATTGTCTCCTCTGTTTTCGTTACCGCTTTGTTTTGGTAGAATAAAATAGAAAAGAAATTCTGCTTTGTAGGACAAATAAACTTGTTCATAAATTATTTTATAATCCATATCTATGCGATGTGCATTTATCGGTGTTGTAACAAAATTGCAATGAACAAAGTAGTTAGTAAACAATTAAAAATATTTTCTGCATTAGCCACTATGTAGACGTTTCAGATAAACCCGGAGTCTATATGTTCAACTTTTAATATGTGAATGAGAAATTAAATGAAGATATTCAGTCAAACTAATCTCGGGAATGCATTATCACCGTATTAAGCCTTCGCATGAAAACTAAAATCTTTTGCTGCACTCTCGTATATGTTGTTTGGAAGTTAGTTCATCGAATGGAACCAATTGCAAGTCATGATCCTTTTTGTGACCTATATGGTTACCTTTCGCTTAGATATCATTTTTTGATATCACTTAATGCCATGTAATAATTTAAGAACCTACGTTTAGGCACTAACCACCCGTACCATTCTTTGATGGGCTGATGGGCTTCAAGAACTTTAAAGGTTATGTAAAAGAGATTTGGTCAAAAGCAAGAGAAGTGCTAACTCTGCCGCTGATCACATTTGTCCGTTATGTTAGCATATTTGGTTTTATTAATATTATTATCATAAGAAATAAATTCCAAGTAATAACTAAAACTATCGGCTCTGTTTTTTAGAAAAGATAGACTAAATGCTTAGCGTAGTCCGTAAGGCAAGGCGCGCCGGTTATGAATCTTTTAATTTTGGAGAATCTTCGGCATTCACAAAATACATGTTTGATCGTAACATTTTGTCCACAACCTCACTGTAATCGTATTGTGAGGTCGAGATACTTTAAGGTCGTTTTTTGTCGCCAAAAATTATACATTCTTCTAATCGAAACGTAACAATCGACCATATTTTTCGTACCTAAAAGCGTCATAGAAAATGTCAATGTCATTAGCAACAGCTGTAGGCTGCAGCTCCGCAACTATTTAGCCGTTAGCAACATTTATCATGCCCGTTGCTCATGCCGTGCTGGAATGTCGGGTGCGCTCTTCGCTTCTTCCTCAAGATCGCCGCAGCCTTTTTAAGACTATATCTGCGCGGTATTGTCAACAGCTAAGCGTTATTGGCGCTAATGGTATCTACTCCGCTCAAATAAGTAATTTCTCTACGACTAAATGCTAAATGTTCTAGAACCATGCAGTGCCGAACAGTCTTGACTTCAATCAACAGACTGTGCGTATTGAAAAAACTTGTTACCCTATGCCCTATTCAATGCCATAATGGGCCAATAAACTATTCCAGCTTATTCATGACAGAATGTCATTTCGATCAACATGTTAATGAGGACAAAACGTTTTTAGCAATCTTCATAGCGCTTTTGAATCTACTAAAGCTAATCTTATGGATGTGCAGGAGTTGTTACAGATCAATTTTTTTTAAATAAGCTATGCTTAAGGGTAATAATCATTACAAGCGAATTTCCTCGTAACATATTCCTTTATATTATATATTGAGCTTCGTTAGTATAACAGTTGCGAGACGAGAATTTCGTTTCCTGCAGAGCAAATTTTATAAAATAAAGTTTCCGCAAAAAAAAGGAGTTGAATTTTTGTGTGTGGGTATCAGCCTTCAAAGAAATCAGCATTAAATCATCCTCTTCTCATCTTTTATAATGGTACGATCATTTGGTCTTGTTTACCGTGTTAGGAAACCGCGAGAGTACATCAAAAATTTGACCAGATTGTTAAGGATCATATTCGTTGTAATAGGAGGGCAAAGTTGTATATAGCGATCCATTTCTAGAGCTATTTCTTTTTGAAACTCTATAAGATCACAATCATTGAGAGCTAACTGATCACCAAAGATGAGCAACAAATTGTTTAATTCAGCGAAAGTTTTTTAATTCAAAAAAAAATATGAAATAAAAATGAATATAAGGAAGAAAGAGAAAACTGATAGTTTTCGCATACTTAATTAACGCTAATCCCGCCAGGCGGTGTCTTTGAGTTACTTTTGAATTTCGAATGCAAAATTTTTCGAAAATTTTATATTTCACTATCAAAAGATATATGACTTTTATATAACATTACATGTTTACACAGATAACAGCTTGTTTTGATATATAACTGAATTTTAACTAGCGAGAAAAACAATAATATTTTAATTATTTCCAGGAATCTTATAAGCGACTGAGAGTCACAACGTGGCACGATTCGTTATAAAAACCAATAGTAAGATTATGATTAATCACACGCATCTATATGTGCATGCTGCGGAGTAATGCATCAAAGAAATCTAACTTGCGCAAAGCAGATATTAATAAACTATATTACTTTAGTGGTTTCCCAGCGACTCATGTAGAAGCTCAATGACGTATAGAGACTGAAGCTTCAACAGGCGACATAAGCTCTTTCTACACTCGTACGGGATACTTCTGTGCCAACCATTTAGTGTCAAAATTGACATATATTTAAAACTATTAAAAATATTATTGCCAAAATTCTAAAAATAATATTTTCGAAGACTCGATAGTAGCCACTAACAAAGTAATGAAACGACTGAAGACAATAAAAAAAAAAGGCAGAAAAAAAGAGAACGGTTTCAATTTTATTTTCCTTTTCAAATAATGCCAATCAATAGTTCGTTGTAGGAACTTGGAAGACAAAATTTAATTTGTTGTTTGACATTTGGTTCCGTTAATCAAGCAATGATGATGATGATGATGATGATGATTAACAACTAACCTAAATACAATAATTGAATAGAAATTTAAGCAAAGATCAACTCGTTAAAACTCTATGAAACAAACGTTTGTAGAGATCTGGTTGAATCATCGCAGATATCATTGTTCATAAGAATTCATTGAAATGAAAATGTACTTATTATTTCTCATAGAGCATATGTACGCTTTGGATAATTACAAAGCAAACATTTCAATATGAAAGTAAACGCGGACATATCGACCTTGCAAATGTACTTACAAAGAGAGAGGAACGAATGTTATACGATCGCCCGGTTTCGTGACACATGTTGGCCAACGCATTTAAAAGCACACATTAAAAATTATTAAAATTAAAATCAACATAGACGAAAACAACAATAACATCATATTTTCAAAAAGCATCGCCTTAGTCAACTTGAATATTGAGTACGTGTTATTTACTGGAATGAGACGCATAATGTATTCATTTGCTAGGGTGGCATTAATAATAACATGTTAGCGTTTCAACATTGCCATAAATCTCTAACAATGAAAACCAGAAAATTTTTCATATTTTCTGATCTGATCCCCTTCTTCAACAAGTTGTAAGCAAAAATTTTAATCACAGCTTAAAAAAAATAAAAACGAGAAATAAAAAATAAAGCAATGTTTTGAAAACATCTTTTATTGAATGCATTGTAAATATGTGTGAAATTTTTTACATTCATTCAAGGAGACGTATCGACTTTAGGAATATGTGTATCGATGACTCCGTAATTTGCACTCATCTTAGTCTGTAAATATAAAAGAAAGAGGTACTACGTCCACTACATAGGACTTATGCTACAATAACTTAATAGATAGCATGTTCTGTTTGAAGGATTTTATCATGTATTTCCAATAAAGCTTCGAAAGTTCGTTTTGGAGATGCATCTAGTGAAAAACATGCGCCTATCGTGTGTAAGAAGATTCGGTCTGAGCTGAACACAATTTTTCTTTTTTTCCAGCTTTGTTGCCACATGTGATAGTGGAGTGAAAATCTAAAAAAAAAAAAAAAAAAAAACGGAAGAAATATTATCGTCTGCTGTTACATGTGTCGCTCCATACTACAATTGCTCAAAAATATGACGCCTCAATTAAATGAACGTAAATCTGGGACACATATTTATCTTTTATGTCTTCGAAATAAGTGAAGGGGAGTACGACTGCCTCGTTTCTTTCCACTCTTTGGCAGCAATAATTTAAACTATTAAATTTTTTAAAAAATGATTGCAATTTTAAGCTTTATTACGTTTAAAAACAACATATCATTAGAATAATTGTTGTCGTTCGGATGAATTTTTATACTCTACACCACAGTTGGGGTATGGATGTGTGTAACACCCGGAATGACAATCGATAGGGCAATCCAGCTTGTCTGTCCATCTGTCCATCTGCTCCTCTGGTTTTTTAGTGTTCAACCTTACGATCACAATTTTTGGGATCAATTGATAAAATTTGGTGACGCTCGAGGGTGATCACCATTGAACACAAGAAGTGTTCAGATCACGGATTAGATTTGGATGTACAGAAAGCTCTGTCTGATTGGTGATAGCATGCAAACTTTTTTGATCCCAATAATTGGATATATTCGTTTTTCTATTCATCGTTGATAGATGGACTTTGACCACTGTCCGAACCAGCGCGACACGCGACTCCACCGTTCCGTGAGTTTAAGTAACGCAAAATACTCCAACAGGCAATAAACGCAATTTAGGAAATTAGTTTCTTACTCCGTATGTACTCACTGTAATTGGAAAATGATGAAAACAAATCGCTGTTCAACATGAAAAATCGCAAAGGCAGCGCAACGGTAACATGTGTTATAAATTCAAGATCCTAGTAGAGATGGCAATTTTAAAAAAGTCGAAACTTATTGAAGACTATTGAGTGATAGCTGTAAGTGTAAATAGGAACTAAAATAAATAAGGACTAAGGGAATGGGAACAGAAATAACTACAAAATTGTGTGAACGTTTTGGCTCGTCTTGACAACTTCACTTAGAAGTTTGGTAGGGATCGAAGAGTTTATCACGCAAGTAACTTTTCAAGATATACAAATTACTTATGGGGAACTATTGGGTACTGGCGAAATAAGCAAATTCTCTTCCATACGAATCGTATCGTGAGTGCGCTTGACAATCCATATGTTATATAACTATGAGGATAAATAAAGATACCGACTTTTCATTTCGGTCATCATTATTATGTCAAACTGGTTTCAAATATTTTTCTACTACAGTCGCAGTGACAAGTTAGAAAATAAGTTAAATCAGTCCGCAAGTCTGCTGCCAATTAGTAACGATTGTTTTTCTTTTGCGAAGAGTATAATCATATTTTATCGTCATCATCTTATTCAAAATATCGAATTTGGTTTTATGTATACATGTATATTGCCGATGGAAGTCGCTCAGTCTAGGGCAAAAATAAACTAAGGTTGACCAAGAGTTCTCAACAATCGCCCAAAAGGCTGATTAAATACATAAAGAATTAAATAAGTAAATGAACAAGGAAACGAACTCACACAATCAAATGCCAACATAACTATCATTTATTCAAATCTTTTCCTAAACTCATAATGGCTATAAGAAATTTGTACAAATGAAAAGTGCATTTTTTCTTGTTGTTAAATTTCATCGGTCGTAATATTAATCTGTGCTCCTACGTGCACCTCGCATTCTTTAGTATCTTGGAAATTCTAACTTGCGCTAGAATCTTACGAACATATTTATAAATGTATGTGCATATGTATACATTAAGTGATGCAAGCACCTATTTCGACCATTATTTCACTTGCAAAAGACATTTATTGAGAAAAATTGGTCAAAATAAATATTAATCAAAATATTTTCCATTATTTTCTCCAACGTTTTCCCGCTTTTCTGGCAACATCTCCATACCATGTCGAAAGAACGATATTGTTTTGGGAGCAATCCATTTTCGCAATTCAACTTTCCGAGACCGCGTACCGGCCGAACCGTGCTGCACTGATCTGAACAAGTGGTGATCAAAAGAGGCAATGCCCAGTGAGTACGCTAGATGTGGCAGAACTTCCCATTCGAGTTGCAACAGTGCAGCCTTGACAACTCTTGCAGCGTGGGGCCGAGCGTTGTCATGCAAGAGCTTAAAAGCGCGGCAATGAAGTATAGAGAACAGAAGGAAATCGTGTATCACGAGAAGCAAAAGCTAATGGTATTAAAGCCCGCAATGCGTCCAAATAGAAGCGGCGTCGTTTTCACTCATGACAATCCCAAACCACACATGTCTTCGGTGATTCGGAAAAGATTAAGAGAGTAGCCCTGTAGTGACTTGGTTTGTACAAGTGCAACATTTGCCGAGTAACCATAAACTTTCCATGCTGCGCCCACTTGGTGAAATGTTCCTTACGAAGCCTCAATACATTTTACAAGAGCAGAGGCATTTGTTACTGCGCTTGTGTCTGAAGATGGCATTCACTTTCTCGTTAAAAAATATATATATGTTAACGAATTAATTAGAAACGAAACTAGGGCTAGCGAACTAAGAGCTAACAACGTTCCAGCACCACTTTCGATATTCGATACAACATAGAATTAAAATTATTGATCCTAAGACATTTAAAGGATAAGTAGAAAAAAACTGATTCGTTCAGCCATTTACTTATCATCTGAAGGCGGTATATTTGAAAGGAGATAAATAAAAAAAGAAGAGGAGGAATGTTTAGGTATTTGTTATAAAACTACAAGGGGGTAGCATTGGGAACGAAAGATAAATACAATGAAAACTTAACGTATAACGTAACTCCAATTAAATGGTTTCGGCAGACATTAATTATTAACATTCCAAATAGAAATATGAATCGAGCTTTCACATGAAATAAAAATAAAAAAATACGACACAATCAAATCAGGGTATCATAAATTTTTGGATGCGTAAAGATTTCCCAACTGCATGCAATAACGATAAGATAATCAGCGACAATAATTACTAATATACATGCTTGTGTACGTAGGTATAATGACTTCAGCGAAAAAAAAAGAAAAAAAAAAGAAAAATGTTTCTAATAGCAAGGCGGGTAATAAAATGTCACTAAATCAACAATCGTGTAAATATTTAGAAAACAGAAAATGTTTATTACCTTTTTTATGAGTCCTTTGGTAAACTGGTCGGTATACGAGATAAATATTTGCGGTGGTCGTTAATGTTAGACATGGTGCTTGGTTTAAAACGCGGGAAAGGAACTGTTGAGTTCCTCATATACCCCCGTTTTAAATTTTGTACATTTACACAAAAAAAAAACGAATTTCTAAAAATCGAAAACAAATTTTTTATTAAAGTGACAATAATGTGATTATTGTTTTCTCCTAATATTTTGTGTTTAGAAACTTGATATAAGTTTTATATTATTCTTTATGGTCTTGTAAATTGTATTAATAACAATATAGATAAACGACAATTAATTGGAGTTGTCGTCAGTTTAAGATATACCTTACATATCTATATCTTATGGCATATGTAAAACTTTGCAATGATAAACTCCGCTCAATTGTATTTATATCACACTACCCACACTACCCTAAGGGTCCGCTGTCCTGTCTAATTTACAGATAGTACCAGCCTCCAGACGATACAAGTCAACATTTTGTGAAGCTCCAACCATTAGTTTACAAGTTGTAAGTACAATTGTTTTAGTGAGGCCACTTTCTTGATAGCTGTGGACTCGGTAGGAGTCGGTTGATCGCCAATTTGCCATTTGAGTGTAGTATGAACCGGTGTTCCATTCATTGTCGCCTATTTCTTGAGAAAATACTGTCTACTTCACCTAAACATCGCTAAACAGCGCTCTGAGTCATTGTGAGTTGTTGTGAAAAGTGAGCAAACACGACATCCACTTTGAAGAGCGCTTCCTCATGGATGAATGTTTCTGCAAGATGGTAAATACACTGACTTCTGATATCATTAAGTTATCAACTACGTCACCTAATTTCAATGTTCGATCTTCCAAAACCATTTCGTAAACTTTTCTTATGTATGTTATAAATGTTGTATTACGTCGCCATAACATCTTTCAAAGCAATGCTGATTATGGGCGCAATTCTGATTTTTCCATTGTTTTGAAGATTACAAAAATGACGTTACTAAATCAACTAAGGGTGGGAATGTCATTTGAAAGCTAGTACTACTCAGATGTCATTGCAGTATACATATGAAGCAGGAGCCGTACGATGTGTTGCTTATATGTGCTATATACGCATACATGTGTTACCTTTCCAACCAATGCAAAAAGTGTTTATTGTCTTTTATTACTCATGATAAGACGGCTTTCTTTTAAGTATCTCGATCCATTCAATTATACTACAAAAAGGGGTGAAAGCAGAACTACCGAATAAAAGATAATAAAACTCTCTTCAAGAGAAAAGGAGGCGAACAATTAAATCACTAATACAAGATATAGCGTAACGTAAGATCTATCAATTCAGATTAACTCTTTAGTTAATCCATTTCTAGATTAGACTCAAATATTTATTTATTTATTTATTTATTTATTCCACTTATACAGAAACTCGACTAAAACAAGTGACAGTCGGGTTCAAATGACTCTTAAAGTAAATCTTAAATTAATTATTATTAAAACTTAGTATAAGTACAATAAAACAAATGAGAGGAAAAAAAAAGAAAAAAAGCATGTACACAATTAGCACAGAGCCACACCCACAACCTGTACAGGACCAAGTTGCAAATGAACCCCTAAGCCATCGCAAACATGCATAAGCTTGGCAACCGATAAAACAACAATTAATTTTCGATTCATAGTGACTTTTTAGGGTTAAGAGCTAGTTTAAGTACGACATTGGCAAATCTCGTGTGTTAAGCAGTGTTGCTTTAATGGACTTTAAAGTGTCCGATAAAGAAAAAAGGTGATAGACGAAGCAAACGCCAAGAACAAATCTAAGTTTTTCAAGAGACGGTAAGGACAAAAGAAGCAACCTATTTTCATAAGGGGAAGAGAAGCAGACGGATCCCAACCCAAATTCCTAAGAGCAAACAACAGGAATTGCTTTTGAATAGATTCAATTGAGTCTACATAGTACCTATAAGAAGGAGACCACACAATAGAAGCATACTCAAGTATAGGTCTAACCAAACACATATACAGCCTTTTGGTAATATACGGATCATCTAGCTCTTTGGACCACCTCTTGATGAAACCAAGAGCGGACCTAGCTTTGCTTATCGAGAACTCAAGGTGCAAATTAAAACGTAACCAAAGTGACGTAGTCAAAGAGGACGCCTAGGTCTGTGAACGACTCAACGTCGCCCAACTTGTGCGAATCTATAAAATAATGGGTTATGAATGACTTCCTTCTAGAGAAAGAAAGCTTCTTACATTTATTTAGGTTTAGTGTCATATTATTTGACGAGCACCATGCCACCAATTTATTTAGGTCAGTTTGAAGCTGATGTGATTGCGATTCTAAGGAAAAAGAAGAAAACAGTTTCACATCATCAGCGTACATTAAGATCTGGCTAGATTTAATCGCCGAAGGCAAGTCATTAATGTATAGATTAAATAAAATGGGTCCTAAGTGGCTACCTTGAGGTACTCCTGACGAAACGTAGAATTCATATGAAGTGGTGAAGTTAAACAAAACCCTGAATGACCTATTATGCAGATAAGAGCTTATCCATTTCACTAAATGGGAAGGGAAGCCAGCGGCTTGAAGTTTAAAGATAAGTAATTTGTGGTTAATCAAATCAAACGCTTTGCTAAAATCGGTGTATATGACGTCAGTGCGAGAGCACGTCAGTGCGAGAGGTTTGTTTGAAAGATCGAAGAGTGGTTTTCGAATTATATGGGATTTACTCAATAAGTGAAATCCATTAAAAGCGATAGTGGACAAAACAATGTAAGTTTCACATTTTTTCATTCTGAATCTGAATCTGAAAAAGCTCCCAAAAGTGTGAAATCTGCTTTATTTATATATCATATATATGTCTATACAACGCATTCATAGTCGACGCATCATAGTCATAAAACGTACATCTACATATAAAACGTACGGAGAGACTTTCAGTTTCCTATTTAAATATTTGCGTATTGAAAAGTTTCGATACACAGGAATGTATTTAAATACGGTGCTCTCATACCCACACTCTTATACTTTTCAAAACTAATATATTCTTGTGTTTCAAAGATCCGTGCGAATATTGAATCTGAAGTATAAGACCTACAGCACGAACGAAAAAGCATCTAATGCAACTAACGAACATACAAGCTACTTACCTCTATGGCAATAAGCTCTAGCTCGTTCCAATAGCATCCAACACCAAAAATCTTTTTAGGAAAATATTGATTAGAAACTCAATATATATTTTCTTTCTATTTGATTCTTACTAAATTCGCTTACTTTTGAATACCTTCCAAGCTTAAGGACGACTGATTTGGAAATGGGCAGAAACATTTTTTCAACAGCACCGACGTAATACAATTTTTTACGTTTTTTACATCGCAACAAATTAACGCTGCTTGAGAGTCAAGTGCTTCAATTTGGAGTACATTCCCTTCAGATGCACAGAATTTTATCAGCAACACGGACTTTGTAAAGACGAAAGGTTTTCAACCAATAATTTCTGTCGTCTGCAAAAATACTTACTATGCATGCTATTCGCTTCTTAATTACTTTCCTTAGATACGCAAACAGACAAAATTCAAGACAACACTATTTCCAAAATTTTTAAAATTACCTTTTTGACAGCAGGAATGTTATACGAATGCGCACAGGAGTAAAACGTAGGAATGAACTTTACCCTCAATCACCTCATAAGTTTACCTCATTACTAAACAAAATTCCTTCATTGGGCTGAGGATGTGAATCTAAAGCCGTTTAAATTGCCAAAAATTCATTCGGCCGTGCAGGTCGCTCTCTGTTAGGACATATGCTAAATACTTATCCAAGCAAATTAGTGTTATTTCATTTATAGACTAAACCTGAGTTACATACAGTTACATAATTTGGAAGTTTTTGCATTTATGAACTCTTACAAATTCAATGATCTAACAGTTGATTTGCACTGCACATCAAATTGTAAATTGATAATTCTGTCCATATTTCAATTACACTGATGCCTGACATAAGTCTTTATGCATGTATGTAGCTGTAATACCGATCAAAGGACAGGAGCATAGATGGACGTACGTAAATCGAGTGATATTCGAAACATCAGAGAGTATCTGGCCTTATCACATGGGGAAAAAAACATATTTATTATTATTTAAGTTATTTTATTTATTATTTTACATATTTTATTTACTTTACGGATATAAGTATGTATGTGCTACTCATTTTTTAATTATTTCTTTGGAATCGCAAACGTTTGTTAAAACTAATTCTAAACAAAAATAAGTTTGTACAAGCTGTGGATCAAGAGAAGATAATTTCTGCTTTTCCCAAGCAACTCATCGTCAATAGTTTTATGTTTTCTTCATTAAACAACATTTCATTTCTCGACTATTCCGTTGTATTAACACCCGCTTTTCATGCCAATGCGTGAATTTGTTTTTCATTAAATTAATTAAAATCCCACTGAGTAGCAAGGAGAATCGAGTTTAATTCAGGCGTCTTTCATGGTAAGGAGAAGAACAAATTATGTGAAACGCTTTCGCTTATTAAAAATTTATTTGTTTATCATTTAGTAAAATTATCAACACGGCAATGCTCAGACATTAACAAGTATTTAATAATAATTATTAATTAATTTTTCGTCAGTTGATGAGACACATCAAGAAAAAATGTCTCGTTCGTTTTTCTCTTTTCTCTTTGGTAATTAATAAGTGCAAGTATTCACACTAATGAAGTGTTTTGGCGTGGGACAAAACGGCAGCTATGTGTAGTAGAAAGCCAAGGCTAACAAATTACGTCTCCTTTAGAGTTTATTATTTTCCATTTAGTGTGCAACGACTAACGGAAGCTACATACAATTTCTTGGTGTCCATTACCTGAAGAGGATTTCAGAGAAGCGAACACGACAATAGTTCAATGCCAAGCACTCGCTGCGAAAGTTGCGTCACTTCCAAACTTATGCTTGCATGCAAGACTCGTGGATAGACAGAACTTTCTTGCAGCGCTACTATCAAAGTAAGCTGCTAGTGTGTAAAGTTGGAATAGGTATCACTTTGGGGTTCGCAAAAGCATTTTATAAATGTTCCACTTAAAGTTAAATGCTTTAGATATCTAAAGAAAGTATAATGACAGAAAGAAAAATTCTCCCTTCATCGGACAAACTGCTATGAAGAAAACGCGTAATTGTGCCCTGCACACTGTTACTAGGTCGCGAGGACTTGAGCTTTTCCCAGTTGTGATACTTTAATAAGAAAGTTTGCAACGACATCTTCGGGGGAGTCTTTGAGGATATTGGCCCCTCTTCTCTCTCTAACGCAGATTAGCAATTTATTTTGAGATTGGTTCCGTCTGCTATTGCTTTTTGGTAATGTGGCCTTTTCTTAATGCCAGAACTGCCGAACTTATCGGTTTGACGCGTCTCAACATTCGAATTTATTGTTATTAGTATCATTATAATTTTTTATACTTTTAAAGCCTGAAAACTTTAATGCCACCTGCGATGTAAAGACACGTTAAGTTTGTGCAGATGTATGCAACGCCCAGAGGGAGGTTTCATTATACCGATCGATTCGGAATCACTTTCTGAATCTATTTAAACTTATCCGCTCACCTGCCCGTCTTCTTTTCTGGCTTTCAACCTACAAGCCGCAATTTTAACGCTATTGAAATTGATGCGGATCGGATTACTTCCCCAACACCGCCTTATTTTGACAATGTGTTATATAAATAATTATGGGATGGTGGAATTTATTTAACGTTT
The DNA here is from genome assembly GCA_000688715.1 of Glossina pallidipes. Taxonomy (NCBI): domain Eukaryota; kingdom Metazoa; phylum Arthropoda; class Insecta; order Diptera; family Glossinidae; genus Glossina; species Glossina pallidipes. The sequence continues at coordinate 955,102 of KK499866.1, read as the reverse complement.
GGCTGTGGTATATTTACTTGTTTTTTTATATGACAACAGTTTTATTCGATTTTTTCAATCCGATTTATGGCTCAAGAGATCAGTGACCAATAACTCGTACTAGTCACTAACTATTGCTACGATCCCAACAATTAACATAGGAAGCTGAAATTTAGGAGATACGTTGTTTGTTTCATTCGAAAGACCATGCTATCAAATGTAGGGTATTTGCTTCCAAACACGCCTACAATATATACAAAGTGGAGCTTAAGAAAATAAAAATTTGTTTTTCCTCATTTTCATCAATATGTTACGAATTCATGGAGACATTGCAGAAAATCCAGATATTCGCCAAGTTCGATCCAAAATTGATTCTGAATGTTGCACCAATGAACAAAAAATGGTTTGATTAAGTTTCTATCTATATGGTTTACCTAGACGATTTTTACTAAATGCATTTTAAATTAGCTCAGACGACGTTTTGATTTAGTTGTGAGAAGAGATAATTACTAAAAATGATAGCAATCTAAACAATGTAATTACTAAGCAATTAAGAACCAACCAAGCATAAAGTTTACTTTATGGCCTAACGGAAGACGAAAGGATTAACATACAATAATAAATGACAAAGTTTTCTTATCTTTTGGGCAATCGTCTAGTTTTTCGTATAAATACAGGGCGCTAACTTGACGCCAACAAACATTCTATCAAACAACTATGATGTGCGGAAATTATGTTTGATGTATACATTCCTCCAGTAACCACATGACATCAACAAGCACAAAAAGTTTTGGGTCCAAAACCAGTTAACAAACGTAGGCAAAATCGGACTCGTCTTTGGAATAAACTTGCAGATTGTTAAGACGTCGCCCTTTTGTGGAAGTATATCGAAAGCAATTGACGAAAAGAAATTGATTTTCGTGGTTGTTTCGGTCTTTTGTCTATTGTATGATCGTTTTTATATTTAGTCGAAGAACCAACAAAATTTCATCTTCCCATTTTAATTTTACGTTTGTGGCAATGAGGGAAATCAATAAAATTCACTCTCTCTTTAATAGGAGTAGGCGTATACAAAATGTCGGTTGGTTTAGTGTTAAGCCTCAAGCCTAACTGATTCCAACTTACGACTCGGATCAACTTTTTTATTAAACCTAAAACTTTTATGATCCCTTTTGGTGAAAAATCAAACATATATAATATATAGCCATCGTAAACGTTTAACTTATCATATCATTAGCAAAAGAATCTTATCTAAATCCTCTTCAGAAATAACTTCAAATTAAATATTAAAACTTTCGTTAACCGCAATTAAAAACGAATTAAAATTAAATTGATATCAAGGCGATAGTTATTTGAAAGAAATATATAATCAATAAACGGGGTTGAAAATAATCAAAGAAATCACTTCGCATACGAAAATGACAAAGTAACGACAGTCAAAGTCAAAAGTCCAGTTCAAGTTAAAATATAGATAATCATTAAGAAGTTCTACTATAAAGGAAAATGATCTTATATATAATAGGAATTGAGTATGGAGCAAGAGTAGAAATTCAAGGAAAACGAACACTAGCGGACACTTTCGTTCTTGCAGACTAAATTATCTCGCCCATGGATGACTAGTTATGTTACAAAAAGGGAGGAGTTAGAGTAACAAGCTGACCAGCTTTCAAAAGAGTAAGTGAAAAGGTCGATATACTTTATAAAATTTAATTAGAAAAAAAGAGACAAATAATTAACGCAATTTGAAAGAGAGTGGGAGAGAGCGAGAGAAACAAATAGTTAGAGTTTACTCTCTTTTAAGATGAGAGTCTTTCCAAAAACACAACAAATAATCGATGATGTGTTTGCATGTGCGACATATCCCATTTTGTTCCACTTCCATCTGGAAGGATTAAATCAACAAATCTTGGAAACTTATCTCAGTTGAAAAGCAAAATTGGAAACGAAACCAAAGGACAAGGGTCGTAACAAGCAATGCCGGTGCGTAAGTGTGTTGGGTTGTGATTCTCTGAGATTCAATATCTATAGCAAATGAGAAGGCCACCATGTTGAAACCTTCCATAGCACATCTAGTATAACGACTACAAGCCGAATGAAATTCTGATTACTCAGGAACAGATTTTCTTTTTACTCATCTCTCTCTTTCTCTCTCACATTAACCCATATAGTGGGTGTTTATAAAGTAAACAAACTCTTGTGTGCAAGTGTCGTATAAATCCGGCTTTCGGTGGTTGTTATCGCACTACTGTTGTTCGCCTTTGAATTATATGCGACTGAATGAAAAGAAAAAGCAGAAAAAAAGAAAGTAAATAAATGAATAAAACGAATATGGTCGTTAGTTGTCTGAATGTGTTTCGCGATGTTTTTATGCATTGCGACAGAAACCAGTATGCTTTAAGACGCTGGCCGTTCAACAAACGACTATATACCGTTATATAATAATTTAGACAAAATATGCGATAATTAAGATTGATTTATTTTTTAAGCGGTTACTAATTCCATTACTCGTGCGCTCTAAAACGTATTGTTTTCTCTCAAATTCCCGCGTTCGGCATAAAAAAGATTATTTATATAGTAAAACTCTCTTTAATCATACACTACGCCACAGAGCTTTTTAACCTAAGAACTTTGGGTGCTGTTAAGTGAGTCAAGATTTGTTTTCCAATCTAAGTTGAGAAATCGCAACAGTTGGAATCTACGGATTGGCAATGAATAGATAGAGGGTTACTTAACCGTTGTGTTTCTCTCTCGCTAAAAATCTTCTGATGGCACTCTCACAGATTGTGACCGTTCACAAAATCAGTAAAATCAGTCCCACATAAAAGAATAGAGAAAACGAATAAGAAATCAAAATGAAAAACAAATCGTGGTTGTTGCAGCAGCAGTCAAGTCTTGGCCGTAGATGGAAATCAGATTCATATTTTGTTCATGGTGGCAGTGGCCACTAAAGCAGTGATTATCATTTTACAGTTAGTCCGCAACAAGATGCCAATGTAACCATGACAAGAAGATTCTTCACAAGAAAACAAATAAAATAACGCAAGTGTCAAAATTGTTGCTTAGAAATTCTCAAAACGTTTATTCATAAATTTAAATAAAAAATTTTTGTAAAAATTTAAAAACTTTCTATAAATAGTGCGCGTTTTAAAAATTTGCGTTCAAAGGAAATTGTGTTACTGTGATAATTTTTAATTAAAAAAAAAAAAGAAAGAAAAAAGAAGAATGGATATAACAAAAGCGAATGCATTGGCACAGACATCAACCATCACTACCATGACTACTAGCACCAACTCTCACTTGCCGCTCGACTATAGCTTGGGTAATTTTAAGCCAGCTATTGCTTCCGATTTTCCAGGCCCTTTCGTCAGTTCCACACAGCCTGCGTTGCAATTACGCGATATTAATGTGTTAACTACAATGGCAGCCACAATACCTTCACCCAATCAGTTATTGCAACACCGAGTGCAACACCAGCAACCGCAAAGTGCTAATGATTCCCAACAACAACAACAACAACAACAACAGCAACAACAACAGGATTATCAACCCGTGTCGGCTTTTAGAGCCGTTTTACCTAAAAAGAAAACAACCGCCGACGGTAAGTAGTCTACAGCAAGTGACTCGAAAACTTTTCCAATTAGAAAGCGCGGAAGTGTTTCATTTATTATCGACAATTATAGAAGTGAAAAGTTTATAATCAATGTTGTATATATATATATATATATATTGTTTAATTTACATGCCGTCGGCATGCACAAACTTGCTGTAATCAAGAGGAAATTTCAATTCTGAAAATGATTTCGGAATAGTTGCATAATAAATTGTTTTAATTGAGTGATAAAGAAATTAAAGAAACTAAAGTTCTTTGCAAAGACACAAATCGCGCGTGTGGTGGATGAAACAATGAGAAGGACTGCTTACCTACGAAAGTACACCATTTTTACATTAACACACATAGGTGGATTATTTCTTTTTCGAGTATGTTGTTTGAAATAACACACATTTCTCGCCACTAAATTTCAATCTATTTTGTGATTTTAAAGAATTTGTTTCAAAACGCAACTTATGGAAAAACTTTTCATTCGAGATTAGGAAAGGTTAAAGCAATTAATTAATTGAATGTTGTTGTTGCTTTCAGCATGCATCAGAACTCAAATGAAAACATTTACATTTTTGATGAGCGGTAGCTTCTCATTCATCCTAACAGCATTCATCTGCAGCTTGTCTGGTTTGCCGCTTACGTTTATCTATTACTATCCACAAAATTGAAAAAATTCTTTAACAAATTTGAGATGTACGTTTTCATATTTCAAAAATTTGCATACGAAAATTGTTTGACCCCAGAAAATTACTTATAATATATGCAATGTTTCAAAAATTATGTGTGTGTGTTGCAGATGTGTATGAAAGGACCTTTAAACCTATTCAACGGTTGCCCATCTGTGCTAGTTTACGATATTTGTGACTTGTGTGCCGAGTTTCGCCAAAATTTGTCAACATGACTCACATAAATAAATATGTGGCGTTGAAATCTGATATGTGTATTTTGCGGCACATTTGACAGACAAAGTTAAAAAACGGCTGTCATTTGTTCACAAATATGCTCGCCGTTGACAAGAACCTCAAGGTACGTTCTCCCGGATACATTTCCGAACAGCCATAGCTGAGATTTTTGTCGAAAGCATTTAGTTGTTGCGCCTAGAAATGATCCGACACGGCTTACTGATATGCCCAATTTTAAAGATGAAGATTTTTTTCCAATCTAAATTCCATTTATTCAAAGAGATAAGTGGTTCTTTAGAAAAAAAAAATTTTTATGAATGCAAAAATTGATATATAACGATTTGGAAGCGAACCCAGAACTTGGCAGACTTGCAAAAAATGAGTGAAATATGTTTACAGACACAAATGACGTCAAAAATGTAGCATACGATAGAATATGAAATCATGCGATGAATTGAAAGGAATTTGGTGAGGTCATGTTTGGTCGAAGAAAACCCAACAAAACGAGGATGGTTGTAATGCTGAACGCTCCCGAGCTATTCAAATAAAATGGAAATACAAATATTGGGAATAAAAAGGCCAGAAATTAATTTGAGTTGTTTTACTTTAGACAGCAAAAGAAACAGATTGCGTGATAAATTCTGGCAAAGAATTGATATATCAAATTTTCTTACTATTTAATGGATAGATTAGAAATTATAATGAAAAGAAGAAACGTTACACTCATCGGTAATCGGTTACAGATGACAACAAATCGTAGCTGCATAAGCAATTGCATATAAAATAGTTACCAATCACTCCATTCCTGCTGCTCTAAGTTCATACCTGTCCCGACTTTTCAAAAGCTACTAAGAAAGTGTGCCAAATCTCAAGGAACTATTTGCGGAAGGAGTAATTATTTCAGATACAATCACTAAATTTGGCTTTGGAAGTTAGGTGTAACTAAGTTGAGGAAGAAAAGGCATCCAAAGCTTACTTTCATTGCTGGCATGAGTAGATTTCATTTGTTATAAAGCTTGCCACCCAATAGTGGGAACGTATTAGATTTGTTCTTTCCAAGCTGAGATGCAGAGTGATTTTAAGCACTGACCGTCTATGTGTCTGGCGTCGGATATTGGAACCATCTCGATTTACCAAAATCGCATTACGTCCAAATATATGTATTAAGGCACACACAAATTCCATATTTATAACATTTAAAAATCTTCTATGGAAAACTAAGCAACAAATCGTTCCCGATCGATAACTGTTACAAATATCTAAATTCATAAATCAACATAGAGCTCTTGCATTAAGAGTCAAATTTTTCAGGAAGCGAAAAAAGAGCATTTTGAAAATTTCAAAATACTTTGCCATTGTTTGCTTTTAAAACAAGGAAAATCTTAGAAGTATTTCCTCTCACGATCCCCATTTTTTAAATAAAGTAAAGCCATGCCTTCTAGACATAACTGCAACATTGATAGTTGATAGTCAAAATTTGAGACATTGTTGTGATTAAGGATCGGTAGAAATATAACTCAACACTCCCCACAGTATCTAAGTAATTAACGGAATCCCGGAACGTTTATTCTCTACCAATATAATGCTCATTTAGAAATAGATAGTAACAGTTTTGTGTAAAACAAAAGAATAATTAAATCTGTGCCTTCATACAGCATCAAGCACTCATTTTTCCAAATTCAGCATTTGTTTTTTCACATAACAAACCCTTTCGATGTATTTAATTATGCAAAACAGAATCATACAATGCATTCTTTAAGGTAAACGACGAAATTGGTTATATTTTGGTTCATCTTTTGGTTTGTCTTTTACAATTTAAAGAAAAAGCCTAGGCTCTGCTGATCATCAATATTATTCCTCTCTCGTCGCCACGAATTCTTCATGAAAAACGACATCAAAATTATAGGAAGTCGTCTATTTACCGTTTTATTTTCCATGTAGTCAGCTATTATGGAGGTCCAAGGCTTACACATATCTGTCTGAGGAGATCAGAGAAGTAATAGTATGGCCGCAGTCCGGCTTTTTTGGATCGACACTTATCCTTGGACATTCAAAATCCATGTAGAAAGATTGAATGGCAATGCAAAAATAGCTATGCTACCCACAAGCGTTATTTTTTCGAAATATGGATACCATCTTCTCACAAAGAATACAGTTCGCCCTATTTCTAAAGTGTCGATTTGGGAGCGATGGAGTGCTAATTGCTGGACACGACTCCTATGACGAAGCTTCGTGGTAAGTGCGGCTGCCACAAATCACGTCGACATCGAGTTTGGCCAAAAATCAACCTCTAATATACGTGGCATTGCACACTACGGGGTCAAGCTATAGCTTTAGTTGTCCACAAAATATCGATAATTTCACGCTTTCACTAAAGCTATGAGCTCAGACACAGACTGATCTTATATCTTTAATCCCTTTTAAAATCTCCGATCTAACTTGGGAAATCAGATCATCAAATATCGGTCGATAGTCCATGTATTTTATGACTTCGAGTACCTTGTGCTACAGCAAAAACAAATGTGTCATACTAATGAAATAAATTGTGCTGTTTGCGTATTTATTATATACGCATGCAATGAAACATATGACGTAATTATAATGTAATACTTTATCGAATGAAAACTTCTGATCCTGATAACACAAGCTAATGATATATATCAAAAAATACTAAGGTCGGAAGAGCAATTGAGGCGTCGTCTATATCTCACGCTAAGAACTTACTTGGTACGTACGTATGTTATGTACGGTTAAGAGGTTAGATTATTTAAGAAAATTGGATTCATCAGCTAAGCTTAGTTTATCTGAAATGATGAAAACGCTGTAGGATTTTAAACTAGATACCGCCTACTTCATCTTCGTTCGTACCTAAGGGTTAAAGTTAACTTTATATGAACACGTTGTGCAACTTGAAAAAGTAGTGTAATATGCTGAATTCTACAAACAAAATTAATCTCGAAACCTCATTTAGATTCAGGCAAAGAGCTTCGTGTTCACATTGAACCTTTTTCTACTTGACGCGGTCAACCTGATGAATCCTTAAAGGATGAAGAAAATGACTAATGAAACGGAAGGTGTCTGTATATATATCGATATACAGTCTATTCTATAATATGTTGAATGATTTTCGTGTCTGCCATATTTAAGAGTATAATTTTTTTAATTAATTAATTTTAGTTAATTGAAATTTCTTTATTCGAATTCAATTTGGTAAAATAAACCCTAAAGCTGTGGCATATAAAATAAAATACCAATAGCTACTACTGCTCCCCGGAGTCAGAGTTTATGGTGAATCAGGCGAATGCTTTACCTCTGTGCTATCGCCCCACTGTTTTTTGCGACCAAAATTTTGTAATTTTATTCACTTGTTATACTTTTGATGTATTTTGCGTTATTTTTATGTTACCCTGCACTAATTGCCATACAAGGGGATATATAATAAGTGTATGCAACTTGAGATAGACCGACCTTTTATAATGCCGATTGATTCAGAATCACTTTCTAAATCGAGTTAACCTTGTCTGTCCCTCGGTCCATCCTAGTTTTTCGAGTTCAGCCTACAAGCCGCGAATATTTTGAGTCATTTTGAAGAAATTTGAGTCACTGACGTATTTTAGCCCAAAGACGCACGCTATTACAAATAGTTCGGATCGGACCCCTTTCTCGACGTCTCCCCATACAACGTCCTGTTTTGACAAGTCCTTGTATGTATAAGGGTAAGGTGATCAAAGGTAGTTAATTGCGGGCTGGGGCCATATGCAGTATTTTCACTTGTTTTTGCGGTATTTACAGTTTTTGTACTTTCACGTAAGCTTACATAACAATTTCTTTGTTTCTCTTCCTTAGCGAACGTAAATAAAGCGCATCCTCCCTTCATTTAGTTTCTCAAAACTTTCCTTTTTATTTTTCAGTCTGATTCACTTCCCCAGAAGCGCCAATTGTAGGAAAGCTAATTCAAATTTCTTCTTCTTCTTTCGGCAAAACAAATTTCCCAACTGAGTATATTCGGGCGTTGTGAACATAACAGGAAACGATGTGTGCTCTTGTTACATAGACATCAACTTTGTATGTATCAATTTTTCATATTGATAACAAGACTCCCCGATATCAGTAAAACAGTCTTTATGATGGGGCTCGGACTATGACTGAAATTATTGTTCTTCTTATCAGAAATCTAAAGATATACTGATTTTTCCTTTACCATAAGGAAAAAGCACATAAAACAACGGCATTCTACATACAAGTGCAGAACTTGAAACATTAACAAATACCTTATAACGAGATCTTTCGGTAATAAGGTATTTAAGATGAAGATGAGGTGGGTTGGAGTTAGTACATCATGAACAGAAATAAAACCTTTCAGTCTTGTTCCAGAGTTGATAATTCCTTAAATAAAACAAGGAAGCAAATTATATTATTCGACTGCAATCGAATCGTTTATACCCGTCACTGTTATTCTAAAAAAAAAGACTCAAGAAAGGGAAAAATCGGCGTTTCCATAGTCTATAATGTTGGTTGAGCTGATTTTTCTTATTTGTGAAGAAAAAAAGTGGAAACTTATTTAGTCTGTCTGAAGCAATTATCTTGATTTCTACGACTATGGGTACGTTTACGAGAGCAGTTAAGCGATAGATGGACAAATGGGCTGCAACCATGTCTAGAACGCTTCAGATTTGACTCAGATCGATAACATGAAGACTTAATGGGATACCTGAAGCTTCCTTCTAGCTTCCTGGTGCGAACATTTTAGTGGTAGGCGTGGCCAGTTTTTACCATTTTGTGGAAGTGCTGCCGGATTACCCTTCACCCATAGAATAGAAATGCCAAGTGTTATTATTGTGTCTGTTGTAGCTAAGAAGTAAAACGCAATTATGCACATATTTTAAAATTTTTGAATTTAGTTTATGCTATGCAGTCGGGGTGTTCTTTGACCGATTTGGACCTTTTCCATATGAACCTGCGCGATATAACTTCCAGTGTTTCTGTGAAATTTGCAGAAGACGGCTTCCTTTTTGTGACTTAGAAACTGATTACCACAGACATTACGCAGATAGACAAAAGGCTGGGTAGGTGGACGGACAGACGGACACGCTTAAATGTGTTGAGAGTTTGATGCTGATAAAGGATACATATATTAAAAATGGTCCCTAAATCTTTATTGTGAGTGTTTCAAGCGTTTTGACGAAATGAATGCGCCCCTCATCCTTCGGTGAAGGGGGATAAAAAGAAATTTCCTTTTCAACGCGTTTCTCCCAATAAACGAGATCAAAACAATAGCAACAGGGTTTGTTGAAGAAAAGAAAAAATAATTAAAAATAAAATCAACACAAACAACATTTAACGAATCACATTTCAACACCTGATGATAAATTCCATATTTACTATACGCTTATGTACGTATAAACATGTATTTCAAAAATTCAATTTTTTATGCAGCTTAAAATTGAAAAACTAAAGGGAAAAACACTTTATGTATATAACGTATAACAAAGAAAACAGAAAACCACTGTCAGTTAATTAAAAAAATGCATAAAAAAGCTATACGAAAAAGTGTAGTCATACATACACACATACATACATACATACATACATACATACATATGTAGTCGTAAGCAAATCAGACTTTTCAAGAATTACATATGCATATGCAGTTGTATAGCACACGTACAACATGAATAGGTCGGAGTAAGGCGGCGGTGGGGTCATCAGTTGGATTGAATAAAGTGAAAAATCCGCACCACCTATGGAGAAAAAGTGAAAAATAAATTTAAGTAATTCTTGTGATTTTTTATGAAAAGTTGAAAAACAATGTATTGCTATAACATGTCATCGCATTCATATACATATACATACGTACGAAAATATATACATAGGGGATGGCGCCGATGATGACCGGCAGCCAACAATACGCGGTGATGAATAAATACATAAGAATGAAAAAAAAAAAAAATGTAAAAAAAATTTTTATTCATTATTCCGTTTGTGTAAAACGGATACAAATCTCCCATGTGGACATAAAGGACATATACGGATTTGCAGAGGATTGCAAATATGCAAACATGATGGTCATCTATAAAAATCATACATATACTATATTGCACGTGTACATGTAAATGTATATGTGCCTCGTAAAGAGAACATGGGAAACCGTACCGTATGTTTTCATGAAAATCATCATATATCAGAATTGTAAGGCAGACATGTACATAGTAACTGAAAGCGCACGCAAACAACAAACAAACATTCGCATATATGTACACATATATGGTTTTATATAAATATATATAATGTGTGTGTGTGTTCAAGTGCATGTGTACATATGCGCATGGAAAAAATCTACGGCCAGACAATCACTTTAACAGACGACATAGCACTCAGTTGAATGTTAACAGAAAAAGTTTACTTCATTCATACATCGTATGTCGTACGTCGTATGGCGTATGCCGCGATATCCAGGCATTGTTTTTATTTTATTTTTCACATATATTCTATATGTGCGTTTATTCAGCTCCATATGCTTCGGTTTTACATAATATTTTTTTTTCCACATTCGCATATTATGAGGATCAGTCTAGTATATTGCAATTTTCTATATGCTTCCCATGAGAAGGCATCATCGCATAAACTAGAAAAGCAGACCACTTCGTATTGTCTTCATTCTGTGGGTTTACTGAAATCAATTTTGTAACTCTCCCCTTAAACGATGTGTTGTGTACCATGTTAAAGTTAAACTTTTCTTAGGCCGATTGATTCCGTTAAGCAAAAATACAAAAGGAAGCCAAAAGTGCAAACAAACTTCGAAGGCCTTTTTTTATGCGATCGAAAGCTCTGGCTTGGCTTAAACTTAATGAGCTCAAGCAAATTGCAATTATTTTATAATAAAAGAAACAGGAGTCTGCTGCCGTTCTAGAGGCAAATATCTTTGTCAAGATCCTTACTTTATTAATAGGTAACCAGATTTTGAGGAAAGTAGTAACCGAAAAGCCATTAGCCATTGTATACCCTACTCCACCTTGCTGAATACATTTATTCATATTATCATGTTTCAAAATACGACGTTGTAGTGTTCGAACACATGGTCCGATCCCAACCAGTTGCAATAGTATTCATCGTTGGACCAAGAAACGTTGGCTTAACAAATATACCAAAATATCTCCAAGAAATGTGGTCTGCGGGTTGAATGCAAAAATACATCAACAGAAGTTAGGTGGACAGCCAAGCTTCAGAAACTGATTCTCAATCAATCGGTATAATGAAAGATGGGTCTATTTCAAGCCTTTCTGGGTGTTGTACACATCCGCACAAACTTAACATACTCTGTAACATAAGTGATGCAGTGTATAATGAAAATGATGAAAAATGTTTTATTCAAAGTGTTGGCCATCGCTAACTATACATTTTTCGTATCTCTCTGACAATTTGTGAATGCTACGCCAAAAAACTGTTGCTCTTTTGAGGCAAACCAATCATCGAGCCATTTTCGTAAGAAGTGAAGCGCTGCTCTGAAACTGGTCGATACAAAGAATTGGTGACGGGACGAAATTGAGTTTGATGAGCAAGTCGCATGGGCTATTACTTTACCGCGAATCGGATTTGGTGTATTGATGAATGGACAGATGTCATGTAAAAACGTAACTTTGTGTTAAGTTTTGTTAGTTCGGCCATTTTTGTACACCAAAGGGTTCAAACGGATTAATTGCTGTTGGTAGCGTTTGGTATTGGACTTTTCACCAGATCTTAAACTGCTAATATGAAGCCACATTCTTCTAGTCCCACCACAGAAGGTGGTCGTCCAGCCAAAACAATTTTGCGTCGCAATCGATGTGGACACAACAGCCTGGATCTATTCATAAGCTTTTTCACCTGGGTTTCCCAATATAGAACCATTTTTCATTTCCAGCTAGGATACGATGCAAAAAAAATTTTCTTTTACATCGTTCGGGTAGGGAAAAAGGGCTGTTGGCTGATGCTCTTTATTTGGCATAAAACACAACATTTTGGGCGTTAGAAAAGTATTTTTGCCTTGCGATACGTATGGGTATTACTTCTGTGTATTATTACTCGATTTATAAGCGGTGAAAAGGCGTAACCTCAAACATATATGCACTCTACAGGTGCTGTTAGGGCCATCTATAGGTAGATTCCGGCTTCATCTTTCACGTACCTAGGAAAATTTACCATTTAAACCTTATTGCTTTTGGTGTTTTAAAAAGTTTTACTATTTGATATTCACACTCTCTGACTGCTGGCTGTGCTTTGCTCTCCAACAACCAAAAATAGCGTGAATTAAAATATGTTTATTTTCCTGTGTATACATGAGTACGAAGCTCCAATATTTTTTTCTGAAACTTATGGCTGACACATACACAACGAAGGGATAGAAAGGAAGAAACAGAAATTTAAGTTCAACTAAAGCAAGATTTCGGTGTCTAGTAACACCTACAGATACTTAAGGTATAATGACCGCGAAGAAGACCAGAAATATTATTTTCAATTTCAATTACATTTTTTTCCTTTGTCCACCTGTATTATGATAATGATGAATATAAGAATTTAAAGGATTTAGTTTGAAATTACGTTTGAGGCAAAACAAGACGCAATCGCAATCGTGTCTTTTTCGTCCGCGATATAAAAGAAAAGAAAAAAATGCAAAATGTATGTGCCGGGAAATTTGATAAAACGGCGCCACATATTTTTTATTTCAGTCATAATTTAATCAAATTAAATTACATTTAAATGACTGCAACAACGCAAATCAATTTAAAGAGAAAAATTAAGCTTTAAAACTTAAACAAAGAGATTGAATTAGATTGTGGAGCATAAAAAAACAGAAACGATAAAAAAGATATAAGAAACTTGAGAACGATCGTCAGAGCTCCCGCTGCGAACGCATATTAAACTTTATGAACGAATTTAAGTCTTCATAACGGATTTAAATGTTGATAATATACTTAATACAGCTTCATAGCATGTAAAGCACGTGAATCGAAGGTTAGTGGTTGTAAAGAATTCTTGGTACCTTGTTTTTCTCATCTTACTTCCACTACCAGAGAGTATCGGTTGATTCAAAGTTCTCATTATCAGCACTTCGGCTTGCCTTCACGTCTAATAATTTAGCATTGCAGCAGAACTTGTCTCTATAAAAACAGCAACAAATCAACGAAAGTTAAAATTTAGTGGGTTTGATGAGCGTACAATAGATTGGTGCTTCCCCTTGTAACACTTAAAACTACGCTGCAACAGCTTTCTAAGGAGTGGCTGTCGATTGGCGTAAGCAGTTGCTGAAGTAACCTGTCTGCATTCTGTTTATTCGTCCTTCTATACCTCAGTCATCCTTTTATTGCCGTCTTATTGTATCGCCTATTACCGCCAAAGTTGATAAACGACTTGGCAGAAACCTGGCTTTTATATTCTTAATCAAAGGACTACAACTTATAAATCGCAGCAGATTCCAATTGAAACCTTGAAGCAACTATTTACTAAGAACACCTAAAACAAGTTTAACCCCTTGAAGGATGCTTTTCTGTAGCAAGAAAAAAAATTGTTTTTTTTTGTACGATTTTGTAATCCTTCACAAACTAAAAAAAAAATTGGGGAAAACAATAAAAATACACAAAAATATATACATTTGCATAATAATTCTCAACAAGTAAAAAAATTATATTCGGTCGTGACCGAATCTTTTATACCCCTCACCTATCCTAAAAAATACAAAGCAAATAAAAGAACTTTTTAGTTTCTTGCTCTATAACAACAATTGGTTGAGGCTGATTTCTTTTATTTTCAAAATAAAGGTTTTTCTTGTATAGGCATGTGGGCGTTGTAGGCGTGCCGTTTGACAAGTATGGGTCACTTCCAAATTCGTTTGCGAATTTTTTGACGATATCTTGATTTTCGTTAACGGGAGAATGCTTACCAGAGATACTAACACAGTTGGGGACTAATGGACAGATGGACCGACGAATAAACATACTTTTTCAGGTGCACCCTCACTTTGAATTTGCCAAAGAATTTATATACTTTACGGAGTTTTTGAAGCTGGTTTCTGCTGCTTGTAAAAGTATTGAAAGAAAAATTAAAAACAGAGGTGTTCTCACGTTACGTGGTACTACGGGCGTGTCCTTCGACCGATTTGTCCCATTTTCAATATCAATCTGTGTTCAAGAACTTACAAAGTTTCTGTCAAATTTGAAGTCGATAGCTTTGCTTTTGCGGCCAGCAGAATGTTTACAACAGACATTACGCAGACGGACAGAGGGACATGCTTAAATCGATTTACAACTTGATGGTGATCAATATTGTGGGGTCTCTGAAGCTTTCTTCTGGGCATTGCAAACTGAATATATCCCTCATTCTTTGGCGATGGGTATAAAAACTAAATGTACACATATGTGGCCAAGGACGTAAAGAGATTAATGTGATGGTGTACGGCGACGACCGTTAATGATTTTTTCCAAAATTATAATAAATTTCCTTACTCCTACTTCCTACTTACTTCCTAGCGGTAGCAATCACATGTGTAATTTTTAATTACCAAAGTGTAAGAAACGCAGTTTTTTCTACTTCTGAATTGGTCCAATTGATCCAATACATGGCGAAATTTTGGATGAAGCGTTTTTTGACAAGCAATTTTGACAAGTGATGAAAAATGACCATGACGCATTGATCAAAGACAAAGCATATAGTATTTTGTGAGTTATTTTAGTAAAACGACACCATTACTGACGAACAGTGTCAAAAATATCTCTGACAACTCTGTCGATAATCAAAGAAAAAACGCTCGTACCATGCGAAAACGTGGAACGACTTGAAACTGTGTCCAGAAACCACTACATTCATTACCTATTGCTCCATTTTACTAACATTCAAACAAATTGGTCATCCTTATTACGGTACCGAGAAAACCTATACCTTTCGAGTATAACAATACACAGTTCACCTGATAACCATGGGGAAAATAGCAGCAAACGACCAAAACCATCTTTATTATCTCCGAAACGTACAGCATTTTTGTTTTTTTTTTAACCCTACACAGTATTTGCCGATTGCGCGAGCCATAGTAAACAAAAAGCCGTGGTATTCAGTAGTTGGGCCGTGCACCCGAATTCGCGCACAACATATGCTTTTTATGACATGTATATGGAACATGGAATTGTGAAATAATAAAACGCTAGATAATCCAGTTTCGTCGGAAATAAATGACAAAAACAAATTTTGTCATTTTATGCATAAATTGTTTACCACAAGACAGACTTGGGCTCTTCGCTTACGGCACAAATTCTTCACCACCAGTCAAACTCGTGGTTATAGGCCAAAGGATTGAACTTCAAAATCGCAGCAGCAAACTATGATTCAGATTATTTTCGACATATAAGTTAAGAGAAAATGAGATAATTGCACGATTGTTTCTCTTATATAAGCTATTCACAACCTTCATCCAACGTTAACCCACTTTGAATGGCCCAATGGTCCGCGAACAAATTTATGACATTTCCCTAACATTAATTTTATATTGTAATGTTTGTTAAAATAACATATAGAAGAGATCGAGTTATAACAATAATTGAATTAACAAAAATTGACTAGAGACATGACTATAACTCGACTATGACTCGAATTTTATTGAACGGGAACCTCACAAGTCCTAAATTGTAGCCTTAGAGAAATTGTAAAGTAATACAAGAATATTTATACTTCGTATGATGATAAAATGCATTTTTTGTGTGTTGCAAGCAGAAGAGCGAATCAGGAAAATAATTACATTAAAGACGTAAAATGCGCGAAAGACAGTCTTAGCTACAATATTGACAATAATTTCGCTGATCAAGCAATGAGTGCTTAAGGTTACAGAGACCGTCGAGCATCATCAATCATAAGTCACATAATTATCGATTACAAGACAAGCACATGGATTTTATTGAAAGTTTGAAAAAGAAATGAAAAACTTGTTTGTTATTATTTATCATAAATAAATTTGTGAAGTCTTATCAAAGTCATAAATTAAAATAAATCAACGTTTAACACAAAAAATGTGGAAAAAAAAGTTGTTTATTAACTGATTTGAAATTTAAGATTTATAGAAAGCGTAAGATTATTATTAGGTGGTTGCATGTATTTTGATAGTTTTTCACTTGAAAAAGACGCTTCTTGAGAAAAATTGATCAAGATATCAATCAAAATATTTTCGATCATTTTCTACAACATTTTCCTACCTCTCTGGCAGCATGTCGATACCGTGTCGAAAGAACGATATTGGTTTGGCGTCGATTCAATCATCGATCCATTTTCTCACTTCTTCAACTTTGCGGAACAGCGTGCCATCCAAGCCATGCGGCATCGAGCTGAACTAATGGTGCCTGCGGCAGAACTACCTGTTCGTTGGGAGCGTTGTCATGCAAGAGGATGACTTTGCGTCTGTGGACCGCTATTGCTGGTCTTTTTTACAAAAACACATCGTTCAACCGACATCTGTGGACATCTGCACTAACAGTTTCATCCGATTTTAGCAGCTCGTGACACACTGCATCTTGCTGATCCCATCATAGGCACAGCAAACCTTTTTGGGCCCTGAAATTTCCGCATCGGCGTCCTTGTGGATGTTTCTCCTGGACTAACCCATGACTTTTTGCGCTGGGGTTTGTCGCATTTTCACTCAGTTCGTATGATAACCATTTGCCTTCTTTTGATCTTTCCATCGCACGTAAACGTTTAAAAAATGGCGATTTATTGACTGCTAAGATGTCCAAAGGTTTCTTGAGAGTTTGAGCTGGGTTTTCGTCCAATAAGTCTTGCAATTGATCATCTTTGAAATTTTTCGGTCCTCCAGGCCTCGGCCATTGAGATCAAACTCCTCACTTTTAAACTTTTTGGTTCCCCAGCCTGTTCTTTGCCATTGACTTCAAAATCACTATTTTTAAACCGTTGAAACTAAAAACAACAATTCTGATATGACGGAGCAGCATCGCCATTAGTTTCTAAAAGTTTTCGATGGGATTCGAAAGCAAAATTCTTCATATCAAACAACAAAACAAATAAATGTCGAAAACGCAACTGTGAGTGCTCCATGGCTAGCGTCTGCATACAGTGAATATCTCAATAATACTAAGTCGAAAACGGTTCTTTTATGTAGAGAAGGGTCAAAATCGTTGAATTCAACCGTTATGTACAGTAGTATTTCTTATTTCTTCACAATTTTTGCCTGTAGAAGTCGCCTATCAAAATACATGCAAGCACCTAATACCAAAAAAAAGTAAGGTCGGCCACCAAATCAGACCAGAAATGCTACTCTCCACACTATCTGTGTACGATTTCTCATAATAGTAATTAAAATCGTTCAATTTATTCAAAAAATTCTGGCAAGGAGTAATACTACAAATCACAAGACAGAATACTTTGGAAAGTGTAATAGATTGTTTTCGAGGCTTTAAGTCCTTTTTAGCCCATTATACTCCCTTGGACTTGTTTTTTACTAACGGAAGTAAATAAATACCTTGATGGAGTGGGGAAAAAGATTCAAAATTCGAAGTCTCGAAAAATTGAAATATGCGAAGCACCTGGCCTGAGCTTGTTGAGATCTCTAAAGCAAAATCGTGGGAATATATTCACTTCATTGCCGTCAAAAAAGCTTGCTTTGTCCTTGCGTAATCGTAATTGTTGAAAATCGCAATCTATTCGCCAAGTTTCGTCACGAAAACGTAATAGGTAAGAGGGACAGAGAGAGAGGGAAAAATAGATTCGTCTATACCTAAAGCCTTTAATGGCTGATGACTTTTGATTATCACGATGATATTTACTATTGGACGATATTTATTCATTTTGTCATTTGTATCAAAAATCTCAAATTACGTCAATACATGCCGCTTTGTTCATATAGTGCCCTTGATGTGCACATGAATTCGTAATTTTATATGATATGGCAGCACTTCATACTTAATTGAACAAACTAAAAACTACTATGCCTTGCTTGTATATGATGTCTCCGCAAGCGTGGAAGAGGGCTTAGTCAATTTTAGAAAAAGTGACGAAATTCGCGACCAGGTTGATGAACGTTCATGATTCCAAACTCAGCAGATGGACAAAAGGTGAATAGACGAATACTACTCTAATAATGTTCCATTCATCACGCTGATCGAAAATTTGTGGGATATCGGATTATGTACGTTGTCTTCAATTTTATGTCCATGCCTGATATGTAGGATAAATTAACGAAAAATTTTGATTGTTTTGAAAGTTGCTTTAAGTCTTTGGCTATGTGTTGGCGCTTTTTCACATCGTACCAAGTTTCAGTTTTCAAAACAAATTTAGAAGAAAGTTGACTTGCATTTATTATAAACATCTGTTACTCAATGTCATCACTTGGTCAATCTCCAGATTCTTTAGGTTGCGTATTGAAATTATAATAAAAGGCCATTACTTTGTGTTGTGTTTTCCATAGATTATAACGCATTAGGCTCTAGGCTAGGAAACCATTTGGATTTTTATTTACTTCGCAAGTTCTTCGAGGGTTAAAAATGCCTACTGTGTTGATGGCTGGTGTTAGGGCTACCAAGAAAGTTTTTCTTCCGCTTGGTATTCTTCACATTTAATTCCTGGAGACGTTACCGTCGAACTTAACTGATGTGTCAGATTTGCCTAAATTGTGTCTCTTGATAATAACGAATTGTAGCTCAAATTCTCGATGTAACAAAGAAGAAAGAAGGAAATAAAAATCCTGGATTAGGGTTTGGTTGCAGGACCAACTAAGCACGTCAAAGATTCAAAGTTGTTAAGCGTTTCAACTGAAAATATATGTACCCTTCAACTGCAATTCCACTCTTTCCACATTTTCTTACTTCTCTCCTTTGTCCCCTCACACAAAAACTAACATAAATTCCCTCATTTAGATTAAATTTATGATAGCGAGATTTCGTTCCATAATTTGAGTTTTGAGGTTTACGATGTTTTCTCACAAAATTGCCAGTTGTGTCAATAGTCGAGACTTCAGTTTCCTATCTTCAATAGTCGTTCTAAACCAGAACATTATGTCGTGTGTTTGTTGGTTGTAGATATAGTGTAATACTTAAAAAATCAAAATTTTACGATTTTAAATTCGATACGAAGCCCTTCTCTTATTTGTCCGAATTATAATTTACGATTTTTGTTTTTTTTGTTTTTTTTTTTTTTAATATTTATACCTTACGTCACTTGTGGTACAAAGATATGTTAAGTTTGTGCGGATGTATGTAACATTCTGAAGGATTGAAGATAGAGCCAACGTTTATTATATTAATCGATTCAATATCAATTTACGAATCGATCCAAGATTGTCTGTTCGTTTGTCCATTCCGTTTTTATTGGTTCGACCTATGGGTCACAATTGCTGAGACATTTTGGTTAAATTTGAGACAAAAGACGAACATTATCGAAAATGATCCATATTGGAGCAGTTTTTTGGTCTCTTACCATAGAATACTTAATTTTGAAAAGTCCGTATATGAATGACGGTAGGGTTGTGTAAGGTATTTAATGGTGGGTTGTGGTCCACAACAGGGTTTTTACTTCTCTTTACTTGAGGTATGAAAACAATAGATATGAAAATCTTACAATTTATCTAATCGTCTTCTTGACGATCACTGCCAGCAAATGATCTTTTCTGACTCACAGTTCACGTGCATTACTATTACTATTGCATACTTTGGCAGGTTTTGTTTCGTTTTCCTTTTGAGACGTCTATGTTTTCCCTCTGTTGATATCATACTACTTACAGTGTGTTTGTATGCTGTCGCACGTTTGCCATATATTTTGTGCTAACATGTACTATTGGAGTTACTACCGCAGGGAATGTGTGTAACTTCTAATGGTTGTTTTCATTCGTAACATATCAACGATAATTCTAAGGGTTTTTGATCCTCTTTTTCCCATTTTGGTAACACTTGAGGTACAAATATACCTAATGTGGGTCAAGTGGGCTTGCAATGAAATACTTTTCCAGATAATTGACAATTATTTGTATGTAAGCAGTACTTTAATCCCTGTAGTGAGTATTACAACCAAAAGATCTGTTGTACCATTGTCCTGCTGTTGTGGATTGACAAATCCACACCGATTAAATTTGTTTATAGAGAACCGCCGTTTAAATTTATTATGATCGACATTTTCGCGCTTTGTCCCCTTCTCTTCGTCAACTAAAAGTAAATAATTTTAAAAAGAATGAATTGATTCTCTCTTCGAAGGAGTTGCAATATGTAGAATTACTATTATAATTTAATATTATTATTAAGAACATTGTGAGCTATTAAATTACATTAACGACAGAGCTCACACCACTATTCCTTTCCGCGTCATATTAAGTTTCCTCCTCCGTCCATCCTGAATGCCAAAAGGTAGAAAGTTTCCCCTCAACATAAACATTTTTTTTACATCTCTTTCCACCACGAGAATGGAACAGACTGTCAAAGAGAAAATTACGAGTATTATTGAAGATAAAGATAATAACGGTAAATTACGCAAACCCTGCTTGCATTGAAGTGTTGATGAATTTCATTATCGCTTTACACCATTTAATTATGAGGGCGGTTTATAGTACGCTAAAAAACGTACACAAGATTAATGCCGTGTTCCAATAAAAGTGTAACTTTTAATATCGTATCGAATGCAAATCCCCTGGAGGTTAGGATAAACTTATAAACAATATATGAACTCATACGTAGAACTTGGTAGTCTGCCTACTTACTAGTTATTACTTAGTCTGTTGAAAATACCTCAAGAAATTTGTTTTTATTATGTTGCATAAGGAGATGTTTTCCTTTTTCTTTGGTGTGCGATAAAAGGAACCTTAAGACTTAACGTTTACTTTTTAATTATTTTCTGTGTAGCTTCAATTATTTATTTTGTACATTTATTGTAAATAACAAACAAATAACCCTTTCGTCTAATGTCATCTTTTTATTCACCCACTGCTTTTTAAAAACTCATGTATACTTTTTGCGAGCCAGACCTAGCATAACGAAATGAAATCAATTGTAAACCACCACCTTTTGGTCAACAAAAATCAACTAACTGTGAATCTAAACAATATTCTAGATGCACACACGCACACGCACTTTTATGTTTAATACAATCCGCAATCGTACTACAACCACCCGCAGTAACCGGTAGCAAATAGCGTAGAGCACTTAATTCAATATAAGTTCATGCAATCAAGCATCAAGTGTAAACTAGCACTTGTTGTTGTCGTTGTGTTGTGTTGTCTTACGCTAAACATTTACAAATTTGGTTGGGTTTCGTTTTTGTGCCCTCTGATGGAAAGAGAATTTGGGTCTGATTTTAAATGAGAATAATGAGACGAAGAATTCGCAGTCAGTGGGTCAGACGTGCGACAAAATGAACATCGTCAGTACACAATCGTTATTTACAAGAGCTTAGCCTGGCTAAGCTGTAAAAATAAAAACAAACCACGCACAGTTAACATCTGCAAGAAAAAGAGAAATAAATAAAAGCTCTCGCTATAAGACTGAAGTCGATTTTGTGATGAGCTGCTTCACCTGCTAGTTCGGTAACAAATATTTAACATGAAAGTGTTTAACGTTTCTAGGCTTCGGTAGTATTTTTCTTCTACATCACTCGCAGAAGACGAAGAACACACGCAGGGGACTTAACCCCTTTTGTAATACAACTGATATCGAAGCGTTTTCTTATGACTATTCCTTCGGAATATCAAAATTGATACAAAATCAAAGAAATCTATAACAAGAATACACATTGTTTTGTTTTATGACTAGGGAACGATTACAACGACAGAATATATTCCGAAGTCTTACGTGAACTTTGGCGATCTATCGATGTCAATTTTCCCGTACGGGGTCGTCTTCAAACAAAAAAGGTACATTGATGCGGCTCATATAAATTGAACTGATTTCTTTAACTTTATGCGTCTGTTGCTAATTTCTTCTACTTGCGGCTAGGAACATGAAGTGCCGCACACTGCCAATATAACGTTCCTTCCGTTTCATTTATGGCACACTTGAATGTAAAAAAAATGCCGTAAATTTATAGCAACGGTGCGTGGAAGGACAGAAAGACAAAGATAGAAATAGAGATGGTTTTTTTATAGCAGGTGAATAAGTACACAAAAGTATTTAAATATTATTTGCATTTTGTGATATGCTACGATATGAACGCATTTTTCGCCACGCGTTGTCACATTCTTGACTGGTGGTCCTGGTCCTATGACAAGCAGTTCAAGTTTTCTATGTTGGAATAACTAAATAGGAGAACTATTGCACAATATGTTATCAAATATCTTAATGTTCCCTCCCCATTTTTCTTTCACTTTCGCTGTCTCTCTCTCCAGCGTCACCTATGAATCCATTACAAATAATCTTTAATTAACAAAGCAGCTACAATTCATCGCGTTCTTCTTTAACGTAGAGTGTCGTAGAGATTCGGTTTCGTTTTTACTCAGTAACAGTAATTTTCCAACTAAACGACAACAATTATCTGTTTATATACGCCCGGGAGTAATATTTACGCATTCCGGATACTAAGCATTTGTCCTATTAACAATAAATAAAATAGAAAAACCACCACCAGGAGCATTACATTCATTATTTATATCCTGCAAGTTAAATGATTATTTTCAATTATCTGCAAACGAAATAAGGTAAAACACTTCTTACAATGGGGGCACTTTTAAGGTTATAGGCAATTGAAAAATCAAATTTTTTGAATTGATCGATACGAACGAAGTTGAAATTATTATTTATGTCATAGATTATAGTTGAAAGAATTCGCATAACTGACTCCTTGCGTTTACGAAGGCAGAGAAAAGTTTTTTATTAACGATCACTACTTATGGTGTTTGTATACAAGATATAACAACTGCTGATCGCCGTGCATACATAGCCTGCAGCACTTGTCGCAGATATATTAAATTTGTGCGGATGCATGTAGCATTCAGAAGGGCGGCAGATAGGTTCTCCTTCAATCTCATTATAGAAAGCGATTCAGAAAATGGTTTTGATTCAAACGTTTCTGTCCGTCGGATATTTATTCTTTTGTTCAACGTACACGTGATTACTCCTTAGATAACTTTGTAACGAAATTATGTACATTAATGTGTTTTGGAACCAAGACGAGCCCTATTGAAAATGGATGAGATCGTAATGCTTTTGCAAACACCACCTGTAAAGCGCATTATTTTGGAAGGGTCGCTATATGAAAAACGAGATGTAATTTTCAAAATTTCTCGACAATCATCGTTGAAGTTGTAATTTTAAATACTTTCTATTGTAAATTTATTCATAATAGTAGTTTACTGAAAAATATACCCTTACCCAAGGTTTTCATGACAAATGTACCCTTCTATGGGAAAAAAAAGTTTAATTTTTATACCCAGCACCAAAGGAATTTTATCATAATGCTTGGAATATCGAAAAGCAAGTTGTAGAGACACTGTAGCGTCTTTAGGGATATATTCTTGACCAGATACATTTAAATCCTAAATCGATCGAACCATGTCTGTGTGGACATGCATTGCTGACTATCTTCTGGTCACACAAATTTGGTGGAAACATTGAGAAGTTTTGTACACAGATTAGTATTGAAAATAGGCCAAGTCGGTCAAAGGACACGCCTACAACAAAGCGTAATCTGAGAGGACTTCCGTTTCACTAAGCAAAAATTTGTTTTTTTTTTTGCTTATTACTCATAAATTATGAAAGACAGAAGGCGAAAAGTTTGTAAATTTGTTTTCTCCATAACCCTAATAATTATGTTTAAAAATGGGAAAAGTTGGTCACGCCAACATAAGTGATAAAATTTTCATTTTTCTTTTACGTTTTTCACATTTTCTACTTCTCACTCATAAGGTAAACCGGACAGACTGTTGAAAATCGTTTTGCACACTCTTAACATGAAGATACATGAAGATCTTTAATTAGAAAGAATTGCACACGCCCACTGATTATTAAAAAATCCCAACGTTTAGTTGATTTCATTTTTCATATATTTTTAGCCATTATTGTTAAGCTGCTTTATCGCGCCATAGTATGATAAAAGTGGTATTCGCATGAAAAAATGTTGTTATAATATACTACAGTGTGGATAGGCCCCAGCCGAATATAACTTTCTTACTTCTTCATATATTATGATGAAAATAGCAACTTGGCATAAAAATTGAAATTAGCAGATATGTCACACATAGGTCTGTATTGGGAAGCCCGCCATATGTAAAAGTTCTCCTGAAAAATAAAGCTTTATAGGGCACCGAAGCCTAGTTTGGAGTAATTCATGGCAACAACACCTCACTTGGGCATTCACAAATGTAAGGTCTTTCATGAAAAGAATACCTTTACATAAAAACAAAGGATCGTTTTCCATGTATTATATTATCATGAAAACGGATGAATAATTGTATCAGGCAAAGTGGTGTAGGATATTTTTAATGGTCGGCTTTATCTGGTCGCCTTTGCCCGACTGTAATGTTTTTATTTGCCTTAGATTACTCTAGTCGTGATTGCTTCCCGCCGAAGCGTCCGCTATCGCGAAAGTTGCCGTAGAAAGCTACAGCTGCACACATATGCACTTAGTCGAACTCTATACAAAGTGATAATGAGAACTAGTAGAAGAAAGCTGTTACATTTGGCATGAATTGAATTTTGTTACATGTATAGTCAGCTTAATTTTTAATCACAAAGGTTATCAATAGATTTTTTCCCCTTTATTTAGAAGTAGATGTAGACCTCTAGATAGATATACTTTTTTTACAGCACATAACATAAACTGACGATGGGCGAAATAACAAATATGCAAAGATAACAAAAGATATTAAAGAAAAATTTCCGAAAAACCTCGATAGCCTCGACGGCTTTGATGAATAAATAAATAATCTTTCTAATGTAGGCTGTTAATGTTTTGATTATTAATCCTTCCGTCGAGTTAGCTTCAATACATTACAATAGAGAAGATCGCACTAAGTACGGTTTTGTAGGGAAAGCTTTGTAACAGACCAACAAATGGACAGATCCTTCTGATAAAGATCAACACATTTACACATATATACACTTATATTTACACTTTAAGTAATGCTTGATATTTTTCCTGCGCATCCAACAGGTATAAGATACTTTGATATCCTTGGCTTACGATCTCAGAAATGAAATAAGAGATAGCCTTCATGAATGTAATTAATAGAGTAATTGAGTGAAGTGCTAATCAGCCAAATAAGGTTAAGCTGAGGGCTAATAACATACATATTTGATGGATGTCTTGAAACGTATTTCTAAATGTTGCGAATGGAAGGCTTAACCCACTATATCTTTACACTCTCACGAGTTGGACGCAATAAACTAAAGCTGTAATTATTTTACACGCAATAGAACATCTTTTTTCAAAAACATTTTCCTCTGAATTGTATGTTTCGTGCTCTCGGTTTTGATGTCTTCTACCGTTAAACTACCGAAGAGGATATGGCCAAGGTAATATTAAAACCCGATGCTCTAGTTGAAGTACCTACATCTCTTTTAGTTCGTTATGCACTGAAGCATATAATAACAACATTAATGAAATCTATATGCAGTCCGATAATATGGTTCAACAATTTGAAAATCGTCGTATACTGAACTTACACAGATAAAAATCAATAAAGTTTTTGCGAAGAAAAAACTCGACAAACGGCAACCTTAGGTATTAAGTAAAGGTGTTTAGAAACACTTTACACAATTGCATCGCGGTGGACAAGTAGATAACAATGTACATATGTAAGCATGTAGGTATGGAGAAAATAAAAAATAAATTAAATGTTTAAAGTTCATAAAGAGTTTGTTTTTGATTTATGATCCCTCGGAAGATAAGTCACAACTGAGTGACTGTGTGCTGATTAACAATTTGATTAGTTCGTACGGCATTCATATAGAATGAGGACGTGTGTTGTGGAAGCGAAGAAGAGCATTTTCTTTAATATTGACACTGAAATTATATTGATTTTATTGATTTTTGATTTATCATTGAAATAAATGTAGGCGGACATCAATAGCCGCCTTACGAACGGCATGTTATACTTGTCTATTTTAAGCTTCAAAGTTAGCCGACTGCCGTGTTTTTCTTTTTGTGTTTTTTTTCTTTCAATATTTAATTCCATATCAAAATATTTATTTTATTTAAAGAAAAAGGGAAGCATTTATTTTTATATTTATATTCTATATTTTTCATTGGTAGGCTCACATGAAAGCATTCTTGAACAACATAGTTCCTAAGTAATTCTTATCAATTCTTGTTGAAGGTTTTCACATCTTCTTTGGTTTTATTGCTTAAACCTTAAATAAATATTTCAGACGAGCGTTTCATTAAATCTCTAGCACTTGTAAATGTCATTGACTCAATCACAGTCGTTGGAAATCAGTTAATCGAAATCTCAAACTACTTATCGTAATATTTATAAGTTATCGAACATAATCTCTAATTACTCAGATATCGTTTAATATATGCGGTGAAATCTCGTTTAATCAGCAGGTAACTGTTTGGTTAGTTGAACCCTAGTTTTTAGTTAGCTGCTTACATTACTACTTCTATGTTTAAATACATAAAAAATTGTCCTAAGTGAAAACTCACGTAGCGACCTTAAAATCTACCTTAAGCATTTAATCAGTAAAGGTCGCCTTATGTTTTTTATACTAGAAGTAGTTTTTAACCAGAAGATTGTGCAACTGACTTCAGTGTCCAATATCGAGTGGTTTAGTAGGAAGCTTTTGTGTACTGAAAGTAAAGTGGTCCTTGTTTTTGCTTTTCATCTTTACAAATAAAGCTAAAGGAAGTAAAGCCCAATTTTGAAAATAAATGAAATAAGGAAAAAATAGGTAAACTCGGCAAAATATTTTAAACATTACCAATAGAAACAATCGAAGCATTGAAGCAATCCAATGGATGTGACGGTGATAGACCTAAAAGTACACGCTTCTTCTGTTTGAGAATGCGAGTTAGTCGCGAGAATTCACGTGCGAAGGACTAGTGAAGACACTGAAAGAATGTTTTTTTGTATTTATGTTGAGCTACTTAAAGATTAATGTTTTTGACAATTATTTACAAATGACGGCGTAGCAACTCTCTTCCGATTGACTTCAAATTCTGACTATACAGCATAATGCGCTGACACGCCGGTGGTTTTTGAATATAACGAAGTACTAATAAATTGGTCTCAGTTTTATCAAAACAGTTTTTATTTTTCCAAACAAACTCTCAAAAATCGACGGTAAAATTTACACGATCGAAGTAAATAAAAAAACAACAAGTAAAAACATTATAGTCAGATAAGGCTGACTATTAAACGCCTCACATTAGTTCGCCTAGTAGTCAACTATTAGTCATTCATTTATTTTCGTCACAATACGCGAAAAATTGTTTTCAAGTAAAGGCATGCTTTTCTATGGGGTAGTGGGAAAAGTGGCCCGAACCAATCCGTTTTCAATAGGGCTCGTCTTTGGGCCAGGACTACAAATTTTATCAGAATGTCTTAAAAATTGTGATCTGCAGGTTGAGCTTAAAAACACATGAACAGTCATCACACAGACAAGACACGGAAAAGCTTGACATCGGTCCAAAAATTATTCTAACTAATAAAACGGGGGTCTATTCATGTTCAACTACATATATGTGGTAAATACCACAAGTGGAGTAAGCACCGTCACTGTTCTAACCAAGCACGTTCAACGAGCTTTGCGACCACTTGCGTAAAATTAAATATAAAAAACAGAAACCAAAACAGTGAAATACATTTAATGTGCGTTTCTATTGCTATAGTGTTACATATTGCATTTTGAGTGATGGGCCAGGATTTAAGAATTATTTTTTAATAAAAAGTGTGTAAATAAATTCTCTCTGTTGAAATTGGTTGCTTTATAAAATCGACCTCTCCCCTGTATTCCGAAATTTCACGTATAGGGCGTTGATGTTTGTGTGATATATGTTTCAGTTGTCTACGATATGCCATTCAGTGCATATCAAAGTGTAAAGAGATGGGTGTTATTTACGGCAGTGCATTTTATTCTGTTTCAAATTGGAAAGAAATGCAATTGGAGTTACGAAGGGAAACTAAGTTGACTTGAAGTGCAAATGCAGTAAACTTTGAAATAGTTAGAAAGTGGTTTGCGATGTTTCATGCAAAATATTATAGTCTTGAGAACGATGAACGGTCGTGTACGGTGGTCCGGCTCCAGCAAAAGTGATCTAGGAAATGATCTTCGCCTTAAGCTGGGGAATCCTTCTGATCGAGGAAATATTCTCCCAGACTTGTTTGCTTTTGCACATCAGCAAGGATAAGAGTAAAAAATACGTAGACACTGATGATACTTACTTTGTTTATTCCGCTTTGTAACGAATATTTTTTAATTAAATTTCAAGTTTTTGTCAAAAAATACAGAGAATTTATTTGCATTCCCAAAAAATGATGTTCAAATTAGTGTTTCGAAAATTCTTTAAGTATCTGGCAAGAGAATCTGATTTTGTAGATATCCCAAAAATGGAGATTCGAATGAAGAGAATGGACACTGCTTTATATAACTCTTTGTCACGTGGCTTGCCGTCTTAAAAATTCTTGTTTCAAAAAATAGATGTTTAAAGGTTTGGATTGTGTTGTGGGCAAGTCTTTTTATTGGTGGAAAGTTGTGGGAAAAAAGGAAAAGTTGGTTGATAACTGACGTATATTAGGAATTATTTTATTCATCAGATGATCACCATATTGCCCATATTGTTTAAACGGCAGCTTGTTCCGGCTGGCGGACGAGAGTAATGTAAGACATTTTTTATTAATTTTTGGAATTAGTCTGCAATACCCCAAGACCATAAAAAATGGCAAGAAATTAGCTAATTCTGTAGTTGAATTCTTAATTAACATCAAAATTTCATTCCAAACTTTTAATTTATTGGTAGAAACATTGACACGTTTGGAAACGCTCTCAAGTTGATATCAATTTAAAGGTCGTCTCGATAAAGCTAAACCACCTTTTCTTTATCTGTAAAAAGGTAACATCTGTAGGACGTTAGTCTTTAACTCCCTACAGGGGACTCACTTGACACATTCGGTCTTTTCGCGTCGCTTGGATGAAAGTGCGATATTCCAAGGAAGGGCCTTTTATGCTGGAACATTCTATAAGCAAAACCACTTTTTTTTTTAAATTTTAAACCGAAATAATGTATTAGAAGCCTTTATTTACTTAGGATTGCTTTTGAGCTATTGTTGACTTTTAATAAAAATTAATTTGGAAATTTTTTCGAAGTTTCAAAACGATTGAAGTCAAATTGAACATATTTTACTCGAACCATTCTCACATTGTCATTAATCACAGCCGAAAACCCCTTTTGATTTTCCACCTGTTAAACCATACCATTCGTCCACGAGAATTACTGTGTTTATGAATTAAAAATACATAGGTATGTTTGTATGTGAAATCGCAATTGTCGCTGTCCTCGCCGTCATATGATCTGTATCGAATTTCAAACATAATTATTTTTGTATTGAATCCGCCTAATCCACCTTACATGACCATTAATTTCACCCTAATCAAACCGTAACTGAACAGAATTACAATATAAAACGCCTTAACAAATCATCGGAAATAACGTTTGTCGTCGTTCGCGTCGTCATTTTCTCAAACATCAACATGATGTGCAGTCAAAATATAAACACAACACACACATATGCATGCATATATGTATACACAGCAAGCATACGGCAGCATCCACCCAAGGGCAAGAGCATATGTATGGGCCTGCTTTGTTCATGGCAACACCACTACTTAATAATATCCGCTTAAATGGAACATCTGTTCGTCCACACCCGAATAAATGGAGCATAATATAATACGAACAATGAATGGTATGAGTGTAAACATATATGTTTTCCTATATGTACGCATGTAAGTACGCATATGTTTACGTATGTATGTTTGCGCATCACACACTATCTCAACGTCAAATACGTTCATAGTTGACACACAAAAAACAAGTTAACGTGTGAAAAAGGGGTTCCCGCGGAAAATTCCATGTAGAGAAAATGAAATAAATAAGAAGGCTTGTAACGGCCTTTGAATACCCACTACTGCACCACAAACGTGTCGAAATTATTCTGCCAAATTTCAACTCGTTAGATCAAACAGATTATGTCTGAGGTTAGATCAGATCCTAAGCCATTTTTACCTAAGTATGTAGGGGTTTTTCAACTTTCTTTCTTTGAATTGCTGTCACATCAAGAGACCCAAAGACGGGAGAAACTGATCAGTTAAAAAGATCACATGGGTACGGAAAGATTTGAATTGATAATCGTTCTAATTATAAATATACACAACATACACAATACCTTTTATTTTGTATTTTATTAGATGTTACTGACGGAATTGAGAAGTTAGCACACAACACCCCACCGACGGTGTATGCAAAAAACAAGCTTTGCACGACAAATTTATCGTTTTTGTTTGTCTTGTGTGCACTCATATCAATATATGTGTTTTTATGCATTAAATTATTGTTAGTGTATTTGTGGTCTTGTGTTAAGAGCGATAATGATGTAAAATTGTTAACGAGTCACAAATAACTTTAACAAAATTTCAATTTGTAACTCTATAAACATGAAAACGCCAAAAAAGTGAAAGACTAGGATTTTGAAAAAATTTCAATTACAAATATTTCCTTAGCCGGGAAATGAACAACTGATCCTATATCGAAGCTATATTAGTTGGATGGAAAGCGAAAATACGGTCCACTTGTTAGCCCACAATCAAAACTTTGCAATGTTCAGAAGGAAGTTTCAGAGACCGCACAAAGTAGATATATTCTTGGTCAGCAGCAAATTCTGAATCGATTTAAGCATGTCCTTCTGTCCGTGGGTGTAATGCTTAATGTATTTCTCTTTTTAGTTCCTGGCTAAAATACAAAAAATATATTTTGTTTCCACGTAAAGGTTTACTCTTCTTAACTTGTAACTGATTGTAAAGGGTGGACAAGTAGTAAGAACTTTTGTTTTCAATTTGAAATAAGAAAAAAACGGTAGAAAATATTAACAGGAGTTCTTTTTTCATATTATGTCCATGTCATTATGCAGAACACCGTTTGTGATATACAGCTTAGAAGAGACGTATTCAACAGTCAGAAGGACTTGAGA
Source organism: Glossina pallidipes (assembly GCA_000688715.1). Taxonomy (NCBI): domain Eukaryota; kingdom Metazoa; phylum Arthropoda; class Insecta; order Diptera; family Glossinidae; genus Glossina; species Glossina pallidipes. The sequence goes on along the minus strand of KK499866.1, from coordinate 923,493 downwards.
GAGACCCACCTATTATTTTTCCCAGCTGATTCAAAATCAGTTAATGCGTCGATCTGAGTTCGTCTGTCCGTCGATCCATCTTATGTTTTTTTTGTTCACTCTACAAGTCAACACATTTGATAGCACCTTGTTTTGGAAAGTCGTTACAGAAATAATCGCATTTAGTGTTGTGGTGGGCCGTCTCACTATAGTTTTTTTACTTCTTTTTATTCAAAAATTATTTCAAGTAAATGATCGTTTAAGAAATGATTTTTACCCATGTTCCACATAAACCTTTTTCTTTCACCAATAAAACTAATAATCTTGCGAAATATATATATGTATACATAATATATAAAGTAATATGATCTTGATCGCCAGGTCACATCGGCATTTTTGAAAATTACGCGGTTTTATTTACTCCAAACGGCAATTTTCTTATTTACGAAACCATTTAAATAAACATGAGTTTTATCCCAAGCATGAAACAAAGCCCGCATAGATCCATTTTTTTGTGATAAATTGTCACAAGTTTTCTATATGATGTGCAACTGCATGGTTTTCTATTGCGATTTGGAAGGCGATACTGAAAACAAATGTCGATTTTAATGAAAATCTGAAAAAAACATCAACAGCCTTTAAAAAATGAAGTTCTCATTTCATATCACCTGTTTCCATGTAAAGGCATACTTGCCATAGAAGCTTGGTCCGATCTGATCTATTTTCAATGTTTCGGGTGAGAAGACGCCTGTATACAAAACTTCGTCAAAATATGTCAAAAATTGCGACCTGTAGATTGAGTACAAATTTACATGTCATGTCTGACTAGACATCGGACGGACAGAAGGCAATTTGGATGTTATACGAACACACACATCCTCATAAACGTAATATGTGTTGTATCATCATCACATGAGTATGGTCCCCCTTTAGCTTTTAAGCATAATGTCTTGTCATTTATTTGATGTAGTTATCGGTGTATGTTTGAAATCGAAATAAACATTTGTATCTGCATATCTTTGAAATCTCCAATTCCTTAAAAGATTTTCAATAGTTTCTTAAAAGAGTAGGGACTTAAGAGTAAACACGACCTAAAGTAGATCTCTTCGCCTTTAATGCCACCAAATACTCATTAGGCATTTTATATATATTTTTAATAAACAAAAGACTCCTTGTGGATGTGTCGTGCTAGTGCGCCAATTGTCTGCTGTGTATTCGGATTTATATTAAGGTAGAGTTAGGGAAATTTGCACGCAATACAAAGACAAAAAGAATTCTTCTTTCACTGCTTTTTATATCGCAAAGAAGGCTTTAGTAAAAACCCCTTTTTCTATTTTTCAGATGAATTAACTTTCAGTATAAATCGTTTGGTAAAAACTGAACACCTTCAAGTTCATACGGTTGCGGTAGCTGCAGCCGCAGCTGCTGCAGTAGCAGCAAATGCAACACAAACTGCCCCAGGAGTCAGTGGAAAATTAGTCATGGACCATGAAACGAATAACAATAATATCTCAATGTTAAGCAAAAACTCTATACTGCATTGGAAACTAGAACCTAACGAGCATCGTCATAATCATGAAAGCAGTCAACAATTGGGCCTTGATTCCCTCGAAGAGGCGCAACGTTACGAAAGGGCATCACGCTCGAGATCACGTAGTCATTCTCGATCATCGTCTTCACAAATAGATTTAGATGATGATGACGAAAGTAATTGCCGCCCTTCCCTACAATCACGTTCACGTTCAAGGTCTCGTTCAAGTTCAGTGGAATTAGAAGTCGATTCACCACCAAGTTCACCAGTGCCAACTAGAATTATATCACGACCCTCTAGCATTAATGCCAATAATATAGTTACAGTAACGGATGTGCTAAGCGGTACTCGGACAAGTCCAAAAAAGTCAGAAATGTTTTCGGTGTCAGCGCTGCTGCGTAAGGAAGACCCCCGCAAAACCGAATCTCGACTTGCAGGCCATTCCCATGGACCGGATCCTTTTGAAGCTTTCCGCCAGGCTTATCCCAGCGGCTATGAATCAGCCATGTTTCAAAGACCCTTGTTACCGCCCGCATTCCCTTTTTTTGCTGCATTCGCTTTTCATCAAGGACAACAGCAATCTGGCTTGAGCTCTAAGTAAGTGGCTTCATATTTGTGGTTTACTATGTAGATTATTTTAATTAAACGATGTTATTGCGTAAGAGTTTTATGTTGTTGCAATTGCTTGTCGTGTTGCTGCTTGTTTAATTACATTACCACTACTTGCATGAAAGACCTTTTAATAATGTTTTCTCTTTTGTCTCTAATGTTTCGCACAGCTATCATCCTGCCTCACAAGAAGATTTCTTCAGACTACGCAACTTAATGGTCCCTCTGCAGACAGCGCAAAACGGTGCAGCGACGACGGCGGGAATAGCTGGGCATGGTGGTAACGGCTTGCCGCCGAATTCTAGTTTGGGACTGCCGCACCCAGCCGCTCATTTACATTTTCACCATATGGCCGCCGCCAAATGGTCTGGCTTGCCTCAATTTAGTGACCTTTACTCATGCATGAAATGCGAAAAGATGTTTTCCACCCCGCACGGTCTCGAAGTCCATTCACGGCGTACACATCATGGCAAAAAACCCTATGCCTGCGAACTATGCAACAAAACCTTTGGTCATGAAGTTAGTCTAAGCCAACACAGGTATGTTTGCATTTCTGCTACATGCTATATGCTGCAGTCATTCAAGTGGCCTCTTCAGCCGAAGATAACAAATTCATATATATAGATATATAGATATATAAACATGGGTGGTACATATTTAATTTAAAAGCTTATTGAGGTTTTTCAAGAGCATTCTTTTTTTCTACGGTTTATTTAACTGCTGTTGTCTTAACTCTCTCCATAGACCAACATAACAGACAACATTATTATTTAATTTCTGTTGTATTGCGTTTCTTGTTTTATTTAACTTTTGCACAATTTGTGTTATGTGATTATCTTTCTATTTTTAATTACAGAGCCGTGCATAATGTGGAAAAAGTTTTTGAGTGTAAACAGTGCGGTAAACGTTTTAAACGTTCAAGCACGTTGTCAACGCATCTTCTCATACATAGCGATACAAGACCTTTTCCCTGCAATTATTGTGGTAAACGATTTCATCAGAAAAGTGATATGAAAAAACACACTTACATACATACAGGTAAGATTTATAAATACTTAATTCGCTTAATGAAAACTTTATGGGATTGTTTTCCGAAAACTGAAGTTAGGCGTTTGCCCTTAGAAAACTTTGCTTAAAAGGAATTCAATCTAAAGCAAATCTGATAATTCTACGAAAAGCTTTTTGCTTTTAAATTTATACTAACACCAACTAACTGTGTATATAGCATTATGTATTAAATCTTTATAACTGTTTTGACAATATTTCTTAGATCAGGAAATCCGTTTTCCTTATCAGAAAGGTTCTGCTGAAAAAATGTACGAGCTTTATAATATGCCTGAAGGTTCTAAATGAGAGTAAGAGTTTGTAGGGGCAGGAACAAAGCAATTTTATGAGGCTAGATATCGGATCGTACGGATCAAGGAAATTTCTTAATGAAATAATTGGCAAAATAACATTACAAGAGAATTTATTTTTTACCCGAAATAATGTACAGAATCTAAAAAGAAGTCTTTTGGACATAAGCACTACAATGTATTTTTAGAGATCGAAAATATATTAGTGAATAGAGACCTGCAATGCGTACATAGTTTCCTTGCAAAACGTGGAGCTATCTAATGGCAATCCTGAAGAGTTCCTAGTCTGTTTCTAAACGAGTTCATGCATTTTATACCTTCCATATGGAAGTTCCACTTTTGTTCGTTACTTGCGAAGGAAATTTTTCTTTTGGAGTGTGAACTTATTAAACTCGTTTATAAGTATTTGTATGATGTAAGCAACCATAACGTGTGTAAACTTCGCGTAACAAGCCCTGAACCTACAAATGCGCACAATCGTCTTAACGAATAGCAAGCAGACAAGAATGAGTAGTGGTCATAAACCGTGTCAGTCAAGATAACGACCTTGATTGCGTAATCATTGTCGTTACGGTGAAGAGGTCTTTTTGAACATAAATGTTTCGTCTATAACGGAAAATACCACATTTTCTCAAGCCCGAGCTAGAGTTTTGACGTGATAAGCAAGAAAAGAATTGAATGTCCCTAACAATTCAGCTAAGCAATTATTGATAGGAAACACGGCGAAGAGGACATGCAATGAAAAACTATACTTTTTTTGTTGTATCCATCGCTACACTATCCCTTTAGGAAACGCAAAGAACGTATTGAAGCTTTCGCAAAGTTCACACTGCTGATATGTGTGGTACTTAGGGTCGATCTAGTCTTCATTTAACCATTTTAATTATATGGTGGGTTTTGAAGCGTGTCAGATTGTTCCAATTGCATTAGAAAAGTCATACTTTTTTTTTAAGCATAGTATATACCTTAAGATATCAGTGCACAAATGCAATCTTGTATAGAATTAAAATAATTGTATATATAGTGTTGTTTCAATCTTTCTTTATAGCTGTGCAAATGATGGCAAATTTTTACTTTGCGGACACAAGCAATCACACCAATCGTAAATAGAAATCTGTGAGGGGACATTAAAATTCCTAGGAAACTAGACAAATACAAAGCAAAACTTTGTCTTATTAAAAAAATATGGAAATGGAAAGGGGGGTACATTGTTACATTAGTGATTTATTTAGTTACTTTAATTTATTGTTTTCAAAAAAATGCGAATTTTATTTTGAAATGAAAGACCTCTTGCGTTTTTTTTTTTTTGAAAGTGAAGCAAAGTTATTGTTATTATTATTATGAATTTAGCCAGAGAATAAATTGTAAGACTAAAGTCTTAAACTCTACCGCACTTGAGAATTGAATCCACGACCAAAGAGTTGCTAGTTAAGAGTCTTGCCTCTCGGGCACTCAGGCGGGTTTATCCGAATTCTGTGTAGGATTCAATAAAAATGTCATACGTTTTGCGAAGCAAGTGATTTCTTTTATTTTAAAATAAAAACAAATAAACGTAATGTAAAGATTGAAATGATTTTCTAAGCAAAAAAGCGAAATTTACAAAATAAATTACTAATACAATTATTTATTGTTTTGTTCTTTATCTACGTATTTTTTAGTTACGCAAGTTTTTCTCTGTCTTGTTCTAGTTTTTTCCTAACCTCGATAAAGTTCCTTTTTTTCCTGCGCTCTTTTTGTACTATGACAACAGTTGTTTTTTTGTTAACGATTGCTATAATCATTTCTATCCGTAAAAGAAAAACTTGGCATCATTTAAAGAACTATTGAGAATGCCGGCAACACTGAAGATAATTTGAGATGAAAAAATAAGTGGATAAAAGACATTAGGACAATGTTCTAAATGTTTATTTTGTCATTGCCTACATTTCACTTTACAATTTACAAACGAATTGCCGAAATAAGTTGTTTATGCCAAGCATATGGTTCAGTCACTATATCCTTACTTAACTTTAAATCTTAGCGAAGTTTGGATAATAAGTTGTGCTGTGCGCGGCACATCTATTTCTCAAAAAATTGGAAAGAACTTTCGAAATAGTTCCGGAAGGATCTCGATCTTTGAAGCCCTGGTGTCCTTTGTCGCTTTCACTGATGAAAAAATAGACAATGGGTCTTATAATCTGTAAGCTTCTTTTACACCCTTAATGTATATGTGGCTTTTAGAATCCATAGAACGTAAATCTTCTACGAACATCGTTACTTGAAAAAAAAGGAAAAAACTAATAAAAACAAGTGCAGAAAGCATTTATTAAATTAAATACGTATTTATAGCAAATTCCTGAAAGTGCACTAAATTTTCATGCATGAAATTACTGAAATCAATTTAAGAGCTTATTGCTCTCATCTCTTCTTTTTTTTTTAATACGCGAAACATTTTTGCTCTAAATCCAATTTCAATTTAATAAAAATCCTTGAAATGCTAAATATATGAAATCTCGTTTTTTTAAACCACATAAATTCAATAAATGGGAAATCAGCACAACTGAGTGCCAGTCGTTATATTATATATATATATATATTGTATATATACATAGACATTCATTCGCACACATTATACATATATATATATATACACTGCTATAACACATAAATTCCATGAAATCCTGTTTAGTGTTGATGACACATGGCAGAATCTCCAGCCCAGTATCCATATACACCAAAAAAAATTTATACACCTCATAACACCTACTGCAGCCCCTTCTCAAATCTACTGTAAAGAAATACTCAATGTTGCACGTACATACCAGAGACTCTCCACATCCCCAACACCACCACCATTAAGCACGTGCATAAATACTCAAAATATGCTCACACAAAGAACACACATACTTGCACTAACGCGTAATAAAAAATTTCAACATTGATGGTTTGTTGAGTGCGCGCATTAGCAAATTTGTGAAAATCAAAACCTAAAAAAAGAGGAACGAGTACTGAATAGAGGAACATGAAATGGAACATGGAATAGGCAATAACAACAAGCACTTTTAAAACAATGAAATATCAATGCTCACTCATTTATGTTCATTTGTGTACTTTGTTGCTGTAAGACTAAGCAAAAGCTTTAAATGAGATGAGAGTAAATGAAAAACACAGGCAGTCTTTTACTTACTTGGAGAGAATCAGACTGTGGCAACAATGGGTGCGTGCTGGTGTGATGAAGACGAAATCTCAGACAACCAATGAAAAATTTAGTCAAAGCTGCTTGATTTCGCATGCTGGGCTGCACAACTCACTCACACAAGCATGCGATGTGTCAGCTTGTTTTGCTGGCATTTAACTCATTTTCCATTCAACAGAATGACCTGAAAGCCGAAACCCCCCCAAGCAACCTATTGCAGAGAGTCTACTCATGTATCCGGTAGTATGCGCGCGAGTGTGCATATGTGTATGTGTGCATGTGTGTATGTGTATGTGTGTGCGTATATACTCAGCCATTTCGGTTTTAACAGAAAATGGCACAATGCATAGAAAATCACTGAATTGCGTCGACTGCCATATTGTATCCGGCGTGTTTACGTGTGCTTACTCGAAAACGACTTTCAACCTCCCACACCCTTTCCACTGAATCGTATTCTTGTCCACGCTTTCCTATTTATCAACCCTCTTTCTTTTACCCATAGCCGCTCGGTTTGGTTTGTGTGTAAATCCCGCTTGTGGAAAAAGAAATCAGTAAAAATCAGCGTCTTAATGTCTTTCAGACATTTTTATCGTTTTCTGCTTTCAATTTTAGGAATTTTTACTACATTTTCTATATTTTAGTGCAAGTACGTAAGCAAGTGAAGAGTAACGTTGAACCATAAGGATAAAGTAAAACTAAAGAAGATTAAAGATATTTTCCTTGTTGGCTATCGTAATAATCATATGCTCATTAATATTGCGTCTAGCAATGATTCTATAAAGCAACGATTATGGAAATATGGTTGTAATCAACGCGAAGTTCATTTTCGAAATCACATGACATCTTCTCTTTATAAAGAAACCTCGTTTTGCACGAAAATGTTAACGAAACCTTTTTGCTTTGATGCATGAAAAGTAGGTCCGGGATCATTGAATCATTCTTTGTTTTACTCAGACTCCCTTGGCCGAAAATTATTGCCCGTTTTCGTATTGTTTAGTACCTATCAAGTTGATCGTGGTCTTCTATGACGCGCTCTCTTTCCAGAATCTTGCAGTCGTTTATTAACATATTCGATCACTTATTATCATTCTTTCTTAGGAGAGAACTTCTAGAACTTCTAAAACTAGTTAAAGGGGATCATAAGATTGCCTTTTCCATTAAGTGGCTTTTGCATGACTGACAGTTGACCGATATATTTTGTTATATATTGATATGCGAGTTCTTGTTGGAGACTTCAACTAGCTGCACTTCAAATAGTCTTTTGCACTTAACGACACTTTTCCTTAATCTCATTCTAGTAATCTCGTGCTGTAACCCGATTCGTAAGATATACATGAATTACTCATCATCAGCCCAATGCATGATCCATCTTTCTTACTTTAGCTTACATCTGATCCCTTTCTTCTTCCTTTGCACAATAAATCGTTAACCTCTTCTCCTATTAAGATTAATTTCATCTTAAATTTCCATACCACACAATTAGCTTCACTCAATTTACTGATAGTCATACAAACGAGCGAAAGTTGAACATAAGGTACGTTAAGTGAAAGCTCGGGACGAGTCACTATTTTCATTATCGAGTTAGCAAGAACTTCGCTTTCAACTCCGGACTGATTGCTCTCAATAAAGTAATGAGTTGATGGTACTCGAAAGCGTTGAAATTGCTCTCGATATCGAATGTAGAATTTCCGGGATTTCTACATCGTTTGTAGTCGGCTTGGCAAACGTTGGCAAACGATAATCATTTCAATAATCGTCTAGTTTTGCAAAAAGACAGAGTCTAGCTTTCCAATAGGACGTAAAAGGTTAAAATTTCGATATAATTTCCTTCCTTCCTTACTTCTGAAGCGATGGCTTTTGTTACACCAAACGATCTGTTGACTGACTCCGTGAAGTATTTATATAAATATACTGCGCACATGTATATATTTCCAGGTGCAGGGAGGAGTGCCAAGAGAGAGTTAAAGAGAAAGAGAGAGAGAGCTAGACTAATACCCTTTAACAACTGGAGTGCTACAAAAAATTCCTTATATAAATTTTATGAAATGATAATTAAATCATTTAAGTCCTTTAAATAAGATAAGATATTTGCTTTTAATTAAAACAAAGAGTTTCTTATATTTTATGTGTGTTTGAGTGCGTAAAACGTTTCTTTTTTCTTTCTACTTGTGATTTATTTTCCAACAATAAGTTTAAATTATATTCACTCTATCAGAACAACGTATTTCTTTCTCACACACACATATGTATGTGTATATACATATTTAACACAGTCAAGTACGTATGCACATCAACTACCATACAATTTGAATCCTTGCAGCATTTTGTAGAGATTTTCAATAATGTTCTGTATGAGATTTTTTCCGGGCCTCTGCTTAACACCATCAACTGCACCCTACCAACGGCGGAATGATTGTACATGTTAAGCATATATTATATACAAAATCGTTCTGGATTTTATATGTGCACACATACAAAAGCAGGACAGACTCAAGTATATAATGTGCAAAAAATAGAAAAAAAAGAAAATATCTTGAAAAACTTAAAAGCATGTATAAACTAACATCACAGCAAATCCTCTCGCACTGCTCGCATAATCATTATCATTACCATGATTATATATAGGTAGTCATATATATAAATTTGAGTATGTATGCGAGTGCACGTTTACATTTACAAACTACATTCATACGTAGTAGGATTTAGTTGTGAAAAGAACATAATGGAATTGCAGGGACGTGATTGTGTGAAACATTCGACCGTTGGGATGAGCTCTGATTCACAACAGTTTTAGGAAAGGATTCATTTCATTCTTTTTTCACATTTAGAAGTGAAACGGAAGGAAATCATATACATATATATCACATATATATATATATATAAAATATACAAGTTGCAGTGCCATTACGCTAACAATCTGCTGTATTTGTATTCCTTGATTACAGCATTTGACGTATAATAGTGGTAGTCTCTGCTGATGTACGTATACATATACATACATATACATATATAGCATCGTAAGAGACTGCAGATGGAATTCGCTGAATTATAGCTGATGTTAGTCAAAAGCTTTAAAGGATCCGACCAAGGCGTTCATTGTAGTTACATTCATTGATTCCTCCGTTTTCATATACACAGATACTTACGAATAGCTAGTGTTTACAGTTTTTTGTTTCTACACTCCGAGCACGTTTATACTTGTACGATTTAGATAACGTCACGTACCAAGGCACAGATTATACAGTTTAACTTAAACCAACAAAAACTAAACGACTAAGAAATCTTAAACCCTGTCTTGCCCCACAGAACCCAACGCCACCCACTGCCCTATATCCAATTGTATGGAGTGAGCAACCACTTTAGATCAAACCAAAGCAAAATAGAAGTGCAAAATGCAAAGCAAACTTTATTATTTATCACAGTCGGTCGGTGCACGCACACTTGTGAACAAATGAATAACTACGCAAGTATATGTTACAGTATAAGTGTGGTGCGCTTTCATGTACAATCACATAAAACTACTCAACGCCATCCTGAGACAAGTATTGTCATAGTCGCAATACATAGATGCTTCCGTCGTCTTATTCCTCTTCATCTTCTTGTCTTTTACGTAACAGAATTTTTTTTTTTTTATGTAAAATATTTTTCACATATCCTTCTCAACCATTTACTTATTTCTCTTCAACATTGAACATGGTGGGGCGACTTTTTTTATTGTTTTTATTTGCATGTTGTATAATTTTTATACAGAAAATCTTCAGATCATTTACATTTTTATTATTTTGGTTTCGGATTATATTGAAAATATAAAGTAAACAAAAATTGCAATTGTAACATAGAGCAGAAGGCATTTTAGAGATACCAGTTAGTGTCTAACACTGACGTCTTGTTCGAAAATTTCAAGTTAGCAGCAGCTCAGTAGACCTCAAATCGAAATTATTTATGTAACATCTTCATTCGGAAAATAGGTTTGCCTCACACATGTAAAGCATGTAAGTAAGGATCGCTCACCTTTAGAGAATAAAGTAAAAACCAATCATTGCAATGTACTTAAATATCCGTGTCTCGCATCTTAGAAACCACCGTAGCGCTTATGAAAATGATCTCAAATAATCATAACCGGCTCCCAACGGTTTTAAGTGCTTCGGAGACGCTTGTATTTAGCAGACAAGTCTTAGTTCATATCCACAGAGGGCAGACTAGAATTACTTTTAGGCAGAAATTGTCCGCGGCACTACTTAGCATCTTTTTGAAATTTCGGATAGATAACCTAGATTGGAACAAAAGCACTTAATACTCATTCTTAACTTTGATCTATGGAATATCGCGATTTAGAAATGGGTACTAAATTCATCAAATGTTAACGCTTTTTAAACTGATCGGTCAGCTGCATTAAAAAAGAAGGTTACAAACAAGAAAATAAAAATGTCGTCTTGCTACACACAGTATAAGGAGCGATGTGTTTGTCGCACTCTACATAGAATTCGGATAAAGAATCCGAAAAAGTGGGTTAGAATTCATACGGGGTTAGTATTCTTAACTTCGCTTCACTTCCGGAAAACGTACAAACAAACACACATTTTTTGCTTACGATTGAGATAACTGCTTTTACTCGGAAAGCAAAATATTGGCATCATTTACACAACTGTACAAAATTAAAGTATTTTATATACAATTTTTTGAATTTTATTCAGAGCTGCATTTGTACTCTGAATTCTGCAAAATAGGCGTTACCGGTTAATGCCGATTCATCTAATGTCTCTATTCATGATAAAATTCCCAAAACTTATGCTTTGCTTTCAAGTAAAGGCTTACACTTTTCATGGCGGTCCTTGTATTGAAAGGAGTCCAAAATGTTGGTTGACGTGGTCCAGATTTATCAAATTTAATCCTTTTATGAAAGACATAATTATTTACCTATTTGCTTCATGAAGTCGTTAAAGTTACAGTTTGCTGTCATATAAAGACAGATGGAATTTGAGAAGCAGACTTCCGTGGTCCAAGTTTGTTGCATGCAATTTCTAGGTCGAACTATTATCATGTAACAATTTTCAAAAGAAAGTTTAAAAAAGTATAACTTTTTATCGTATATATATTACTTTTCATGCATACCCGTAAAGAGATTGGGATACGAAAAATAGACGCGCATAATCCAAATGGCTTTCATGCCAAACTCCAATTCTCAGTGTAAACTATTAGAATGTAGAACATTTTGCAACATAAAGGCTTACTCTTCATAGGATCGGTTTTATAATAGCGGGTTCAAAAGAACGGCCTATCCAATCCGAATTTTTTCAGTTTACATTCAGTGGTGTTTGTTGTGAAATTTTCAAAAGTGCGAATGCTTTTCATGCGACGCCTGTTTCAAAATGAAGCTGTATATGGTGGATGGTCGTAAAATCAGTTATAAGAGTTTGTAATTCCCTGCCTAGGGAGTTACAACCATTTAGATGCAAACGTAAACCTTTAAATTTCGACGCTAATAAGGTTACAGAACGAAAATGTGCGTGTAGTGCTATTCCTTGCCTACTAGTCTAGTTACATTCTTCTTCTTCTTCTTTACTATCAACTTTCTCTCCTCTTCTTTTAGATTGTTTAAGAACATTTTGTGTCATTGTACGTTATCATTGCACCTCTCGTAGACATTGTAATCTATTATAAGAGGCCTTAATGGTTTCGAGATTACCCAAGCGTGAATAAATAAATAAAATAAAAAAAAAAAATTATTTGATCCAGTCCATGTTCAATAGGGTCCGCCTCTCGATCCAAACATATCAATGTACTAAATTTCGTTAAAATATCTCAAAAATTGCGACCTGTCGACTGAATTCAACAATAGATCAAGTACCAGTCAGACAGACGGACAGTCGTGCGGACGTAGAAAATGATTCTTAATCGATCGCTATAATAGAAGGTGGGTTAAACTTAACGCCTTATTAGCAAGTGCATAACTCATCGATGCAATCACGTGGTAATCGGAAGGACTCGAGTTTGACGAGCAAGTCGCAAGGGATAGCACTTGCCAGTTGAGTGCTAGCGTATCCGTGAAATATATAAGACTCGTTGTCAGCTTCGGAGCACTGGCGCAAGGCTGCTTCAATTTTTCCTTAGTATTCGCATATTCAAACATACAACACACAGCCGTCTTCCAATAGTGAACATAAATTAAAGAAAAAGAAATTCAGTTTTAAAAGATTTTCTTCTTTAAAGATGATAAAAAAAAAGCATTAAAAGAAGCCTCTAAAACCACAAATAAAAAGATATTGTGAAAGGAAATTTTAGGAAAATTTAAGAGAAATATTTTTATTTGCGATTTAAACAAAAATTTCGTTTTAAATCAAAGTCAAATAAAGTAAGGGTGGTATGAGAGAGAAAGAGAGAGAGAGGAAAGGGAGGATGAAGAGAGGAAAATGTGGGCACACTTTCTATGTAGGATGCAAAATTTTGCTATTAAAGCCAACCCACAAGTACATTTTCGAAAGACAAAAATTGGTGTTTAAATTTTCGCTTTGTAATGAAGATGGTTTCTGAGCTTGTGCGTGTTTACATACGCAAAGGGAGACTTTTGAGAGGAGATTTCAGGATACGTATTATATAAACTTGAAGATTTTCTTTATGTTTTTAACCACTTAAAAAATAAATAATGCATTTGAATTCGTATTTTGCTTACCGTTAGGTGAGAAGCCGCACAAGTGCCAAGTTTGTGGCAAAGCCTTCAGTCAAAGTTCAAATCTCATAACACATTCCCGCAAACATACCGGCTACAAACCATTCTCATGTAAGCTTTGCCATAAATCGTTTCAACGCAAAGTGGATTTAAGACGTCACAAAGAAACTCAACATACGGATTTACGGCCGTTGCTTGAACGAAATATGGGTAAAGTGGAATTTCTGGCTGCGGCGGCTGCCGCCTCCGCCGCTGCTGTTGTCACATCCGATCAACAGAATGCTATACAGCACGGCGTAATACACAGTACAACAGTATCGGCAACAACGGCCTCAACGACTACACCATCGTCTGTAGCTGTCGCAAATGCTGCAATTAATGCACAATTGTCAGCAATGAATTGTCAAAAAGTATCCTTGTTAGTATAACATCAACACCAACAGCCTCAATATCCTCATCATCATCATCAGCACCATCATCATTCCCAGCAACAATTTCAGCCTTCATTACCCGTACAAGCAACGACATCGCAACGCGTAATCGTGATGCCTTCTCACATGTAGCAGGGTTTATAACGACAAGAAGAAGAAACAGGCTGACCAATCAACCAACGAATGCGTGCAATATTGAATAATACTCCAGAGAAACTGCAAAATTTCACACAATTTAAGTCTTAGACGCAAAATACCAAAGAAATTTAATAGAATTTAACAAAAATAAACAAAAAAATATTTGAAAGAGGGAACTATATTATATATCTTGGCCATCAATCAAACCTCATATCAAAGAGAAAAAAATCAAAATTAAAATCTAATAATAAAAAAAATATTGAAGTGAAGGGTGTCCCTACGACCAGAACAAGAAAATTAATTGTGAAGATCTAGGATTTAAAAAATTTTTTAGGACATTTTCACATATGCCGTTGTTGACTCGTTGAATACCTTTTAAGAAGAAGAAGAACATATATATGTAGTATATCTCTGGTCAATAATAACCCTATAGTTCTCGAATCTGCCATCCTAGCTTTGGGAATTCTTTAAAGTTGTAGACAACCTGCGTCTGTTTTAACATTGCATTATAGAAATTTGATTAAATTTGGATTAAATTTGAAAACCCCGGAGTCCTAAGAGTCGTCTGCAAGGTTGAGATTTGCTTTTCTTTATTCCCGACTTCATAGTTACGTTGGCTAATATCAAATCTTTGTCAATCAAGTGATATGTCACTACACTTCGTCCCAGTGTTGCTTATAATATGAACAATTCTTTGTAATTTAAGCAATAGATTGATCCCGGACTTATGTACTTTTCTTAACGCCTTTTATAAGCCAATTTCGTTTGAAACTCGGTTGATTATTTTATCTCAATCCCAGTAATCTCTCTCGTTCTAATTAATACAAATCGGGATTTACAAAAAGGTTTCATTTCAGGTTGCATTTCTAAATGGTGGCAATAAATTTTAGCACCATCTTTTATATCACTACCTGCCATAGATACCGTAGCATCATTAGCAACAAGATTGCCGAGCATTCAATTTTGGATTAAATTTTTGCTCACGATTCCGAATTTTCCTCTTTCTTTTACTGTCTCTGATTAAGAGATCGGTCAATAAGCTCTTAGGATGACTATTGACAAATTATCGTCCGTCGCGCGGATTCCGAATTATGCGTAAGTGTACTTTCTCTAAATAACACATCACTCAATAGGTTTGTCAGATGATGTATATAAGACAATGGAAGGGTAGTTGGACGAATAAGTAAAGGATATCTTACGCTTTTTAAGAATGCATCTTCTCTTCTTACCAACTACCTGAAAAGTTGGTTCTGAATGTTGCCACAGATCGGGAGTTATTTCATACGTTTGTAAATTTTAAAAATTTTAATAAACCTTTTCGGGTCACCCTACTTACATGTGAATTTGAATTATATATGGATAAGAAAAAGGAAGAAAAAAACGAATTGTTAAAATTTGTATAAATGTTTATATGTATATGTATTTGAATTAAATTAAACCAAATTTAACCAAAGACTTTTTATTTATATTTACAAAAAAAAAAAAAAAGATTCACTATTCAAATCGCGCAGAAAGCGAAAAAGAACGATTTCGTGGGAAGTTGTAATTCAATGAAAATTTATTTCAATAAATCAAATTTATATTTAGTCACTAATTGTTGTAAATAAACTCATATTTAATATTGACATAAAGTGAAGAATTACGAAAATAATAAAATAACATTAATAATAATAAATCTTTACTTAGTTAGTTGAGTTTAATCAAACCTGCAAAGATTTTTGTATAATTTTTTTTTTTTTTAATAAATAATTCTTTTATATTTTCTTGTACAAATTTTACTAAAAAATCTACTCTGCTATAAATGCAACATTCCAAAAATTTGTTTTATTTCGTAGCTAAGAAGATTGTAATTAAATGAAAAAATTTTTCCTCTTCTTGCTTTGCCTGAATGGAGGATTTTTATATTTTGAATGAAATAAATTCAATTTAAAAAATAATCACGGAATACATATTAATATCTTTTATTGCAAAACCGCATTCAACAATTTTGGGTAGAAAGCCGAGATGAGCAATTAGTTCCATTCTGAAGATTCAATATAGGGTATTATTGATGTTCGAATATTTCCCTTAAGTACTTTGCTTAACTTAATTAAAAGCTAGATTCTCTCATAGACCTCACACTCCATAGGCGTAAGGCGTACATTTAGTCATTCACTCTTGAGGTTAAAGCTTAAATTACGTAAGTATAGAGAAGACCATCGTTCACGAGCACAGCAAACGCTAAAACAAACAGTTGTTTAGAAAATTTTTAGTGCTAATAAACGAACTTAAGTAAGAGTTAAACCGTGGCAAAGAATATCAATCAGAAGCACGGGCAAGATAAAGCAACCAGTATACAATATTTTAGGCCTAAGGTAATGAAAGCGAACGTAAGTCTAAATCGCCATTGTATACATAGTTACTTACAGAGTATGGTCTACTGATTGGTAGTTGCGAGTTTTATACCTTCAGCTGTGCGGCGGGGAAGTTCATCTCATCGCTGAATTAATATAAATAAGGTTAACGATCAGACAATACGCCTGCTTTCTTTCAACTGGCTGCAATGCACAGCATACAGGTAAGAAGACTCTAATAATTATCTCAATGAAATTCAGTCTAAAGAATCAGAAATGCCCGAATACACTATAGCACCAATAAACCCATTCAAGGGAAAAGTTTAAGGCAAACCTCACTCAACTGCAGGTAAGATCTCCTTTATTTTCAATTTATAGTTTCGGAAGTTCAAAAATGACTTCAAAACGTTAAATTCGCATCGCTCCGCTTTCTTGACTTAATGGGTGCGAAATCTGACTTGAATTGCAATGTCCTGATTTCAACTGAGAAGAGTGATATTTTAAAAGTTTTGATTTTGGTTGTTCACTTACTTACACATCACGACCGACAATATCGGTGAAGCGTCCAATTTTTAAGTCACGACTGCAATTAATGACCTTTAAGTTAGAAAGGTTTGTATGTATGTACCTGTCATTTGAATATGAAACAGTAAGACAATATTGAGTGCGCTAGCACGCATTTACGGTGACATAAGTTGTCCAAAAATCGAACGATCAAAAGTCTTGTGAAAGAAGAGAATTTCGACGTCAATAGCTCGTAAAGCATTCTATAGTGAACGTCATTTGTCAATTACGTTCTTCTCATTCTTAGGTAATGTTATTTCGAGCAAGGAGCCGTAGTTAAAGCTAAATGGAAATTGAAAATCTTAGGCCCTGTACAATAACAAAAAAAGAAAAAAAAATATGGATTGACTTTTCAATAAAGTGCAAAATGATTTGTTTTGAGCCGCACTTCACGACGTTAGCCTTATTAGATTGTCACTTTTACAATGACCGAACGACAGTCCATTAAGAATAACAAATATTTAAACTAAACAATTTCAAAACAGAAGCACTTTCTGAATCGATCGGTATAAAAAAATGGGTCTGTCTCAATACTCTCTAGTTATTGCATACATCCGCACAAACCTAATATGCGCTTGTATCACAAGCGGTGTAGCTTATACTTATTGTAATGAGATAACGTGTAATTACGGTAATGATCTAACATTTTCATCAAGTTGGACTTTTCTTTCGTGATAAACGGCAGCTTCCTCCAAAAGAGGTACAGGTAACCTTTATCGGTGTCATGAAGTATTCTAACACTGCTTCTCTTTCCATCCACAAGATCTACATAGAATAAATACTTTCTGTCAAATCACACTAATGAATACTGCCGAACCTTCTTATACCCATTACCGAGGATGAGAAGTATATTCATTTTTTCAAAACGTTTGCAACGCTCAGAAGCAAAAGAGCAAGCAAAGACCCCACCGAGTATACACAATCTTG
This sequence comes from Glossina pallidipes, assembly GCA_000688715.1. Classification (NCBI taxonomy): domain Eukaryota; kingdom Metazoa; phylum Arthropoda; class Insecta; order Diptera; family Glossinidae; genus Glossina; species Glossina pallidipes. The sequence continues at coordinate 905,784 of KK499866.1, read as the reverse complement.
ATCAGTAGCAAATTCTAAATCAATTTAAGGATGACCGTCTGTCAGTCCGTCCATCTGTAAAATGTCTGTTGTAAACATTCTCCTGGCCGCAAAATTGAAGCTACGTACTTCAAATTTGAAGGAAGCATTGGAAATCCTTGCACACAGGTTGGTGTTGAAAATGAGCTAAATCGGTCAGCGAACATGCGAACAGCACCGCGTAAACTGAGAACAACTCTGTTTTTCGAAGATAATGAAAAAATGGTTTGTTGCTCATTACTCACAAACTATAGCAAATAAATGTGCAAAAATTTGATCGCATATTCTATGGGCGATGCTGTAGCATTTGTGCACAAAAATGGAAAAAATTGACCACGCCTACCCAATATTATAGTCTATCAAAATTTAATTGTTTTTTCAATACCTTTATAAAGCGTAGAAACACGCTTCACAAACTCCATAAAGTATGCAAATTCTTTGCCTATGTCAAATTTGCAATGCACCTAAACATGTCCACCTGTTCGTCTGTCCGTCCGCCTGTTTGCGCAACTTTCTAGTACTTGTGGTAAACATTCTCCCATTTGCGAAACTGAAGATGTCGTCTACAAATTTGTAAAAGAATGTAGAATTGACCTAAACTTTTCAAAGGACACGCCTACAACGCCCATGCCCATACGATAAAAACTTTTATTTTGAAAGTAGAAGAAATCAGCTGCACCCCACTGCGCCACTCCAAAATATGGAGCACGAAAATTTTGTTCCTCCACTTCTTCTGTCTTTTTTAGGGTCAGGGTGATGGGTATAAAAAATTCGGTACCGACCGAAAATAATTTTCTTACTTGTTTAGATCAATTTTTAACTTAAAAATTAATGATTCATATTGCTTTGAGAGCCAACTCCTGCTGAATAAGAAGGTATTTATGAAGTACTTTTCAAATATATTTGTATGACTACGAAATAATGGAATTGAAGTGAATGCCGAAGTGGTGCAGTTATCTTAAACAGGGATTTGTAAGGAAACTCAAAGAAAGCTAAAATGTCGTCATGATGTGTAGTAGTTTACGATAGATGATCGTCAGAGTTTGCATGAATTCATGGCTTGTAGCAGAGACTTGGTAGTCTTAGTGTTGATGTAATTAATTTGATCCGAGTGAAACTATTCGCATGAAATGTATTATTGATAATATATTTTCAGAGTAACTTTCGTTTTCTTCACGTCACCCACGCTGCCGTCGTTATTACGATTTGCTTTGTATAACCGGCTAAAACGCGCTTCGAACTTTTAAGACCTTTAAAGCCCTCTCAGCAGAACGAAACAAAACTTTTCCATTTTCTGAAAAGTTATAGCTGGCAAATTCTACTTTTCCAAAATTTGATTAGTGAGTCGCGGTTTCCCAAAGTTCGTGATCATTTTTTTTTTCCATAATATTGTCACTTTCGGAGGGAATTTATCAACTTTCTATCAAAGTCTAAAAAAGCTAAAATCGACCCCTTTATATAGATGTTTTCTTTTCTTCTTCTTTTCACGCATAAATTTTCAATAGTAGGAATTACTGAATTTAGATAAATATTTTGTAAATTATTTTAAGAGAAAGAAAGAGAGAGAGAGAAAGAGAGATTCTATTCAAGTGCAAACGTTTCTAACGTTCATATTCAAGAAAATAAAGTAAAGGAATTTTCGTAAATAATTTATAGTCACTGCCGTCCAATTAATTTAAAAGATAAATACGGCGATCGCAAAATTAATTTTCACCAAAAATCTAATTTTATACTCTACACAACTTGTGGAGGGTATATTAAGTTAGTGCGGACGTATGTAACCCGCAGAAGGGCTTAAGATAAACCCACCTTTTATTATACCGATCGATTCAGAATCATAGAGTTGATCTAAGCCTGTCTGTCCGTCTGATGTCCGTCCATGTAAATTTGTGTTCAAGTTACAGGTCACAATTTTTGAGATATTTTGATGAAATTTGGTACAGGGACGTGGTTTGACCCAAGGACGGATCGGTCCACTTTTTCGATCATTCCCCACATAACGCCTTATTCTGAAAAGTCGTTAAATAGAAAAAAATTATAATTTACAAAATTTCTCCGGAAAAGTGGCGAAAGCAGTATTTCGGCATTCTGAATTGGTATGAAAACTTTGGACGGGCTGGGGCAACTGAAGTTCATACGAGAAAGGGGTATAATTTTCATCGTGAGGCGTTGATCGTAAAAGTAATTTAACATAAAAAAATTAAGTGCACCAAATTTGAACCACCTCGGCCTATTTTTCGGATACTACTCTAATAAGGGGTTTCAAAAATTGATCCTTTATGGAGCAGAAAAGTCTGAGTTTTATTATGTGGTGATGGAAATTGATCCATAATATTATAAAAATAAGAATTGTGTTAAACAACGTGGCGTGGGGTATGTAAAACTCGGTATTTGCCGATAAAATAATAGTAAAAGCGAAGATCAATTGAAACAAATCCTGCGCAATATTCGCAAATTTTGTACCGTGCTATAGAAACAGTGCTTTACAAATACCATGTTACACGAGAGACACCTATTTATAAGAGAGTTTCTTTTTGTGACAACCATGCACTTTCGCTAAAGCTGACAAACTCAGACCGATCTTCGAGAAGAATATCAGTTGTTTAAGAATTTCTTGCGAAAGTTTCTTGACAACAGCTCGCCTGACAAGGGTTTGTAGTTTTCGACATCACCTAAACTGGAATAATTAGAACTTGTTACTCGACAGCAGTTTTCCGATCGAAGGGTTTTTTATGCGATAGTAAGAAAAATTGCACACTTTATCGGCAGCTATAAACTCTCTATTCATTACAGTGAGTACAACTTCCACAGCAAACGAGTTTGCTCGAGATCGAAAGCTTAAACTGGCTCCAGTTTGCTGCGGCTTTCGTTGATGAAGCTTGACATAGAGAAATAGAGCCAACAAAAAAAAAAATGCATTGAAATAACTTTTTTATGAATGTATTTGAAGGGCAATAATTTCCCTCAAGGCATTGACATCCCAACTAACACTGATGGTCGCACTGATGATGTGCCAATAAGCAGTGATTCAAACTTTCTCAGACACCGATATGCCGACAAACGATCGCTTCGGTTTCAATGTCGAGGTAAAATAATTACGACTGCTAACAAATATCAATTTTCTAGATGCCTCAGACTCACTGACATCTAATATCATTAACAAACTATTCTCAACAACACTTGAGATTTGTTTGCTTCCTTTTAGCAAATGCAGACAATCTTGCGGATCTTTAATTTACACACATATCATAAATGGGTGCTCCAATTTTCCCTTTGATAATTTTTTTTCTTTTGCACGAACCTAACATGAGACGGCACAAGTATGATCGAATTCCTAGGTAATGTAACCAATGAAAAAATGTAACCTTTCTTTGCGGGCTGACAAGATAAAGCAGCAAACTTAAATAATTAAAGGCATTACTGCTAGAAAGAGATAGCGAAATCCGAAAATATTAATATTCCATCTTTTCCCTAAAAGAATTCGTTCGATTTTCATTTTCTTCTAATGTAAACAAGTATAGAAAAGTCTTATAAATCACTAATAATAATACACGTCATCAGCATTTTTATAAAAAAAAATTTCTTAATTACGAAATACCACAGCACAAGTAAATCGAAACGAATCAAGTTAATTTACGACATGATCGATAACATCCTGTAAAAAATAATTGTACAAAGTTAGCCGCTTCAAAATAAATAAAAGCAAAAAGAAGAAGAGTAAAAGTAACAAAAAAGAAACAAACAAAAAAAAGACAAACAAATCAATCTTAAAAGAAATTGATCAACACTCAGTATTAAATACAATGCAATAAATACATATACGAGATACAATAATAAAGCTGAATTTAAGAAATCAGCAACATCCGGGAACACACGCAACATGTGGGAGTCTTACCATACAACACACATGACGACAACAAATTACTTAGTAACAAATAGGGTTGAATTGAATTGAGTTCGTACAACACATATCTGAAACAACCAAGAATACAATACAATAACCCTGAGACGAATTTTCGATACCCGTCTCGCCAGAAAATGCGTGCAAAGCATAGCCGTTACATGCTAATCGCTGCCTACGGTGGCGGATCGGAACTAATTCCCCAACAAATTTTAGGTATGTAATTTTCCTAGATTTTGTATAAGTGATGTTTTGACAGTTCCCGAATCTCTTCTTCTTAGCTCAGTTTTACATATTCTGCGCATCCGGACGTTTCATGGTGCATGGTCTCAACTTAGACAGATTGAATATGAATCATCATATTTCTTACCTGATTTCTTGTAAAACCTCTATCTCTCTCAAATCTCGCGAATTCGCGGACTCCTATCGCGTAGCCTGACTTGGTTAGATCGACTTTGATTTTTAAAAAGATCAATTTTGTGCTTGTGCAGCTTGCAAAGTTTGTCATATTATTCGTGTTTATCGATCTGTCGAGAAGACCCACAAAGCTAATATACAGTCATAGTTGACATAACAAGAAAAAAGGGAAGTATAACAACGAATAAGGGGGCATTGCACCTAAGTAATGATCGAATGCCCTCTGAATTGATTGTACGACTGTTGTGGGTAAGAGCGCGAAAAATAAAGTTTTTTCCTTTACATTTAATATTTTATACATAAGTCTCTCTGCTGAAAACATACGACAAGATGCGGGCTACTTTCTATCAGCTAAATGAAATTAGTCGTAGGTACGAAAGGAGTGCACACATAACATATGTTCACTCACAATCACTCGTACACACACTCGTACTACAGTATCATCAAAGTTCTAGTCATTGGGTTTTGTAATTTTTCAACAAATTTAAACAAATTTCTTTATTATATAAAATTTTGTTTGCATGTAAACAGATGTTAATAGCAGTAGGGAATCACTTTAGGTCTCGACTGTCTTTGGTACATGGGTTGCGTGTTGTAATTGCATGTAAAATTTCTCTTAACTTTTCTTTTCTTTTAATGCCATATTAAAATGGTTTTTAATGCGAATTTATTGCCCCCATCGCTGCTATCATCATTTGATGATGACATCTCTATACACATTTACCCACATGGTTGGTATATTTGTACATTCTGAAGATGACTTTCAAGAAATTGGTTTGTTTGTCATTTTTCTTTGTAATTAGTTACGTTACCCTTTTCCTTGTACTATCATCTTTTAAACACACGAGAGCATTGTAATTAGGATCGTTCGAGAAATTAATTTGAAAGGGATGCTTTTACTTAAATGTTATAAACTTTTTCCATTCCTTTTCCTTTCTTTTTTCTTTTTTTTTTGTAAGATTTAATGAAATTTTATTTATTTATTTATATTTGTTTTTAATTTAAGTTGATAATGCGGTTGTTGCTTTTTACGATCATTATTGAAAGTCGTAAACTTTACATTTGTGCTGGTGCTAGGCAGATATTGCAAGATTCTAAGAAAATTACACTGTTCCTAGTAGACTTTGACTTAGGATCATTTCGTAAAACTATACAAGACGACTTCTCCAAACTAAATCAAATGTCGCCAACATTTTCCTCCACTGCACACTATGTCTTTCCAGGTTGTAATAGTAGACAAGCTACAATTGAGAGGAACCAGTAATGCACTTTTCATTTTTCCACAATCAAGTACGGGATTGAATTAATTTTTACTTAAATTAAGATTCCGTAAATTTTCAAACAAACTACGCGACTTATGGTGTAATTGTAAATAGTATGCAAGCAGGGAGAACTCCAGAGGCTGTCAAATTCCCACAATTTCGTTTTTGTTTAATTGTCTAAAATATTTCTGGAAAAACCTCATTACCTGACGGCAATCTTATTCCTTGACATTTCGGGCTTTTCCTAAATCACTTAAAGAAGCTTCTGCCTGTGTCATATAAAAAGCTTTGCGGACAAGTCGTAGCCTAAGATACTTTACCTATTGATTGCCAACTTCTCTGGCACACTAACAGTTGTCTTTAAGTTTAGGGTAATTTAAAAGAATTTGCAAAGAAAATTAGGCTTAAGTTGTTTCAGTGGGACGATCGATGGATGGACATGAAATCAGACGATTCCGAAGGTTGGAATGAAGTCTTTCTTTTGATGCTATTACTAAATTATGTACTTTCTTTCCTTTTTCTTTGTCAATGCACAATATCGGTCGTAGATATAGTGGATACTCACTCGGCAAAGCCATAACATTTATCGATTTCGCACACACCTACTAGGGTGCGGCCATCATCTCCCTTCTTTGTGGTCATATAAAAACAAAAAAAAATAGAAATCCATGTAAAGTATATAACGTTAGATTCTGCAATAGAGCCATTTTCGAGCGTAAAAAAAAAGAGAAATATGACGAAGGAGAAAAAATTGATTATATGGGGCCTTTTTATGGACTCGAGATCGCAAAGCCATGGGAAAAATGATACAAAAAGAATTTGCTGCAGCCAATGATACAGTTCGCAACTACAGGACGATTTGAGTTATTAATAAGTGGTCCCATCGTTCGATTTAAATCGCATGGCTTTTGAAGTCGTTGTGGTGCAGGAAAACTCCATTTGCATGATGAATACATAATTTTGTTAACAAAATATTTCTCTTATTTGGTGAAACACTGAATTTTGTTTCTCAAATGCTTAACATTCCTCCAGCTACCCACACGTAGACTGGATGGATTTTTTTCGATTAAAATTTGCTTCAAAGAACTTTGGTGTGTTGCCATCTTTCAATCTTTCGCTTAGATACTCGCTTAATAATCTTTTCCAATATTATCACTATTACTTGTCTTCCCATCCCAGAAAAATTGCTTTTATTTTTGCATTAGCATGTAACGCAAATTCAAACTAACGAGCGAGCGTAAAGCGATACGTGCACTAAGAGTGGAAAATAAAGTCGAACTAATCCCCGAATTGGTTGCTCACTGTAATGATTTTCTTCGAATCAAACAGGTAAGAAAATGTTTCTATCGAAATCATTGACATCCATCGGGTTGAAGGTAAAAAAAGCTGTTTGATTGAAATTTCTTCTTCTGAAGAATGACCTTAGACTTTAGGTCGTAGATTAAGGTTTTTATCTATTAAAGCGTTGTCTTTGTTTGAAGAAGTCAGATCCATTCTTGCTAAGACGTTCTACAGCTTCTTTCAATTCTATTAATTTGGTTATAGGTGATTAGGCCCATTTTCAAGTTCATGGCATTTGATTAAGTGTATGTATGGCAAGATTCAACAGCCGCAGATTATACAGCCGGGAGGTCGAATGAACACGCAGTCCATGGAACAAAATCGAAATGGAATATAAGGGGTTGCTAATGCGTTTTTCTGGAATGTCCAAACGGATAACGATGTTATATCATGCCCTTTCCCTCCGGTGATGGGTATACAAATATGAATATTTTATTATTCTTACATAAATATAAATATGTCTCATGACTTTAACATATAAAAACAACGAGAAAAAGAAAATATGAAAAGAAAATATCCAACTGTCCACGTCATATGTGAAAAGGTAATCCTCATGTTAGCAATTTACTCGATTTACGTGTTAAATATACTAAGGTGTTGTAGAATATAAAAAATATTAGAAGAGATATGTACTTATGGATGCATGTATGTAAAACGTTAGAGATAAAGCAGAAGAGAAAAACTCCCGAACGATTTCGTCTATATTTATACATTTTAAATTTTAACGATGAAGGAATACATGGCGGAGCTTTAGTGTTGAATGGAGGGGAGTGATAAGATTTTTATATTCGTTTCGAGGCAGGGATACACAATGTAAACAGAAATCCTTCGTAATTGCTTACGGAGGAAGAATGAGTTATTGACATATGTACATTACTATATATCATTTACGAGATATATGCAGATCGAGTGTATATCGAAGCCAGTATTAGCACAATTTAATCTAACATAAAATATAGTGAGCCACCTTTTATTACATCGATCCATTCAGAAAGTGATTTACAACTTGTCTGTCTGTCTGATTGATTTGAATTTTTGTGTTCAATCTACAGGTCGCAATTTTTGAGATAAATTGATGGAATGTGGCACGTCGACATGTTTTGGCCCAAGGACGAATCTTATTGAAAATGATTCGGCTCGGACCCTCTCTTCATCCATTTTCCATAAAACACCTTATTTTGAAAGATCGTCACATTACAATACAATTATTTTGATATGAATCTTTATTCAAAGTTGTTTTTTGTTCTCGTATATTATTTCTGCATAAGTGCGTTACCACTAGTCTTCTTTCAGGTTCTATATAAAATTATGTTACTTCCGGCTGTTATACTACTCTCCGGCAAGCTTTGATTTGTGAAAGATACTCTCGTACACTCCATTAAATCGTAGATATTACGACAATTTTGGCCAATTTGTCCCACCAGGAGAAAAATTTCCCGATGTTGACGTGATGCTCACCGTAAGAAATTTTCAGCGAAGGCTGTATGGCGTGACTAATCCTGCCTAATCTTTCCTTCGAATTTTTATTTTCATTTAAAGGACTTTCTTGAATAAATATGGTTTTATACCTTTTCGCATTTGTTTTCTCTACGCTACTGAATTTATTGCAAAAAATGAGAGCAATATTGATACTTATACACATACATATGAAAACATATTACGTTTTAAACATATATATGACAACCTGACTTTGTATACACTGCTACGTTCGTAAGATAGTAGTTCACGTTCTTCATATTCTAATATTCCTTGCAATGCAGTCAGTGTTCATACTTCGATATCTCAAACGATGAAAAAGTTGAAAGGGTTCTTTTGTAAAGTATTTTTGAAATTGATTCAGTCACGTAGATTGCTTTACGTTAATCATTCGTAAATGGATTGGATTGGTTTATCTTTTGCATATGAACAACAAGATATAGAAAGACATGTATATGAACGAAAGTATACGTTTAATATTTTCATATATATATTCATATATATATTCTATGCTTTTGGAAATCCTTAGGGGGAATAATGGTTACAGGTGAGATATGACGTTTGACAATTATTATGATTATTGTGTGACAGAGAAAACATGTTCAATTTGTCTGATAAATAAAAATGATACCAACGGTGTATCAAGGCAAAAACGTAAGTAAATCTTTTATTACTCTTGCTGTTATTATTGTTAGGCAGAACCATATTTTCATATGGTACCATTTCAATTCTCTTATTATTGTTATTATTAATATTATTATTATTATAATTAATTTAGAGAGAGACATAAATTCTAAAACTAAAATCTCAAGGCAACAGCATCTAGGACTATCGGCTTTATTCAATGCTCTAGCGTACTTCGGGCTTGAACCTACGCTCATTGATTTATTAGTCGAGATCCTTTGCCTACTCGGCCCCTCCGGCGGATCATTTCCATTGTTATTTTTTTGGTTTTATGCTTAATATCTCTACATCACACATCAAAAAGAATGTTAAATTATTACATAAATATATTACTATATTATACATTTATTATTTTTTTTATATATTTTTATAATATTATATTATATATTTTCATACAAAACCAGGCTTTTCACGAAAGCCTTCATATAGTGAATGGTACACAGAACATCAACTAACGTGATATAAATTTAGTTGTTGAAGATTTTATTATTTTTCGCTTGTTTTCATCATAAAAAATAACAAATTAGACTTCTCGACGTATAAGGGGCAACTTTTTGTGGGACTTCCATACATATAGCGGAGTGTAAACCCTGCACCTATGTGATCTGAATTTCGTACGACTAATTTTGACCTCAAATGGCTACTATTGAGCAATTTTCACCACAAATTATTAAAAGTTAATGCTTTTTGCCAAAGGGCTCAGTACTCTTGAGAGCTCTTGCATGGAACGGGGTTAAAAAATCGATTCAGGTCGCTTATATTTGCCCCAGTTCATTACTACGGACAAATCTTTATCATAAAACATCCAAAATTGCGACCTATGAGTTGAACACCAGAACACCCAGACGGGCCGACAGACAGACAGAAAAAAGCCACATAGTTAAGATTATCATCACTTTCCGAACCGATCGTCATAGTAAAACGCCAGTCTATTTTAAGTCCTCCTCAATCTTACACGCATCCGTATAAACCTAATATACCTATACACTTCCCACAAGCGATGCGAGGTATTTGTTTTTTTTGAGCATTAATAGCTTAACTCATTGTGGGACTTTTAATCCAATCAAACCTCCACTACGTCCGACGATGATTCTCCTGGAACCAAGTATTGCGTTGGGAGAACTGTTTAAGCCGTCTGGGCCTCAACTAAAAACGTCCGCCATGTTCTCATCTATGTCTTCCAAAATGCTGTTCTGATCGAACTTTCGCCACTGTATTTTCACTTACCACTTTTGAGCTAACACAAAGGCCTTACTAGTTACTCAAGCGCCAATCTTTCTCCTATAGCTTGGACACTGGAATAGTATGTGCTTAGAAGTTCTATTTGCGATTAAATATTCGCTAAAATTGAAGAACCCATAAGACTTGAAAATATTACAATATTTCATCTGCTTACTATGGTTTCCTTTTCCATATACATTGAATGAGTACTTTTTTAATGTGGTACTAAACATCAAATAACTTAGTTCCTATCTAAACGATGACCTCTTTCCTGTACCTTCATTCATCGTCCATCGTTCCACTTTAATTTAGCCATTTGGCCTTAAAGTTAATTTCAAATTAATAGTTTTTTTGTTTTATTTTTATCTATTATGCACTCACCCCTCACCCGATTATCATCGTATTATTTACGCTATTAAAATGACATGAATAATTTTGCTCTTTTAATGTTTTCCATTGCTCTGAATTTTTACGTATCTAGAGTTCGTCACAATTCACATGAAAATAAAATCACATTAATTTTTCCGTTAGATTTTAATGTTACTCTAATGTTTAGTTTATGTTCGCGTGCATTCTCTGTTTATTTTCTTTGTCATTATTTTTATAAAGCACCTGCTGACAATTTCAAGTGCAATTGTACTTTTATCACTTGTTGTTCATTCAAGAACGTTTTGCGGTGGCGTTCAGAAGTTGTGAGTGGTGGAAAAAGCAACAGAGGTTTATTTCGCAGCATATGATATAAAATAACAACAAAAATAAAAACACATCTTAATTGCAACGTTTGCTTACGCGGCCACCATCCCTTCATTCTAAAATCTTATGGTGAGCCTGGCAAAGTAGAGCCTGACAAAGCACGAAAGTATTGGAACAAATCTGAAGCAGATACATAACATTTGGAACGACATGCCAGCATTCTATTTTTCTCAAATCTTAGACGATTTTGGTCAGTGATTCTGATGTATTTTAGATCAACACATACAATGAGGTCCAAACTAGCAATAATTGTTTCTTTTTTTTGTCCCATTTGCATTATTTAAGTTTCCCAGTGTTTTTTATTTTTCATCTACTGGATAACGGATCACAACTATTGTTACAAGTGTCTTCAGCAAAACCTGGTGTCACGTTCCAGATTTCGATTTCAATTCGATTGACTAGTGACGGAATGGATAAGCATATGAACATACCTACATTAACTCACCATTTGACGTTGACGAAGGCTCTTTACATACCTTGCTTATTTAGTTCTTGGAGCTGACCAAGATCTAGAAAAAATACCTGGATACCTTTGACGAGTGCAGTGCGAAAACATAGAAGCTCTCAGAATAGTCATCAACCACAGATTTGACCTGCTCACTGTTCGCATATCTTGTAACATCCCACCAATATGCGCATTAGGTACGGACTATATTAACTTTTTGCGATATATGGAACGCCAGAAGAACTTAAGGTAAACCCATCTTTTGTCACACCGATCGACCATAAACATCTTCTCAATCGATTTGGGCTTGTCCTGTTTGCCTTCTTCATTCTTTTCGTTTCCATAAATCGTTTACTTAAATTCCAAACCAGCCACAAAGTCAAGCGGGTGGTAAACGAGATGCAGTTTTCAAAATTCAAATATAAGTTTTATGACATTAGAACTTGTATCTCTACGTCAGTTCGGGTATATTTTTAGCTTTCGCTGGTAGAAAATGGGTTGAGCGTTTGCTAACTACCAATAGAACTTACATCTAAAATAAACAAAGAGAAGCGTTTGTTATTATTTTGTCAAGTTGTCAGCATATAATCGCCTGAGTAAATAAAAGCGAGGTATGAAACACAGGCATGCTCCCTGAGTAAAAAGATTTTAATTTCAATTGAATCTAAGACAAGAGGAAAGCTTTCTAACGAATATACATCTGCTTATATAAATGAAGTATTTTTGCTATTTTTTCGTTAAAGGAGTAAAAATATTAGTTTTTGTTTTTATTATTTATTGCAAATTTTCTATATACACATGAAATTATATCGTGTAAAAGACGTTGTTCTTTCTAGTTTTTGAAGCCGTTGGAATAGCAATTGGAACGGCAACAACAATTTCGGATGAGATCTTTAAATAAATAATCAAAATGAAATGTACTATGTTTCGCGGTCCATTCCAGTTCTCACGACCTTTCGAATTTCCACGATAAACTAACATGACGGACAGACAAACATGTTCAAAAATGAACATATTGGCACTTTGGCGACCAATGGTCGGTCTATTAATAGCTTCTCTGGCGTCGATATTTACATACCTGCGATCGGTTGTCGGGGTTGCATACTTGGTATTGCGGTACAACTAGTTACTTTATCTGAGCATAAGTAAAGCACAGATGCGCGACAATCTGAAGGGCTGGCGCCAGGTAGATTCTCGGTAAAGTACTAAATTACCTAACAAGCAAACATCTTTAAATTCTATCCAAATACTTTATGGAGCATCTGATGCATATTTTTGGTTTATTACAAACCAGATAACGAATTGAACGAATTCCCTTTTATGCAAAAAGCAGGCGCTTTTAAAAATTTCGCTTTCATAATAAAAACAACGAGAAAGTTTTTATTTTATTATCAAGCCCTTGTACACATAAGTTACAGAAATAAATAAACGGCACCAAAACGATAATAAGGAACGCACTTAGTCGACCTTTAAATAATGAGAAAAGTAAACAATTGTTGAGTAGTTGAAACGGGAAGAGCAATGGCTTTTGAAAAAGGCTACAGTTCGACTTATGACACCAAAATGTTTAACTGCTCAATTTTCAGGCGAACGGCGCCCGCAAATTTCAACAGCATCGCTCTGACTGACTGATTTTGATTATAATCTGAAATAAGAGATGGCTAACTAAAGTTCAATGCGGAAGGGGTGATTTTCTTAAATTGAATCGTATGCCGAGTGTGTGTTTGTTTATCTTACAGTCGCGGCAAATTACACCACTGGGACGAGAAGAGGTCTGGGAAGTTGTTCGAAAAAAGGGGTTGTTTTACTACTCTCTACACTTGATCTTTTCTGTTGATTATTGGCATCGTGTTGCACACAGCTTGATAGCGTTCTCGCCTCTTATTCACTTACCCGTTTTCACATTTCAATTGCTTTATTATGAAACATGTGTACGTTCGTACATGATGCAAATAAACGTCCAGGGGTTTACACATTTACGCCATTTTCGAACAATTGCGCAGATGATGATTTTGCATTATTGTCTCAAGTACGACGAATCTATAGGTTGTACAACAGCAATTATCAACTCAGTTAATTTAATGGTAACAGCAATAGCTTGCTTTGATGAGTTAACAAACTACATATATGGCCGGGTTTGTACATAAATTTCGTCTTTTAAAGCCCCTTCTAACATTGTTTGTGTTGTGCCTCAGCAGATTTCGATAATACTGCGGTTAAGAAACGCTAATATTTGAGTAATTTACTGTAAATGGGATGAGAGAGAAAGGAGCTAATAACTTAATTAGTGCAACTGTGAAAACGCGTATTCGTTTTGAAGATGGTTATCTTTGCAAACGCCCCGATGACCCCTAGCATACGAGGTGGTAACAGGTGGTTTACAATTTTACAAAGGCGTGATGCTCCACTTCGAAGACAAAAATGTTATAAATCAAATTCCTATAATTTATAAGACCTCGAACCAGATTAAAAGGCGTCCTTGTGTTCATTACTTCAGTTCGCATTTTGCTAAACTAGTATCCTTAGTTCTTTTCTTCACTTACACTTAAAATGTGTAATAAGACGTAATGGAAGAAATGGAACTCTTGTTTTATACGAATCATCTTAGGATCATGGGTATATTCATTTCGTCAAAACGCCTCGTTCGACATACAATGTATATATATTCTTGATCAGCATCAACATCTGTTTTCAAAAGAAAAAGAAATAAATCTACAGAAACGTACGTATTCTATGGTGGATGCTGCAGTATCTCTACAAAAATGGAATTTATGATGGACAACAGCAACCTTCAAAAACCCCATGAACTATATAAATTCTTGGCCAGTTTCAAATTCCGAACATACCTAAGCATGTCCGTCCGTTCACCTGTCCATCGTTCCGTCTGAGCAACTGTGTAGCAAGAGAATACGTCTACAACGCCCAAACGCCTATGTAACAAAAATAGCGGCCAACTTTTTTTCCTTGTTAGTTATCCTTAAGACATAATAATCTTCTTACTTGTCCCGCTCCTTAGCGGAGTAGATTTTTAAAGTGTGCGATATGGCCATCATTAATGAAATTCGCATCATTTAAGGAGTTTCACAAATACCGAAATAAATTCTTTAGGGTAGGGTATTGCAAAAGCGACTGCATCTCAAGCAAGTGGCACAGCCATGCAAATGAGTTCTCCTCATTGAAGTTGATTACTTTGCAAACTACATGTCGGGGTCATTCTTTCTGGGGCGACGTTCACATTCATGTTTGTACGATGCAAGTTTCAGTTGTCTACAAGCTGTCCTTTAGTAGGTATAAAAGTTCAAAAAGATGGACGGCATTTACGGCATTAGTGCTTTAGCGGGAATGGGAATCAATAAGTTGGCTTGAGGTGAGCGGTGAAACAGTTAGAAAGTGTCATGTGAGACTTCGTGCAAAAAATGTATAGTCTTCAAACGTTCGTGTACTCCCGTCTTCAGCGAAAATAACCCGGGAAGTGATCTTCCACTTAGGCTTAGACTTAGGATTATTCTCTAGATCTATTGCTTTTCGATTATCACTGCTTCAGATCGATGCGGTCATACTTAGCAGATCAGTGGTTTACAAAAGTTGAAGGTGCGTGAAAATTGGTTCACGAGTATTTCGCCTGTAAACCATAAACTAGCATGAAGAGGCAAAAGACCATAGATAGTAATGATGCATACTTCGATAATGGAGCTTTGTAACAGTTATTTTATAACTAAATTTGAATTTTATCAAAACATGTAAAGAATTTATTTGTACACCTAATATATCCACTGTCAAGGTGGAAAGCAATTCTTGTATTTCTTGACCTTTCTAACCTTTTTTTTTCGATTGTCTCTTCATTCGATCTTTCCCATCCCGATTAGATGAAAAGCATAAGATAAGGCATTAGGTAAGTGGGCAAGATTTTAAAAGTATTATTCACATATATAAACTATTGCTTAACCCGTGCGTTGTAGTTTTGACTGGTTAGTGGCCAGTAGAAAAAAAAATGTTTTCTTGTGAAGTTTTTATGACTCTTCCGAAGCACTAGTCACAGTAGCAGTCTTCAATATCAATTTTGGCTACGTCACGAAAACCTCAAAGCAAACAAATCCTCCCGACCTCTCTCGTATCTGTTATGTTGTTCACAATACGGCTGTTAAAACGACATGAGCTTAATGAAAAATTTCAAGTTTGGTCTCGCAAGACTTAAGGAACGATCACTTGTCGTAACGTAATTTTCTATACTAATTACTGCAGTTTATAAGATAATGTGACTACAGAAACTGCACCGAGATTAATAAGAGAGCCGATGCTGAAACAATTGTCTAGCCTTTCTCAGAACAGAGTCTTAAACGATTCGTCCATTGCACCTAATGGAAGACTTCACCTAATAACAGATTTCGCAAACGATGCCTTGCCTGTAGCGAAGCCATTGACATGCATTTTTTTTAATGTTCAACAGACGCTAGAATCTTTTCATGTACTTAATTTCGATTGGAAATCAAAAATGTTTACAATTAAAACAACGTACATAACCATTAAATAAATTGACTTAAGTTTAAAAAAAAAAGAAAAAAGAAAACGCAAAATATCTCATATTGAAAAAGAGGCTCTTGAACACAGATGTTTTGCATCAAAAATTAATGGTCCGGCATTTAACACACACAAAAGCACTTGAATGTGCAAAAACACATTGAAAAAGTGTGCTTTGAATGCCACCCCAAACGAAAATGTATATGTGCATAGGTTTTTCATTCTCTTCAGCCTTTCAAAAGATTTATGAATATCTAGAGAATTTGAAAGCTAAATATTACCAGCAAAAGTTATAAGCAAATACAAATGCATACACATGCACACACACAGAAGCAGTTATGCATATATAAATTTCTGAAAATAACTTCTATGTTTGATACCGATGCAATGTCATGTCATCAATACGTAGTAGTAGTTGTTGTTGTTGTTGTTGCCATCGTCAATTGTATAAATTTTTAAATGCTTTCAATGGAAAATTAATGTTTACGTATACAAACAAATTAAAATCTGTGTGGACTGACAACAAATTGAACACAAATACGAAATTATGCAACACAACAAGAATGCAACAACAATAACAACAACACCGATTAAATGGCTCGAATGCTATAACTTTTGGCAACTATTTTATATAAACATAAACAAATTATTAAATAACACAAAATGTGTCGACAAGCTTACGAGGTTGCTTACCTACCTGCGACGGAAGAATGCTTTGAATTTCTATCTCGTCAATATACCAAAAACAAATAATAAATGTTTAACTTGAAGAACGAAAGGACAACATATGAACGGTATTGCATATGTCGTTAGAATAATTATATTCAATGCCTTTCCAGAGGGAGGTTTCGAAGAAAGATCTTTTACTTTGTCACGTAACTGCTTTTCCCCTCCCTTTGGTTTAATTCATTACAATTTGTGTCATTCGGTTTGCAGAAATGAACATTTAATTGTCTTTATTTGTGGGTCACATTTTCAAATTATTTGAATTTAAATTCAATTTATTTGCTAATGATAGTTTTGTGTTTGTTTTTAGTTTTAGTTAACATTTCGGATTGTTGTTGATTTGTTTGTTTATTTATTTGCTTTCGTACTATGACCACACTTCACATGGCAGAGGAGAGTTTTCAATATTCTAGCATGTCATCGGAAATCTCATATGTTTTCTCATTATATTGTCATATTATTTCTATCATTTTCCCTCTCATTCTATAGAAGAAAGTTTGTGCCACTTCTTGCTTAAATTAATGAACTTTACAATGAATTTTCTAATTCGTTAAAGATATGGCGAAGTGAATAGAAGTTATTTCGGTTATAGAATTATATCGGAAAAATATATGTTATATATCATGTATCATACCAGGAGATTTGTGCTGCCTATTGAAACATCTACGAAAGGGGCCCCATAAGATGTCGAGCTAAAATTTGAAGTGGATTTACCGATATCTACCTGATCGTTCCTTCATATGACTCTCAGTCCGTCTGTCCATAACCTGTTTTTAAGGCAGCTCATGGTCGAAAAGTACGTAACTATAACCTAATATGTGCACAGAGAGATCGAGAATGATCCAAATCTCCGCTTATAACAACTAAAAACCTCCTACTTGGCATACATTAATCTGAAGCTTGGAATATTTTGAACAAAAATCTTGTAATACATTAGTGAGAAGACTAAAGCAAGCCACCCACAAACACGCCCAACCAGACAAAAAACATCAATGTTAAACCATAACGTATTGGAAGAGCTATCGGTCTTAACCTCCAGGAAAATATTTCTTAAGGCCAGTAAAGGGTCCATGGAAACTTGTGCACTAGATGTGAAGTCCGTAATAAATAAAATGCGCCGATCGTTCACAAGCTATCTATCTCTCTCCATATTAACAAAAGAAAAAAAAAGGAAAAATATTGAAGCGAATATTCATTTTTTGCTACTACTATAGGGCATCCTCCCCGCGCAGATTGGCACGTATGAGTTTTCAAACGCTTGCAAGTAGTAGCGGGAAAAAAATTATAAACATCTTTAGAACGAGACTTTAAGGTTCTAGTTAGCTTGTTTGCCACTACAAAACCTGCCTCCCGTAAGCCTTTAAATGCAAACCTCTATTGTCAGCTGCTTCACTAAACTCATGGCTTTCGCCCTCCAAATCACTATAAATGTCCTAGGAAATGTTCATAGTAATGACAGCCACCTGTCATGCGACGAAAAAGCTTACAAACATTACCGTTTTACTTGAGAAAAAGGGCAGAGGAAAGAATCGCATAAACAGCATAATTCCCTTGTTGTAGTTAGTAATCCCCCGCACTCAAAAGTAGTGTTTAACAATTAACCTAACGATTTAAAGGAAGGTCAACTTCTCGATTAATTTTTGTCCATCATCATGGAGCATTGCTCTTGTAATAATCTCTGCCATGAGATTTAGTGGATTCTCCTCGTTCTTCTGATAATCTGTTTTGGCAGTAAGACGGTACAGTCAGAGCAATTTTCCTGTGAGGTCTTTCAAGCTCCACATTCACATGGAAAGCAAACGCATTTATCAAGAAATCTAAAATGAAGCTGTAACCTATCATGAAATTTTTTCCTCTGTACAACTTACATGATTCCTCCATCTGAGCAACTTTATATCAAACGGGACCTGATAGGACTTAACTAAGGTTTGCTCCGAAGCAAGCACCCCCTTCAATTCCATTCATCGTTTCCGACTTTATTGCTTACATGCGTCGTGATAAAGCAGACAGCTGGAGCATTGCAAACTGAGAAAAGGAATTAAATCAATAACAGCATTTAACAGATTTAACATTTGCCACACTCAAGAGAGTGAATCCTTGCCCCTCATGCGTTTGCTGATATGCTCGCATATGCAACATAATCGCTTAAAACCACTACTAAAATAAATCTCATTTGTGCGATTCATATTTCATGCTCAAAATCAAGGAAAAAAAAAGAAAAATAAATAACTTGAATACAATTACCAGGTTCATGTTACAGATGAACGTATCCGCAATGATAAGTACTTGCGAATTACTATCAATAAAAATCAAGCAACAACAACGAGAGACAGCAGAGAATATCAAAATTCTATTATAAAAATTGTGAACTGATTCGTTCAGTTTGCCGTAAAGCGTAAATGTGATTTATATGGATTTCGGTTCTTTTTTTCTTTTTCTGCTTTGAATGTTTTACAAATGTCAGCATTAATTGAACTTAAGAGCAGACACTCAAATAAACACTGTCACTGCAACGATTGCCGGAGATACAGAAATAAATAAATCTGATGATATAGAAAAATAACGAAAAATGAATAAAACCATAAAGAATGCTTTAAATGCTACAAAAAAAAAGAAAGAAAAGAAGAGGAAAGTTGAGATGTTTCGACCTCGAAAAGCAATAGAAACAACAAGAAAAGCCTAAAGCGATTGTATGCTTATTCACATGTTCGTAAATTATATCGAAGTTGCCAATGTGTTGATGTAATATGTGGATATTTTTTCTCTTCATATTTCTTAATAGCGATGGGTGAAAATTTCTATGTGAATTCGTGTAGAGACTTCGACTTACCCGCCGCGATGTAACTTAAAGCACCAATAACGGGGAAGGTACTGTCAGCTAAGGTCATATTTACTTAAGACTAATGAATAAATGAACACATACAAATGTACATATATTCCTGCACATATAACTATATACATATAGCTGCCCCCACAGATCAACTATTCCCTTGAGTATTTCCTTGAACTAAAACGAAGAGTTCTTAAGTTTGTGTGCGTCATCAAGTTGCTATTGTTTCAATCTTCACCACAAACAACACTAGTCTTTAGTTGTACATCTATGTAAGTAGTTTCATACATTAAAGAGCTAATAAACAGGTCAACACTAAAAAAGCAAATTCATCGGTCCGCTTATTGAATACAAACATGATACAACGCTTAAAGATATATTAAGTACAGCTTCTTGTTAGTAACTTTGTTCGTACCTTTATTTATATTTTTATAAATTTACAAGAAAAAAAATTATAATTTTTTAACCTTCAAGGTGGTATTTCCCAACATTACATTATGGTAAAAAAATTAACTATCATAGTTGACCGAATCATTTATTGCAAGCGAGTAGTGATAGAAAAATCAATGCAGTAACTATTCGGTATGTAAATCTAAAACCGGAATTTGCGCATGGATGGCCCTAGCTGTCAATGTAGTTACTGTCAACCCGCCTCACACGACAGCATAGTTTGTACTATCCTTGGACACGCCGTGTTTTGTGCTAAAAAGAGAGCATTTGACGACACCGTTTTTTGTGTGTAGAACAATAACAATAGATATCGTTTTTGCGCAATACCGCTACTCGTAATAAAAGGTGGATTTATTTTGCAAATCCCAGGCGTAAAAATTTATGGGTAAATCCAGACATTCATTCCATATCTATCTCAAGACCGAATTGAGGCAAGAAGATGGTACTCGGTGTGCGATACAAGGAATTTTTACGTGTCATGCATTCATCCGTCCTTTCATACGACAAAATCGATTCGGAACATGTTCAAAGCGGTCAACTGGGAACTGCTAGCCCATGCTGGTTAGCCATGCTGAGTCCACTTGTTTGTACCGATGAGACACGTAGTTGCTGAGCATCGCTTGACTTCTTAGGAAAATTACCCGATGACTTGCTTGCCTCGAAAGACCAATAATTTTGTTGGCGTGACGTGCACAGATTGTCAGATAAGTGGGAAAAATGCATAGCTAGCGATGGGCAAAATTATTAAACCAAATTAATTAAACATTAAATACAATAAAATATGTTTGTTTTTCTTTTTTATTATTTTAGCCAGAGAATAAATTCTAAGACTAAATTCCTAAAACGCTAGAATCCAAGGTTTTCGGCTTTATTTTTATTAATATTATTATTATTATTATTATTATTATTATTATTATTACTTATTATTAAAAACTCTACCGCACTTGAGATTTGAGCCCACGACCATTGAATTGCTAGTCGAGACTCTTGCCTACTCGGCCACTCGGGCGGATACAAAAAAAAAAATAAAAATAAAATAAAATAAAATATTATAAAATAAATAAAATAAATAAATAAAATATTATTTTAATACTTGACTTGAAATTCCAATTTACGTACCTTGACGTACCTTCTTAAACAAGATATGGTTTAACAAAAATGAATAAAATTTTTAAATAAATGCTATAGTAAAAGTGATTTCTAATGCACAGCGTGTGCTTAGTAAATTTACACGTCGTGATGAGATCTCTAGGAAACCTCTAGTTTGAGGCATGATGCAAAAATGTGTAGTTGCTGTTCACTTCCTTAAGCTTTCCAGCTAGTAATCGGAGGAAAACCCATTGAAGGAGGCCTCCTCTTGATTAGCGTTTATAAGACGGTATTCAATATTTCAAAAACTTATTGTTTACCATCGTAGAATGAGTTTAAACATTTTATTTTGTATTGCGCAAAATTCTACTCCTTTTGTGTACATTTTTTTTTATTTACATTTTTACCCTGGGCTACGTCGCAAATTTGTACGAAAAACAAAGTAGACATAAGCTCTAATTATTACGCTGCATGAAAAAGGAAAAATTAAATAAAGTCCAAGGAGATGCAAGCAAAGCATATGTGCTTGTATATAAATATATTTAGAACAATTACAAAACCTAAAATCAAATAAAGGCCTTCTCAATAACCCATGAATTCGGTTTTGTGTTTTCGCCAATTATGATAATTTTCACAATCGAATGTCAACAAACAGTTTATAAAAGATATTCGCAACGAAACATGCACAACCGGCTTATTTAGTAGCCTAGGGGCGGCTAATTCACTGAACTTTGTTATTTATTAAGTAAAGATTACTACATTTTAGTTCGTTTATGTTTACAAAGAAAAATACACATCAAATGAATTATTAATTCCTGGCCGTCTGGCTGCTTTTCGAATGTGAAAGAAAAGTGCGTTATATAATAAGAGATTTTACGAGTCTTAAAAAATATATTCGAGTAAACGTGAAACAATCACGCTAAGGTCTTTAGACGTTAGTCAAACACGTCATATTCTCAAGCACTTTTTCGACTATTATCAAGTGCGCACGAGGTGAAACTAGTTCTTATATGTTTATATAACGCACTAAAAGACAAGAATTTAAAAAACAGTTTTAATAACAATTAACGAACTGATGTATGCAACGGATACGCACCTCAATAAATTAACTCCAATTTAAATGTTGAATCTCTCGGAAGACAATCCTTACTTTCTTAGCAAACCGAAAAGGCAATCATGTTATATATACACATATATGTCGATACAAGAAAAGCACGGCTTCATCTAGATTCTAAACATTAAGAGCAGTTGAGCTGTTGTTACCTAATGTTCAGGTGTCATTATCTATGTATTTACAATACAAAACAATAGTTAATTAAATCGAACGCAAAGACGCTTTAGAAGCTCTTTGAAGGTCTACCCTTGCTTACACCCAAGTTTTAAAAGATTAAAACATTTTATTGATTGTAATGCAAGACACATAACCTCCGGCTATCGACATTAAGGAAAACTCCCTTCACTAATAACTTATTTTAATATTTCGAACTTGTAATGATTCTTTTCAAAGCGATGAGATGTTGAGCGGGCTTGATGCTTTATTCCATTGAAAACTCCAAATTCTACGTTGCAATCACGAATGTTGAACTAGAAGTAATCTCCCATCTTTCCAAAGCTTGGAGCAAGGACTAGCACATCAGGCAATAATTCCTGAAAGTGACGCAAGCAAGGAATCCATATTATTTTTATAAAGGGCCAACCCCCAAATGATGTCGAACAGAGTTCAATACCACTTCATTTCAGTTTTTGTTGAAGACTTACAGCGCTTTTAGCGATGATGCTGTTGTTAGTCTCAAACAAATGGAAAAATGCAAAATTTGAATATTAATTAAACACTGCTTACTGAAGCACAAAACTGAGCACCTTCGCTTCAGAAACGTTGTGGCAACTGCTTTCGATCGAAAATGGCGTTACTGGTGGCTTGCTGAAAAGATATGTTTATATAAGAAAGTATCAAATAAAAATCGAGAAAATTATTTTCCATAATCGAAAAGTGCACTTACGAAAGAGAGACGGTATTAGAAGATATTGCATTCACCACTTTCCACAAAACTTGGGCACGAGAAAACGAACGTGTTACTGATTCGAAGTGTGGTTTGGAGCTACCTAACTGCTCTAAAAAGAATTTCTTTACGTTGTAGTTAACAAGGAACGAAACAGGGGTTCAGCGTTGTAAACCGAATTCCCTATCGTAAAGACCTGGCGAAAGGCGTACAAAGTGACCAAAAATGCAAGAGTTGGCAGGCAATGTTGCAGTCTCCGTAATTTGGAAGCTAAATGACATTTGATTTATCGAGAACTGAAAAGGTATCAGTGATGAGTAATAAATATTAGGTCGCATTCTTTGTTCGATTGAAGAAGGAAATTATCAAAAAAACAGCGTCCAAAGTGACGAAAAGAGAAATTCTCTATCACCAATGCAAGGCACCGCGTCACAAGGCGACGGTTGCAACGCAAAATTGCATGAATTGAATTTCGCATTGGGGGCCATGCGCCTTAAGAGCATTTTTTGACAAATAAATGTTTAATAGAGGCATGGAAATGTTAAAGAAACCTTGGACTAATGGTATCCTTCGTGAAGGAAATAAAGTAGCAGTTTGCAAGAAAGCAAAAATGTTTTTTTTCGCTTAGGCTCGAGACTGATTATTGACTGATTGTAGTACTAAGAAAATGAAAAGGAAGTGCAAATTATCAACTTTCGTTGAGATCTGGAATAACAATTTATGAAGCAGTGAAAGCTGTTCGCTGTCTTTTAAAGTGAGGCTTTCGAGATCTGAAGCCCGATTTGATTCCAAACAAAGAGATATTTGCTTCACATCAAGTGTGATCGTCAAGAAGTGATGCTCCCACAACCAATACATACAATACATAAGTCACCAGTAAGCGTTTTCGAAGAAGAGAAGACTTAAATCAAATTGATCGAAACTTCTATTGCTGATTATTATATTCTTTTAAATGCTATGTCCGTTTGTTCTACTGAAGGAGCCACTTTGTGAAATTCACAATGAAAAAGGACGGCATTAGCAAATTAATCATTGCCAACTAAGTGAAAAAAAAAAACAACGAAAGGCGTAATTTAAAAGTTCAAACACGTACAATGACACTTTTTCAGCCCTTATTAAGCAAAAAAAAAAAAAGGGTTGCAACAAAAGGAAAATAAATAGCGATAATAAGTAGAACGCAAAGTATCATTGTCGCATTAGCGCACAGAACTCATTACATATGCATATCGAGCAGAAAGGAAAAATAAAATACATTTTTGCTAACATATTAAATATTTTGCTTTTCTTACTATTCCTCTTTGTCTCTTTTAGTATACGAAAGAAAAGATAAACAAGATAAATGACTTCTTTGATTAAAATTCTGAAAACTGCCTTTTTAAGGATTATATTAACTTTTTCCAAGCACGTGAATGTTGAAAGCAAAACAGGTGAAGATTCTTGAAAGTTATTCGGACCTTATGCTCACCATTCTGTACATACTAAGTTCAAAAATCCGTCAAATAAAATGAACATTTTGTGTTCTCATCTTAGTAATAAAATTATGAAAGAGACAAAAAGTTTCTTTGTTTATTTATTAAATTTAATCAAAAGAAAAAAACAAAAATTGTGCACTAGAATTTCGACAAAAGTAATTAGCAACAGCACTGCAAAAGGATGTAAAGCTATACGAGGTAGGCTAGTTGGACGGTTATTAACATTTACTGAACTGCAAAGCCGACAAAGTATGAATGACAAAACATCTTACCATTTCTTATGAGCGTGACACTAACTGCTTCTTCAAAATTCGGTCCCATTTCACAATTTGACCGCTACTTTGAGAAAGGTTTCTGATCCAAATATTTTAACTAATTTCCGAAGTAGAGATGATGTTTAGCGAGCTGTAGTTTGGCGTGTGGTGCCACAAACTTGAAAATCCATCAAAAAAAAGGTGCTTCTAATTCAGGTGCCGTCTTGTAAATCGCTCAATACCAGTGAAGTAGTGCTTGCAACCTTTTGTAAGAAACAGTGGATGATAAATGTTAATAGCCCGCCAAGGGTTATAACTTCTAAGCAAGGACTTTAATAGCGGGAATCGTTTCTGAGAGCTTCAGGAAAAAGCATAAAATGTCAAACAAATTTCGACATTCCCAAAATTTCTTGGAAAAGAATCCAAACAACCTCTATACCAAAATATAAAGCACCTACTCATAACAATGAAAGCGTTCTCTCAATGAGATAGAGCAGTTGCGAAACAACTTATTTTTTCATGGAATCAAATGCGGCTGATCATTTTTAGAACCATGAAGAACAGGTTATGATTTGGCTGCTTTCGGAATGAACTTGCGATAGAAAATGACAAAAGAAGAAGTACTAATAACTTGTAATATTGCGTAGTTGCGAAACGTTTCGGATTAGGTAGCAATCCTTTGATAAATTACTGTGTATATATCTTCGGTATAAATTCGTTTTTCGTATTCTACTTAGCGCATTTATAACGTGGCAAAGTAACCAACTAAATACAACATTTCATAAGTATAGACACCACAAAAATCGAAGTTTGAAACAACACATATATAAACTCCGAAAATGTTTAAGCAGCATTGCTTAAACCTAGCGTCTATAGTCCTAGTAAAGCCAAAAATCCTCTTGGTTGCTTAACTCTTTGCGGCGATACGCTACCGGGACTGCCATAAGTAAACGGCACCAAGATACACCAAATGACTGCCAGATATATACGTCACGAAAAACTGAGAAAAGATAGCAAGCAAATGGTTTGAATAAGCAAGCAAAAGTACTATATATAACACACATTAAATGCTTTACACCACTCTACAGTTATTCGCATAACGGCTTTTCAACATACGACGTTGTATGGAAGGTGATCGAAAATGTGGGGCGAACTGCACCATTTTCAATAGCGGTCGATCTTGAACCAAAACACGTCAGCGTTTCAAACTTCATCACAATATCTCCAAAACTGTGGTCTTTAGATTAAACACAAGAGAACAAGGTCGGCAGACGGAGTAATGTAGTAAATGGAGGAATGTAATAAATAAAATAAAATAATAAAAGATAGGTCCACCTAAAGCCCTTGCGGTTGTTTGATACATCCCCAATATATCCATTTACCGAAAGTGGTGCAGGGTGTAAAAATAGACATATTTTCAAATTTACTTCGTCAGTCATTTTAAACGAGGAAATTGATTGTTTTCCGTTTGCTGTTTGCATGCTGTGCTCCAGATTAGCAACCCACCATGGATTTTGGACGCTTCCAAATCAAAATTTGAAACCAAATAACTAGTTTGCGTTTTAAACTGCGGAAGATGTTAAGAAATTGTCGTTTTTTTTTTCAAGTTATCGTTTGTAAACAAGTCATGTCCCGTTTTGATCTGGTTTGAAGTATGGTGTAAAAATGTACAAGAACGAAAGAGATAACTTTTTATAACAAATAAGTGCATTGAAAACCCGCTAATTCCAGTATTAATGAGGTAACCTATGTAAATGTAGTTTTTAGATTGTCTATGTATTTAAGGTACGATTAAGTTTTATAAAATTGAAGCAAACTCGTAAATGGGGATCTACACACAACTACATACAATCCGCGATGTTAGCAACAATGCATAGGTCACCCGCACGAACAAAATACGCTCGTCGTCGGTAAGCGAAAACGAGTTTTTTTACATTCTGTTGTTGCTGTGGCTTAGTGACAGAGTATACATTGAGTCTCATTGGCGTGAACATATTATAGTAAATATTTATTTCAAACAAGAATTTCCATTCGCCCAAATGTTCATGAGTTTGTTTTCGGCTTGTTACATGGGCTTATAAATTATTTGTATTACAATAGAAGGGTGAAATATAATGAAACTACATAAGCTTCGAGTAAAGGTAAACAACAGCAACCAAATATTTGGTTAGAATCATACAGAATGGGATAGAATAGAACGACATGACAATTTGCTTAAATAAAAACCATTAAACGAACGCGTCTTTAAGATACAACAACACAATATCTGAGACACATAATACAATCTTTAAGATAAGATGCGTCTTTAAGATACAATAATACTTTTTTTGAATGTATTTCTTCAATTCGATCAAGAACCGATTGTCTACGATTGTGTTGGGTTATGTACATTTTTTTAATGTGTAGAGGCGTCCTTTTCCTTTCATGTTGTTTTGGATGAATTAAGTTTTTCTTTAATCTCGGGAATCGGCATCTGTTTGTTAGCTTCAATCCTTTACCTTTAGTTGGTCGCCATCAACGGCACTTGGCCTACCATTACGCGGTAAAGCTTTCAATGACAATTTCCAGCGCGAAATTTCGCAAACCAATTTTGGCAAGCGCGTTCTGCTGGAGCCTTAGTTACATGCACACCACATATTTTTGTATGTGAAATAAAATATATCTTATACACTCTGAGTTGACCTTCCACGTCTTACTTGCGTCTCACTACTGCAAAGCAATCGATCACTTCGACATAAGCCTGCTAACCGCAGGAAATTTCCGGAATGGCTAAAAGTTTGGTTTATATCACCTAAAGCATACTTTCAGATGTTTTTTTTTTAATTTTACCAGCTTCACACATAAATCACCAGACAATAAAAATAATTAAATTGTACGGAAAGTGTGGCAGCTCTAGTAAAGCAACTGGTAACTGATGGGAAATGAAATAGATCAGGTATGATCAAAATATATAGACATTTAAATTTAAATATATGAATACGTCACCGGGCAAATAGAAAGAATGATACTAACGACGAGTTCGTAGAACAGCACTCTTGACTTGTATACAATCCAATGACTGATCAAACAGATACTGAAGCACCGTGAACGGGCTATGAAGGAAGTAGTTAGTGCGCCAGTGTGACAGCTATTTTGCTTCCTAGTGTCTCGCAAATCTGCCAGGCACATTAAATGAGATTTTCTGGAGTAAGGCAGTAGGAGATACTGCACTTATAATCAGTTAAAATACAAAGACAACGCCAGCAGCACGCGTCTATTTTCCAGTGAGGGAAGGGCCATGAGCATCAACCTGACCTCATTGGATGGAAGCTCTAAATGTAAAGACCAGTCTAAGTCCCCGTAGCGAAAAAATTAAGAAGCTTCATTGTACCGACTTAGTTAAGTCATTGTGACATCTGTAACTTACTGCTCACACTACAGATGCATATTCCAAAATTGGTTGGACAAGAGTCGTATAAAACCGTTTGATGACATAAGGGTCATAGACCATTTCTTTATAAAACCTAGTCTCACTTTAGTTTTATTGACACATGCTTCAATATGTAAGTTGAGTCTCAACTTTGAATCAGGGATCACTTTCAAGTCATTATATCTGGTTACAGCTTTTGGCTACCAATAAAGTATTTAAACGGCATAATAGTGGTCTAAGAAAAACAGAGCTCACAGCATTTTATCAAGTTTAGAGCCATGCTGTTAGCCTGACACCATCTCGCCAGCTTATTTAAAAGAACGAAAGATTTTTACATCACCCGCTAACATCAGTCACCGCGATTCGTTTGTGCATGAGGAAAGATCATTTAAAAATAAACATAAGTGGAGCAAGGTGAGTACTCTGGAGCACCCCTAAACAATCCTCTTTGCGTACGATCCAATATATTCCAGAACTACCGCACCATGGAATCTGAAAAATCCAGT
The DNA here is from genome assembly GCA_000688715.1 of Glossina pallidipes. Lineage (NCBI taxonomy): Eukaryota > Metazoa > Arthropoda > Insecta > Diptera > Glossinidae > Glossina > Glossina pallidipes. The sequence goes on along the minus strand of KK499866.1, from coordinate 877,012 downwards.
TCTAGAAGTAAGAGATTGTTGTCTACTCTATCTTGTTTACAATCGGCAAGATCATCAAATATTTCTGTAGTCAACGCCAAGACATATGTGGAAGTAAATCTGTCCTTAGAGAAATCAAGGTGTGCTACAGACAAGATCGAGCTCAATGATGTTGAAATCTCCTGAGTCACTAATCGCTCGTAAAGTTTAGGCAAGACACTGAATTCTGCTATGCCTCTGTAGTTACTAATAACACCTTTCGGTCCTTTTTTATGAAGCGAAGTAATGAGGCTAGATTGCCAAACAAATGGAATATATCTCGACAACAGACATTTATTAAAAATCTTCGACATCGGTGTTGCTAGTACGGCAGGGCATGCAGGAGTAGTAAAAGAGCGTAACCCATCTAGCCCCGGATACACCGAATGTTTAAGAGACAATAATGTGTCAAGTATTTCTTCTCCATAAATTTCAAGAGTGGGAATAAATATATCAAACGAATCAATCAGATTTGGATAGGTAACTTGGGGCAAACAATTATAACTGTATTTTTCACAAACAATGTCGCAAATAAATCAGCAATCTCATTCAAATTAGACGGTTCGATGCCTTCATATTGCACGAATGACCGGAAGCCACTGGTTTTTCGCTTCGAATCAATATCCAAAAAGTTTCTTAGGCTTAGCCAGCAATTGCTTCCTCCTAAAAAGCAAGCACTTTCTGCAACATCTATTCTTCAAGGAATGATAATCACGACGAGCATTAGAAAGGCGGGTGTAGTCCATGATCCCACCGTTGGGGTTAAATTTGTTAAAAAGCATACGCTTTTTATTTCAAATCTTAATCAATAATCAAAATGACCCGCTGCGCATAATAATGTCAGACTTACTAGGAACGGATGCAGAGATAACATCCGGGAACGTCTTGTAGATCACTGACTGTGAACCATTAATAGATCTAAATGTTAGACCGGACCAGACCATTTTATCATTTAAATCATTAAGCGTATTATAATTTGTTTTCCTAAAGCTTCGTGTAGTATTACCTGTATTGTTAAGGTTAGTAAAGCCATTCCTTCCACTCCTACCATCAAACCAACTATTAAATATTAGGAGTAAGATAGTATGTTGACCATCTTCCGAACAAATGAACGGATCGATCCGCGAGACACATAGACTTTTGTCGTTAAAAAGCACAAGATTGACATGGTAGAGAACATTTAGTTGATACAGACACAATTCAAAAATTACATCACCAACTTGTCGTTATATTTAAATTTCGAATTAATATCGGTGATTAAACGTTAATGCTCACGGTAAAAACAAATATCCGATGAAGGCGGAATATAAGAACAGCTAATAACATGACAGCTTGAGGCATAACCTTTACAGGTATAAACTCAATATTACCCACATTATAAACTTCCACTAGGCTCGCAGTTAGCTAGCCGTACATAGCAATAAGAACAACACACCTGTTTTGGCCGACCTATCTCTCCTAAACACAGTCATAGACGAATGGTGTCGTTACATCCGTTGTTTGTCAAAATAGTGACGTAACAAAAACTCGCATTAATAAAAATATTCCGTAATAAAGACGTAACTGATCGCAACTTATTTTTAATCAGACTCTTACGGCATAAATTCATTATTTAATTTCAGGTCTGCCGATACTTTGCAAGTCTACCCACTTTTTTACATTGTACATATCTTCACAGGATTACTATCAATCTCCAAACTATTATTAATCCCCACGAATGCAATTTGCATTGAGAAACTAATACAAGGTCTTCACCTATGAGATATATTTCATAACAAATTTCGAAGCTTTGTACTTGCGTACACTCGCGTTAAAACATAAAAATTGCAGCTACCAAGTGGCCCATGATTCATCTAAGATCAAGCCTTTTGTGAGTAACAAGAAGGAAAACATGAATTATGAGAATAAGTTGCAAGAATGAATAACCAACATAAGGTGAACTATAAAGACATCTAAAGCCTAGGGATATACGAATCAAAGACATTCCAGTTAACACTGGTCAAAAATCTATACTTGAGGTTCCCTTAAGCGACTGTACTCTGAATTTGTCACTGTAGCTGTATGTAAGTAATTAGGGTCAAAATTAGAGTCTTGAACGGCCTGTAGCATTATCCGGACTTACAAAGCAGCCGTGCGTTCGGTCGGATAGCCAAAATTTTTCTGAAAGCTTTTTCACTTGTTGGGATAATGAATATTATAATATACCAAATAAGCCTGGATGAAGCCTTGTTTGTGTTGCTTTACGTGACATGAGAACAGTACATTGCCAGATGACGGGCGTCATGTAAATCGAGTAATATTCTCACAAAAGTTACAATAGAAATGTGTTTATATCCTGGTACCTATCCATCTAAATAAAGAAGCTTGTCCAACATTTGCTACATATATCATGCTTGTAAAAAATTCTCACATTAACTAAAGGAATAACACGACTAACACGATGTCCCCTAATCTTCTTTTTTTGTAAAGCGAAAAAGAGAGGATCGTCTTTCGCAGCTAAAAACACGAATTGATTGAAAAAAAAAAAGGTGCTAAGCTAATAATCTTCCCCCTACTCGAGAAGAAAAACCCTATGAAATATTAAAAGCATTTAACGAAATTATGATGGTTACTCTCGAAATGTATATGTTTCTGGTGTGGTGGTAGGAAATGTACTTTTCTTTTTTTATTCAGCCAATCAATTAAGTCATCATCGTCTTTATGGTACTATTATGTTACTAAGCGTTTCGTTAATATTGATTTTTATGCTTTCAATTTTTTGTTGTTTTTTTTTTTGTTTTTAATTCTGTTTGTTTTTTAGCACAGGATCGTGAGTAGTAACACGTGACTTTGTGTAACTTTCTCATTACAGCCAATTTCTCCGCCTTTCGGTCTCTAGCGTTAAGGTATGACTGAATTTTTCTATTAAAGACTCTGCACTTTTTTAATTAAAATGAAACATCATAGTTGTGTGAATCAATTCTTACATGTATTAAATACGCGATTAAGTAACGTTTAACAATGAAAGAATGCGGGATTTGTTTTTTCCTTTTTTCATTATTTAGATAAAAAATTACACCTCGTCATGTACTTAATTGAGTCTTAATAGCTTTTAATATATTTTGTTGTTTATGGATATTATTGCGGACGTTATGAGGGTATCGTTTAATATAGATTTAATCGTTTATAATTTATTGCGTTCTTCTTCTTTTCTTTCTACAAACGCGTTTAAACATGTATTCTCTAACATAAAGCAATAAATTAGAAATCGTGTATTTAATTAGTTTTGATCGGAAACCGCCGTTAAGCCAAGTGAAATTGTGTGTGAAATGTGTCGCTGCTTTCTAAGCCAAACCTTGAATTTCGTGTAACTAAGTCGCTGTAACAGCTTTACTGCACACGGTCTTATCAAAAATTGCTTAAAACAATTTTACGATTTTCTACATTTAGCAAGACCTGCAACAGAGCATAATTATTCGGTTTGGATTCATTACTAACAAAGAGCGCATCCTGTAGTTTTACTTGAACAAGAGATTGATCGTAAGCTTCTGTCGTCTTAATTTCATTGATTTGACAACTCTTAAGAACAGAAGAATTATGTTCATCGTTACACTTCTTTTCAATCTTGGGCAAGGTGCTCAGCATTAAGAAATTCTCTTCAGCAACATGTCACTTCATAATCTTACGCGGGGTCATTGCTTATACGAATGCAAGATAAAGCGAAGATGGTACACTATCGAGAGAAGTAGCAAAACACCACTGCAACGCATATTATTATATATATATATATCACATATATGGAAGATCATATCCTTCGTCCTTGCACCTTGGAGTCCCACCACTCAGGAAAGTCTTTTCTTAAGTTTTTCCAAGCGGCTTTTACTCAGGGCGGGTGGATGAATTTTTAGCTCGCTTTTTGTGCCCTGAACATCAATTTCTATTATCTTCGGTTTAAACAACTGTGAACTTAGTTATGATAATTTTCCTGCCGTCTCTATTGGGCCAATTAGCGAATGTAGTTTCTTTCGAATTGAACGATAAGTTTGACGTTCACTTAAAACACTTATGGTTCAGAGAAAGAACTTCATGTTCACCGTGGTTGATTTGCTGAGTTCTACAAGAAGAACAAGAGGGAAACAACTAAGAAAACTGTATTCAGTTCTGAGCGAATCCTTTTTATCCATCACATGTATGTTAAAATAAGCTAAAAACAAGAAGTAACAAAATACCAAATTTCTGGGCATGGCAGATTTTTTCCATTTTTGTAGGATGTGTGTGAAATTGTTGTCACGGATCTGTTGTAGTCTACGAGTAATGAGTAAAAACCGAGAAAGCAAAAGTGTTCTCAGTTTATATTGCCCTATAGGCGTGCCCTTTGGCCACGCGGAAGAATTTTCAATATTTCGATTAAATTTGAATGGACAATGTTTACCACAGACGTTCCAAAGACTAACTTACGAAGTGCTTAAATCGATCCAGAATTTGGCGCTGATCAAGAATATATACTTTATGGAGTGTGTAAAACTTCCTGCGTTTCTATCAATGAATATACGCTTATGTTTCGGTGACCGGTATAAAAAGAAAAAAAATTCATTTTAGATGTACTTGCCAACGTCGCTATATTTTTTGCTTTGTAATACTTGAGCATAACCTTTGAATTATACCTTGAATATGTGGGCTAATAAAAAACTAATCATCACCATCTTGTTGATTGACGGAACACTTCACATCCATCCTTTTAGCTAACTACTTCCCTTTTCCATTTGTTTCACTGGCAAATTAACGACAATCAGAAACAAAGCAACCCCTCTATGCTACAAAGCTATTTTGGATTAAAAACTTTACTCTCCTCAAGTGACCCAGGAAGTGGGTTAAGCTCAATATTCTGCATAATTTAATTGCCAGATTTTCCGATCGCTGACAATATTTTAATGGCAACATAGGCGGATGACGCATGGGTTGAATTTCCAATTATTACTCCTCGAAACGAGTCTATTGATCTACAAAATTATCTCAGCAAAATTTAGATTTGTTTGGACAAAGGAAATGCCAGAAGAAACGCTGAAAAATTAACGCATACATCCACGCTGCGCAAGGGTTTTTACCCTTCACTCGTTTTGAATAACAGCAACAATCATGTGAAACGTCACGGCCTCTATATATGGATCAAATTCAAACATAGAAAACCTATATGAACACAAAAAGCCAGCAATTCAAGTTAAAAGTCAAAAATCCCTAATTATGGAATCAATCAATAAATCGAATATTGAAATGCAACAACAATATCAGTCGAAAGAAAAGAAAGCTGTCCACAATGAGCTCAAAATTCCGTGCGTTAAAAGTCAAAATCAAGGGTTTTCTTCAAAATATGTAAATAGGCCGAGGAATCCCATTAGTTTTACCTAAATGACAAAAAAAAGAAGAAAAGATTGAGAAGGCATCACTTAGTGGATCACCGATTTGAAAATTGAATTATTTATGTTCCTTAAGTGAACTCAATGAATCTTCTCAGTTTCTGCTGCACCTGTTTATTAATTTCAACACCATATCTGTATTCTTATATTGTTTGCATTGGGGGACCGTAACTCGTATTATTTACTATACTTTTCCACACAATATCTTGCTTGCTGTGTTTATTAGATAAATTGAAAATAACAAAGTTGATATATACATGTATACATACGCAAAACCAAGAAAAAAAAGTTCTCTCACTTCATGATGTCACTTACAAATTCAATTTTAATAACCGCCTGTAAAAATGTGAATCAGATGCAGTTGTTCATCCATACCTTTTAATATAATATTTGTAAATTGAATTCAACAAGTGGGTGGGACGCGGCCCACCATTATACCTTCCATCACGTCTTTTAATGGAGGTACTCATACAACAATTTTTCAAAATAAGGAGCGGGAGGAACCATTTCAATAGCGTTCGCTGCTGGCCCAAAACATGTGAGCATACAGCTGCAGTCGTTTGCTTGATCACAAGAAAATCAAACAGACGGATAGACGGACAGGTAGCAACCACCACAAGTGGTGTAAGGTATAAGAACATTGCCATGAATGTACATCTCCTTCGCAGGACTTACATTAATTTTATTAAATTTGCTTTCCACCACAATTTTTTGCAACATTCTTCTTCCACATTTTTTTTTTTTTAATTTTTTGCAATCTGCGAACGTTTAGATGCGGAATTTGTGAATTCTTTACACTTCAGGATTACAAATCAATCATTATTTTTTTTGGAAAAAATTTGAAAAATTGATTTCAACTGTCTACAGCCTTATAAAAGATATTTTCAAGCAACTTTTGCAAACACAAGAACAACACGAACTGCTTAAGCTAGCATTTGTTTCGGTATTACAACGCCGTTCCGCTTACACCTATTTCGATAGAGAACCTTGGACAGTCCACTTTTCCACAAAGAACAAAGCCTTATGTCATTTAATTTGTGGCGAGCAGAGGTTCAGTAAAACACTTCTTTTCAATTTTCTGAGAATTTTTATTATTATTTGGCTTTTTGTTCATTAGTGATTCGAAAACAGTGCATAACTTGCTTTGCTATTACAAATGTTGTTCGGAAACTTCAAAGTATTTTTTGACTGCTAAGCGTTGTTTCTGCAAGTTTTGACCACAAACGTCCTTCTCGTTACCGCATGTAGTTTCACGTTACTTTCGCCCGCCCGAAGAAATAACAATACGCATTACAAATCTAAAGTGTACGCAATCGTTTAAAGAAGGAAGTGGAATCCGCTGAATGATCACAACTTTCTTAGCGCCATTATCCTGAGATGGATACGATGATATCACGATCCACATTCAGTGTCAGGTTGAATGAAATGCCTGCACCGCCAAATTGGCCAGGAACAGGGACTGGAAATGCGAAAAGAACGCAAGCGTAATATGTTGCGACTGTATGGGGCAAATAGGAGACTCGTTATTTCTGACAAATTTGGTTTTCTTTGAATCCTTCTATGTTTTCAAATCACTAACGAGAAAAAGAAAATTAATTGTTTTATGTGTATTTCTAACCTACTTTTTAGAAAATGAAAAACAAGAATTTCGTTCACAGCCTGATCACACAAATTTCTTTCAATCTTTTCCAACCTTTTCAAATTCAGTATCAGTGCTGTCTGAATACTAAGCTAAGTTTCATTTTCCAGCTTCGTATTTCTTGTTTCGCATATCGGCAATACTGCGAGATATGCTCGCTTATAATGGGCAACTGAATGGCTTTCATGTTACGCCGGGCAAGTGAAAGCTAGTTAACCAAAGGGTATATAGCCAATACAATGGATTGCGCATATTCTTCTGAGTCGGCCGCTAAATCTGAATGGATCTATTTACAATTGACTTACGTTGGTAAATGACGTTTGTGGTATTTGTTCTTGGTTCGCTTGCTTACATGGAATTTGGAAGTGTCGTCTATAAAATCAAAAGAGTTGAATTGATGTGACGTACTAACGATACTAACGATCAATACATTGTGCAAAGTTTCACAATACTTTTATATATGCTTTTGTGATTTTAACTAAATGACTGACTTGGTCAAATCTCTCCGTACGGAAATATAAGTTTCTTATAAAAGCCATATGAAGACAACTTTCGAGCAACAAACTATCCTCTAATCGATTTTGGCATCAACTAGCATACGAGCAGAGAAAGTTGCATAAAAACGTATGATTACATTTAAGAATTTTAATTGAAAACCAAAGAACGCAATAACAGGCTACTGCTTAGTACCATAAGCCAGGTGTTTTTTAAGCAAAGAATATACGAAATATGTTAACCTCCCCATAGCTTATCTAGAGAAAAGTTAACCCTTTCGTATTTTCCCGAAAGGAGAAAAGAGATTTACAACAATTACACCATTATAGTCAGTGCTTGGCGTGATAAGTTTTACATTTAATTTATGTGGCATTCGATTAAATTTTAAACTTTGCTTTTAAGGCAAGAATGGTGATGTTATGTATATGGTAATGGAAATTTCAGCAAGAAAAGTTTATGAAACTGAGAGATGGTTGACTCGTTTCCTCCTTTACAGGATCGTAAATCGAAGCTGTGTGTAAATTGCGAGTTGGGAAACTTTACTTTATACGTCCAAAGTTACATTACGCACAACGGGCTGCACTGCAAACAGACTTTTGTTAAAAACATCTCTTTAACACACTGATACCTAACAGTCATTACAAAAGGAGGGGGGAAGGCAAACGGATCTAACATGTGTATACTATGTACGTAATGTGTATGCAGTATGTACACTACACATTTTTATTTTGTTAAAATTTGTCGTTCATTTGTTGGAATTTAAATTTTTTACTCAGATTGTAGAAATTTAATTACTATTTATGTGCGCCTAACGGTGGCATGGCAAAAATTTCCTTTTGCGACAGACGTATAGATAACGCACTCTTCGCACATTTCCTCTTTCTCACTTAACCTCAAAACTGAAATGCAAATATATACAATCAGCCGGCAGAGCACCAGATTAAAGATTGACTCTTACGTTTCATTTGAATGTTGATGGCTCCCACACATGTGGGCAGCATTTGCATTCGCTCCCAATTTGTGTATCACTAAAAAATACCTTACTACTTATTTACCTGCCTTTATGCCCGACTATCACAGGTTTGTGCGTGCCTTTGAGTGTGTGAATGTGCGTTCGCCTTTGTGTCAGGTTTATGTCGTCGTCTTTAACGTAAATTAATTGCTTTTGTCATTATTTGGAATCTTAGCATTGTTTCCATTACTTGTTTGGTTGCTCCAATTCAACCAGACACATTCACACTTCAGATGGCTTAGTGTAGGTATTTCATTATGAAAATATCGGGGTGCGGTTGTGCGGCGCTATACTTCTACTGAATATATCTGCAATTGCTTGCTGTTAATCTTTCGGTATTTCTTTGGTAGTTAATGTTGATTTGTGATTTATGAAGATTAATTTGATGCTCAAGCATCAAGGCTATCAAGGGGTTAAAATTAATTTTACATTTTATTGGTTTATTGTATAAGGAAATGAATGAGCGAATGAATATTTTATGTCTGCATAATTTGATTTCGGTCTTTAAGGTAAGTAGTATTGGTAGTAGTAATAAATTATTTATTATTATTATTTACTTTACTATAATTTCAAAAATTAGTTTAAACTAAAGGCATATTTCCGCGCAATATTTTATAGTAATAGGACGATTATAGTAAACGTTTTCAAGACATAAGATACAAGTTGAAGCTAAAATTTTCGCTCAGCACTTATTTTAGGACAAGACTTCAGCACGACAAATGGTTTCAAGAAGCCAAGTGTCCAACAATTGTAGCTTCTTCGACATAGAACATAATTTCTACCAACGATGCAAATACTTTTTTAGAAAGAAAATGCGCTTTGAACACAACCCTAACGAGGTCGTTACCAATATATACGCATACTATAATGTGTATAACGTCTTCGGAAGTACTTAACTTCTAAATTTGCACATATTTTGATTGTTTCTATGCTTACTTTTCATTTTCATATACATACGAAAGAAAAATAATCGTTAAGGGTCTTTGAGCCACGGTTCTGCACCTGTTTACGCACATTTATGACATGCATTCCCCGTCCTGAACCGTTCGCTGTACGCAATCAACGGCCTTCAACTAAGATTTGAAAGCTTCGCATCCATGCAAATTGTAGCCTAAATGTGATCATTTTTCTACACTTCGAATATGTGTTCTCTCCAACAAACATCATTTTGTATTCACATGTCCAGAACAACAAGCTTTGTAGAATTTTCTACAGTGACATTGCCGAAGGAGATGGACTGTCCGTTATATCTTCTATGCGTTAAAAGCCGGCATTGTGTTTTACCTCTGTGCTGCCCAATGTTTTGGTGAAAAAGAACGAGTGAAACAAGGTACAGTCATCCGCCAATGCATAAATAGGGATCTCTGTCACGCATAGGACGTCATTGGTGGGCATCAGGAAAAGGGAAGCAGAAGGAACCTGCTCAACGAAGAGCACATTCAGGAATATAGTGTCAATAACATTTTTGTTTGCGTAAGTTAAGTTTTTTAGAACTTTCTTTAATTTCATCAATCAATCATTTATTAAGTGCGGTAGAGTTTTTAATAATCATAATAATAATAATATTAATAAAAAAAACAATAAATAAAGACGAAAGCATTAGATGCTTGTGCTTTACGACTTTAATCTTAGAATTTATTCTCTGGCTAAATTTATATAATAATAATAATAATAATAATAATAACAAAAAAAACAAATGTTTGGTAGGATTTGATTAAAGGTGTAATATTTCCCCCTGTTTATGTCGAAGAACCTAATTCTGTGTATCTGGTCGATCTAGGAGGTAGTATGAAAAGATTTATTTATATCACTGCAGCACAAACTGCTGAAATCAGAATCTTTTCCGGACGCTTTGTGCGATAAGTGTAATCTTTAAAAGTATTGTTACGAATTTCCGCTCCTCAATACGGTTCGTATCACTAGACCGTGGATATTGAAAAGAAAATGCGCTTCAAAGTTTTATTGTGTTCCTAAATGTAGGATTATTTACAATTTTTAACGATACTTTCTGCTGCTCAACACGACTATTACTCTTCTTTACATGAATGTTCTCGTACGACTCGATGTTCTCTTCCGACTCAACTGCCTTCCGCAAATAGTCCATTTATATACATTTTGACCAACATGTTACGATCACCTAACTTCATGGCTTCATTCTTAATCCGTTAACCTGCTTTCTGCTAATCGTTTTCCTTGGTCTGCAGCTGTATGATGCGTCGCGCATGTGCACCTGGGTTTTCCCCTGAGTGTTTTCCTGTTCATCTCTTTCGTCGACCGGCAGCTGCATGCGGCGCCACGAATATGCGCTAGGGAATTTATTACTTACGAAAATCGACTAGTAAGCTTTAACTGGATTTGGGATTTTCGTAACAGTATTTATTTGTTCGATCCGTCCCAATATTCTATTATTGCCAATTAAAGGGCTTTTCTGTCTACATCTTGCCCAAGAGTTAAACAGATTTGTCTATTCTTATGGTTGAATCATTTATTCTTATGGTTGAACGATTTCAGGTACTTTTTATTGCCGTTGTCTCTTTGCTCCGTTCATTTCATTGCACTGAATCACATACTATTTCTGTTTACGTTTTGTTGCGCAATACTAAACAATCTTTAATTATGTAACTCGCAAATAGCTTTTGCGCTATCTGTAGCGGCATCTATTACTTTACTTTTGTTGTAACCTTTTTATAGGTTACTTCTAAGATACTGTGTATCGGCTGACAATTTCTATATGCAGCTGAATCAAGCGAACTTAAATAACTGATCTGAACCTTATGTAAATCACTTCGACTTGAACCTGGAAGAAACTTTCGATTACCTGCACTTATAAATTTTTATTCGCTCGAGGAAAGGGGGTATAACCGCACAATTGCTAAGTTGCAAGATCGTTCCAATTATATCGGAATATCAAATCTATTAAAAATCGAAAGCTTTCTTTATCGTCTTCATTTATTTCAAATTGCAAGAGGACTAACACAGTGACACACTATTTTTGTAAGAGCTTTTCTTTAACCTAATTCTTTATGCCTAATTCTTGGTTAGTTTTCGTCTAACGGAAAAATTTCTTAAATTCTTCGTTTCAAGTAATTTTTAACTTTGGTGTTATTATGATTGAAAATTTGTTGCTGAGCGCAATCAGTTCGTTATCGTCGTCGAAGATAGTCATGCAAGTAACGTTTAACAAATTATGAAATCAAATCCAACAGCGATAAGATAAAAGGATCAAAAACGTAGGAAAAGCAAATAAGGAAAACTTCAATACGCAATCCAAGACTGAAAGATGCGCGCAGTGTGTAAAAGGATAAAAAATGGATGTGAACACTTTTCAAGTGTTAGCGAATAAATGAAATTGAATTGTACGAAACGACAAGTGGATAATGGAAATGGTGTAGCAACGGCAGTGCTTCAGAAAAAAATAAAATAAAATAAACAACTTGTATGCCACCACTTTTGTCGCTGGTGAATAACATGGCATTACCAATGGGTTGCGTTGGTAGCGAACGATTATATGGACGCCTTCCGTGTACGCAGATAGTGGGTGTCAAGTGTAAATAATACTCATAACAAGGCGGTAAAAGACCAGACCGAATACGAGTGAAAAATTAAGCTAAACAAGGGTTGCATGATATTTAATCAAAGTGCGTAACATAAAGTCACGTGCCGAATACATACCCGTATATGCCACATAGCGAAGAAACAATTACATTCAAACGTCATGTGGAAATAGATGAGGAATTGAGGTTATGCTTAGAACTTAATGAATATTAGGACAGTGGGTTTGACAGCACACACGCAAACACACACACATTCATAATCACAAACAGATTTTCAACTTTTCTGATTATATTAATATTGAGTTTGCAACCTGCCGCTGAAAAAGAAAACAAATACAAATTTTTTGAAAAATGAACAAATCCATTAAAACAGGTTTATGAGTGGATTTGATTGGAAGACCGTGAGATTTTTCTGACTTTCAAATCAGTCAAACAAGTTACTAAGCACCGTTGAGATTTACATGCTTGCGTTCAGGGAATTGAAAATATCAGATTTTTCTTCTTTCCTATTCTTCTCGCAAAACGAACCACGTGGTGGTTTTAACACTGCCGAGCAAATGCAACTGTAACATTTCTTACCAGAGATGTCCCATTTAGATTTATTTGTATTTTACTCTTTAATTACCATGGTGAGCAAGCAGGCTTCAATGATTAGCGCTGAACATCACCCAAGCAAGAACATAAAATCTGTAAAACCATTATGTTAAGTTCTATTGAAATACATTCGTGCGAAGGTTTAGATCTTAATTTGCTTTGCTTTGCGGCTTACGATTCCAATTCGAGGTAGCTCGAAGGTTATTTTCAATCAAATTTGCAAACTTTTTAGGTGCAGTGACTTGATGTTACTTGGCAGCCTATGAATTTTTCTCAAATCGAACGCAAAACTCCATTAGTCTCCCATCTCTTTGATTATTATATTTGTTGGATGAAATTAATGAACATTCTATTGCATTCAAAACTATTGGACACCTATGGTATAAAAGTTGTAAATAGTCCGATTTTACGGGTATTGAGTTTGATCCTTGTATGCGTTGAACTCAGATACATTCGATTATTATATGTTAATATTCGAATGATTTCTCAAATTCGAATTTTAGTAACTGCCGCAGGTGAAATTCATTCATGATCAGTGTCTGCTTTAGATGTAAAAGTCGATGAAACACCAGACCGACTCAACCAAGCAAATTCTGTAATTATCCGAACTAGTTTCTTTTTTTGGTCAATGTTCAGAGATTTGTGAAGGTAACCATAGTTTTATACCCATTGCTATTGAAAAAGTTCCGGTAAATTTTCTTATTAAGTGATTCTTAAATAGCTTAAATTCCTCATCAGATGGATGAAAGCAAGTGTTGATGTTTCAAACAATTTTTGTATGCCGTCAAGTGAGCTAAATCAGTACCGAGACTTGTACACCGACCCCATATTTTGAAATTATTTGATTCTTTAAATGTTTAGAATTTTCCTGAGAATTGCCAAGTTGTTGTGTCAGTGTTGAGATGTGATCAATGCGTGCTATACAAGACTGAACTTGTCATCTTAATTTTTTCGTTATGCCAGTCTAGAATACACAAGTGTCTAGTACGTACTAGAGTACTAAGTGCTGCTAACAAAACGTAATTGGGTTCAAAAATGCCGCAATGCCTATAAAGAGCAATAAAGATTCATTATTAAAACTGAAGGACTAAATATATGCCCACGTCTCCCTTTAGTTTCTTAGTTATGTAAATCCTTAACTCACATACTCCGAATTGATTGTGAATTAAAATCGTTAGGTTAAATGTAAAACATCAGAGTTTATTTGAAAAATGATGTGCGTGAAAATACACTAAGCACAAAAACATCTGTGTTTCAAATATTAATTTCAGTGTTAGTTTACTTATTACGCCGAACATTACTATCTCAAGTGGATTTCGCAGTTCGACCTGCGCATTGCTGCTTTTGTGTCGTGTGCATATTGTAAATCTTATATCTCTGGTAGCTTTTAACTTCCGATCTTCTTCTTTTCCTTTCGCCAAACTTTGATTTTCTTCAGTTGGTTAAACTGTCTCCTCTGTTCACTTTCTTGTGCGTCTAATTCTATAGAAATTCCGATTAGGTTTCAATTTCTGCAACTACAACATTTTTCCCTGCAAATGCTTCATATTTTGGCATTATTCGCATTTGGGTGTTGACGAGCGTGCTTATGTCTGTATGTGTTTGCTGCCTTTAAATTTGTTTTTTTTTTAATTTCGCAATGGTTGCGTTTATTTTCGTTTTATTTACATTATTCAAATATTCTGCGCGTCAACTCTCGCTACTGCAGAAAACGATAATACTCGGAAATAGTTAATTAAGTTTTTAAGCATTTAAGTGACAAAATACCACATTTACTACATAATGATACATTTTCATTACCGGCTTCAGCAAACAACACAATGTCTGAGCAATCGGCAACTGGTCAAATTGAAAATATATAATAAAAGTTGTGGTCACACAACGCATTATATTTGTGAGGTGAAAAAGACACATTCTAAAGACGTCAAGATGTTAAAAGAACACAGTCAGAAGGTAAGAATTTCTTCGCTCCAATCAATTCTTCAACGAAACTAGCGGTTATTAGGTATGTAAATATCAAGGAGAATTTGCTTATAGAAGCCCCTAACATGTACAGAGAATATGTCTAAACTTGAATTTTTTTTTTACATCATAAAAACAACATAAAAACACTTTTTTAACAACGAACATGATGCGTATTGTGTTAAATATAAGGCATTCGTCAACTGAGGTTGATGTGGTGGAAGAAGCAATTTTGAGAATCCAAGATCAATCCACATCGATTGCGGGATTGAATCGCTTTGCCAGGACGACTGTGTTCTGAGTTTGGCGGGACTAAGAGAGTGGGGTTTGTTACTAACTAAGAGAGCGGGGTTTATTATTAACTACTAAGATTTGGTGCAAAGGTTATTACTAAACACAATCTACAACAATTAATCGATTTGGACTAAGTCGATGTTTTAAAAACCAAGCGAAAGATAACACAAGATCATATTTTTAAAAACCATTGCACCATCCATCCATTCGTCCATAGAGCAAAATCGTTTCGCCATATGTTGAAAGCATGCACTGCATGAACTTTCAGCCCATGCAGCTTACTCACCGAACTTAAAACCTTCCGATTACCGCTTGTCTGCATCGACGGGACACGGACTTGCTGAGCAGGTCTTGACTTCTTCTGAAAATGACTCAATGATTGTTTTGCCTCAAAGGACCAAAATTTTTTTTTTTTGGCATTGAATTCACAAACCATCCAACAGGTTGAAAAAATGTGTCACTGGCGATGGTCAATACTTCGAATAAACTGTTTTAAATCAACGGTATATTTTGTATGCAAAAGTTCCGTTTGCATAGACATATATCTGGTAAAAACATTCAACACATCGGGAGCCATATCAATAATATTATTGACGGGATCCACCTTCGAGCCGACCAAAGGATTAGCTTTCACGATTTGTCTGTTTATTTGCAATTGCAAATTGAAACATTTTGAATGATGTCGACCGTCTTTCCTGGCAAGAAGCGTCTTTAACTGCTTGTGTAGCATTTCTAGTCTTTTTATTTTATGAAAGCCTTTCAGTATGATTTTGCATCATCACCCTAACTCTATCCTAATTTGTTCAATGCATCCTCACGAGAAGTTTTTTAAACAGAGTTTAACTCAAACTTTTGTCAGATGCTAATGACACATTGACATTACGTTGACGTTCTAACCGCACATAAATATTTTCTATATGTTAGTTCTGCACTTCCAAAGCACAACACGCAGTTTTTCCAATAACGAAAGTGTTAACCTTTACCGAATTTAAGCATCATCTTACTCTCGAGATACGTTATTTACTTTTGTTAAAAATTTAATTAAAACTATTAGTCATGCTGCTTACATAAAATTAAATTACTAAAGTTTTATATAACATTCGCGTGCATACCATTATTATTTCTCTGTGAATTTCTCTATCCTTTTCCATGAAGGCACCGGCAAACTTTTTACATTTCCTCTAATTAGTATAAATTAGTTGTTAGCTCGACGGCTGCAATTCTCTGAATAGTCTTGCCAGACATATTACAAGCAAACTCAAGTTTACCAAAATAAATTTTAATGCGAGTTTTATATGAGAGTACACTAATGTTCTGATCTTTTCGTTCGCTTGTGAAAATGATCTCTGATACTCTATTTTAAAATTGGAAAAATTCACGGATTATTTAATTACTTTCCCCAAAGTTAGCTAAGAATTGAAACAACTTCTTAGCCCCGAAAAAATATTCATCCAATACTTTTTCACCAGCTGCTCACTAACTCTATGAATTCAAGCCTCAGGAGTAATTTAAAGATAGATGCAATGGTCAACCGACAATCATGTAGCTTCCTTAGCTGGCGGGTATCCGAAATTCGTCGCAGATACTTTTCTTCTTTACTTTGCTCTTTTTGCTTTGTTTGTAAAGTTTCTATTGTTCAAAAATTTTGTCAACGAGCGAAAACCATAAAATTATGTTTCAAATTATAATATTCTCATGTTTTTAAAAGCCCCAACACGAGCCCCAGCGTTCTCATAGCTTTTTATGCAAACATTCATGCTTGTGCTCGTTGTTGTTTGTGCATATGTATTGAGCATGATAAAGTTGCTTCAATTTTTGTAAATAAATAGTAATCGAAGCATTTTCAAAATATTTAAAAATACGATTTCAAATATCGAATGTAAAGTACATGCTGGAAAAACAGAGAAAAGCCCTTCTCTCTCAGAAAGTTGCTCTTTCAGAAGCAACGTTTTTAAAACTAACTGATCAGCAAGTCAAGGTTGACTATGTCGAAGTGTAAATTCTCGTATTCTTAGTATTCTTTGGAAGAGATTGTCTTGTCTTCTTCAATTTAATTCATTTAAAGCATCTCTCACATCGGAAAATATGAAAATTCTTCTAAAAGATTTAAATTTAAGAGATTTTAAGTGCAATACAAAAAAAAACATGAGTAAAGGAATAAGTGAATTATAGAGAACAAAGCAAACGCAGTCAAAGTATGAGCTGCCATCGAATGATTCAGCTTCTCGAGAAGCACAAAAGATTTATGTGCAAACATTACAAGTAATGTACCCATATGTATAGCTAGGGCAGTAAATAAATTATTTATGACGTTGGCCAGATGCTGAAAGATGAAATTATCTTATACGTGTAGAATGAGTGGGGTGGAAAGTGCGAGATTTACATAGCGAACTAAAAATCCAAGTAGTCTATGATTTCCCAACTCATTCGCCATCAAGAAGGATAAGAAAAAATCAATTCCCTACAAAAGACAGTCTGGAATGACAATACCCACAACAAATGATGAATTATTGTTAATTTGATGACACTGAGGGCCAAAAGTAGGATTATCTCGACTTTATTTTATTAATGCAGACTAAATATTAATAACCGCATCAACAATAACAACAAAGCATATATTTGCACATAAGCACTAAGGGTGAATTGTCTCATTTTATAGAAAAATTGCTGTTTGCCTCTTTAAAATTCACACTGCTTCACAATGGGACAAATGTGTGTGTGGAAGACTGGATATAAAATAAAGTCATTCAAATTAAAATCATTATTAAATTAATATGACAAATCGTTTTGTATTATTTTGACTCGAAATCGATTTCATTTCGTTTGCAAAGCGCGTATGCGATGGATTTAAAAGTATTTTTGTTATGTCCCCTTTTTATTAACCGATGTTTCGGGCTTAGTTTCTTAATTTATAATCTTCGAAAATATATCGGAAAACTAATAATATCTTGTTTAATTTATAATCTGATTGTGTTTGTTCAGGTAAGAAATAGCAATAAAGAGAAGAAATTAACGAAAAAAAAATTATTCAATAATCTAGAAATACGTCCATCCGTACGTTATTCTGTAATCGGTTGCCGAAATGCTCAGGTTCATAAAAATGGGGAAAAACAAACTTGCTAGAAAACTCTCAATTCTCCGCATTTAGTTTCGGAGAAGGTGGTTCACATCTTCCTCCATAAGAATCCTTTACACCTCGTTACTAGTCATCAAAGGCTTTACAAATGCAAAATTACTCGGGACATAATATTTTTCACAATTTATTTTCTTTAACACTTACTTCAAGAAGCAAATCTTGTTGAAACATATTTCCCGTGGTGGTTAGTTTAGATATCAGTTCACAACCTAAAGCTCATAGTTTTGCCAGTGTTTGCTTTTTTCCATCTATTTGAGATTTGTAGTGGCTGTCAAATGTCGAAATATAAGTGTGTCTGAACATAATTATTCAAAAACTATATAACTCCATTGGCTCTGTCCATCGAAAGTTTTAATTTAGTAAATCAAGTTCTTTCAAATTTTGTCCCGCCTGCGCACTTTCAACATGCTTTTACTGAATCCAAATAACTGTTGGAATTAACAAATAAAGAAAAAAAGAAATTCAAATCGCATATTTAGCAATGAATGCATATACTATGTGTATCTTTTGTTAAGAATTTTGTTAATACACTTGCATTATGGTAGCTATGCGACGTGAGCAATGTAAATCTCACCTTCCATTTGCTCTTTTCTATTCATCAAATTCCATCTCCTTTAGTAAATCTTGCGATTTGACTTCTGGACGCAAAGTTTTCTCCACCATTACTTAATCTGTGAAAGAGTTTTAGGTTATTCTTCCAACTTTTATGCCGCAAGACTCTCTCACCAAAATAGAATAAAATAGTAAATATTGTCAAATATTCGATATTCATTCTCTTGTCTGGATCTGTAAAATAACATTTTTCTCCATTTTGAAAGAGCTTTAAATACCTTTCGTTACGTATCTTAAATAGGGTAAAAGGCGTTTGATCTTGACGTTGATTGCTTCCATGGAAAGTAGCGTGACTACAACAAGAGCAATGCCGTGCCTGGTCTGACTCAGTCAACACAATCAAAACTTGAATTGCTAATTAATATTTTAAACATCGCTTGCTTCGCACGACTTTTCTCCACATCTTCTACTACTATTTACCTTGAAAGTGGTCGCAATTAAATGTGTCCTGTTATTTCATCATTTACCTCACGTATTTTGCTTGGTTGATAAAGAGATCGCCTCACCAACTTTCATGCTTTAAGAGAATAAGATTCTCTCAGGCTCAGCAGCAACTACTTGCGTTATCTGGCCTTTGAAAGGATAGATTAACTTAATATCTTATATAGAACAGCGGGCCTAAAAAGTGAATAAACGTAGTCCAAATTTAGCAAAACTAATCTTCGTGCCGATGATCTTGTTAGTATTCATCTGTTTTCTTCAGAAAGTACTAAAACGTATGCAGACTTACTTGGCATTACTACAGCTTGTGATTTCTAAGATCCAGATTTGGTTGAGTTGAAACTACTTGTAGGAACCATTTCTCGTTGCATCATTCTACGAATTAGACCGTTTTCCACGTAAAAGCATATCGTCGAAAAGACTATATATGACGACGTTCAAAACGCCACACCATCCGATTTTGATACAAAATTAATACGACGAATTACTGTTACTGATTTTTGTCAAGAAATTTTTAAAAAGCAAGGATTTTTTATATGACAACGCCTCACTTCCAGATAATGCACTATATGGCGAGTAATCACGAAAATGATCTGATCCAGTTCAATTTCAATAGAGTTTGTCCGCAGGTCAGGACACGTCAATGTGCCAAATTTCGTGAAAATATCTCAAACATTGCGATTTGTTGGTTGAAAACAAAACAGATGAATAGACGTAACGCGGGCAGACATGCTTAAATCAATTCAGGAAATGTTTCTGAAGCAATAGAGTTAATGAAAGATGCGTCTCTCTCTTAAGACCTTCTTGTAGTGAATGGGCATGATTGATTTCTTCAATTTTTGTACAGGCACTAGAGGATTGCCTAGTGAATGAATACCTTGTTGGTCATAAATAATAAAACAAAAATAAGTTTTGTTGCTTTCGAGAACATAACCGTTGGTCGTTTTGGCGCATTTTCTGGATGTTGCAAGTATTTTGGCAATATGAGTATATCTCTATTTTTCGGTTTACAATAGTGAGGCGATGTTAAACACGCCAGTTCTTTATAAATTCGACATCGTTTTTATTACATGCACTTAATGTTAAATTTCTTTTTATTGAAACATGAACGACTATGCGAAGATGCGTTAACGTTTTGCCATATCCGTTAACCTATACATCTTTCGCGAACTCAGTGACTCATGCATATTAAGTTTAACTTCTAAATTGTAAACCTTATTGGCCCTTCTTATTTTTGTTTCATAACTTGAGAATTATTCTTTACACTCTAACGAAACGACTTGACGGTAAATTTTATTGTATATTGCAAATAGGTCGTCTTTATTTCTTGCTCTTTGCTTTTTAAAACGTAATCAAAATCTCAAATCATAAAGAGATTTAAAACAATAAAATACGAAACAACATTTAATAGATAACTTCCAGATTTAAAAAATCGTCTTTATTCCCTCTTTTCCTCTCGTTTCCTTTTTTGTTTCACAAATTTCTTTACACACCATATGATTTAGCAATTCGAAAATAGGAATTGTGTTCTCTCAAATGTTTGGTTTGCGTCCAAAGTACGCTGAAAAATCAAAGTTTGGTGTGAAAATAAGAGACCAAAACAAAAAACATAGTCTCAAACCTACATGCGGTTATGAATCAACACTTCGTCGTTTATTTAAGACTTGGCAATCCTTCGCAACTGTGGATGCTAAGTAATTTCATAAAGTTAAAGCAATCAGCTGAGCATTTCACTTTGAAGTGCACACGGTTGACAACATCAGATGGTTTTCAATAATTTTTTTGAAATCGTTAATCGATTACGATCCTCTGAACCAGGAATCGAACCTGGACCTTCTGGTTGACGTCCTAACGACTATACTAGACTATACGGTAGCAACGACAGATCGTGGCCACATTTTTTTAAGTAATACAGATTATTAACGTAGAAAGGCAAAGTATTCCGCGATTTATCATCACGCTGGTTGATAAGACGGTACTAAGAGCATAACCATAAGGCTTTGATTTTGCCGTATCGTGAACGTAATGCTTTTGTTGCGCAAACATATCGAAAAACCGGGTAAGCATTTTATTGGTTAATTTATTAAAAATAGTCATTTTAAATCGTTCCCCGACAGAAAAACCTCCCTTTTAATTTTTCTTTACGGAGGCGCTTTACAAGATTGCCGACGAGTAGAAGAATAACGTATTATCTACGTCCTTCATTGGTAAAAGCAATAACTTCGAAACCGCTCACATAACAATGGCATAAAATTAAACTTGTGAGTGAAATACAATAGAAACAATGAGAAGAGTTTCAATCATCGGGATATTAATATTATTTTTTTTGTTGTGGGAAAGAGGAAAGAAGTAACTAAAAATAATTTCCTCTAATACACAAAATAGTGTTACGGATGGGGAAAGCCAACTAGTGAAATGCCGCTCCCGAAGCGGGTGTGAAGTGGGTCTACTTTGTGACGAATCGCAAAATCCATCATTTATATGCCAGCAGCTTTGAACCGGACTAGGCTAAGTTGCCGTTTCTGTCTGCCTAAGGCCTGTTTCAACTGAAAAACTGTCGCTGAAATTCATTCTAAGTAAAAAAATGATAAGAACTTGTAGCCTAGACTCAAATATTTCGAATTACAAATTTGTCACTACTTTCTCACAACAAATGTCCCTCCAAAGACGGAATAGGCACCTTTAGTGGCTCGTGCAAAAATTAAAGTCAAATTGTGTAAATATCTTATAGCACACGTTTGACCCGTGACTTTTCAGCGTTTGCAGCGCTTCGCTGTTAAGGTTTTTATAAGGATTTTTGATACCCAAATCAGAAGAAATTATATATTGGCGGAATAATGCAACGAAGTAATGAACTTCACTATATAAGAAGCGCCACAATCATGTAATGTTTAAATACGTAAAAGAAATTCCTAGAACGCTTTCTAAATGGAGTGAAATCGTGATATTTTCGATCAGCAAATGAACTTGAACTTGACTTCATGTCATTTTTCTATTAATTTTTCTGTTTCACTTGTTTTCTGGATCCTTGTGTTTCATCAAACAATATTCGCACGACTTTGCAAGATACCGAAATAATCAAGTTGAACGCCGATGAAGATGATTTATTTTGCGGCCCAAGAATCCAGAAATAACCATATCTTGCATTACGGCCAAATTTCCTCCACTGAAACGGTCACCGAACGCATTAGCTGAATCTACTGCTATATGCGAGCCTTCCTCAATGCCAACTTTATCAACTAAGGTGGCAGCTCCTACAGCGAAACCGAATTTCTTGGACATGGAATCAAGATCACTGACATCGTGCCGAATGTTGACAAAATAGATTTTATTATGACGATGGACGATGATGATTATGACGGACCATCAACATCAGCGCAGGCGGCGCAGAGGCAAGAGAATCGGCGGTTCCGAGCCGATGTCGAAACAATGGCAGTAAATCCTTAAGGAGATGAGAGCGGAAAAGAGGCACTCCGGAATTGGTTGACTGCGGATTGTGCAGGTGCACTTCGACAGGATATACACAAACGACATCTGTCTATTCGGAAGATGTGCTGCATGGATGTGGCTACAGCAACAGTTCCGCTACAAAGACCGAGGGGCACCACACTGTCCTCGTCTTTGGAGCGCGAAGCCTGCTGACGAGTTTCAAGATCGTACTCAACAGCTACCCCCGCACACCTTATAAAGGTGGAATAGAGCCCTTATTGGAGAATCTCCTAGCCGATGAGCAGATGGGCTTGGATGTGAGAGCTGTCATCTGCGACAGATATCCCGGAAACAAAAAAATTTTCACAAATTTTGTTAACGGCATATACAGCAGAAAGCGGCCACACGACACCACACACCGCGTGCGACTAATATATGATTATTCACATATATTAGATGCCTTTCTCAATGAAAACGTGGTGAAAAGGGGCGGAGACATTTACGACGTTACACTGATTGCAAAGCTGGCGCAAATGAACGCGCCCAGCTGAGATGCGAAACGTGTTTAAAGGATGTCACGCTGAAGAAAGAAGCCTTCTGCAAAGAGAAGAGCGGTGTAAAAGTTGCGAGGAACAAGAGAAACAACTTGATCCTCTCCTTCAAACATCTGAAACCGGCCTTTCCAACACAACAGCCTTCAAAGAAGCCTATGGAGTTTTCTACGCCGCCATGTGGCAACATATGGTGAAGCGGAGTATCCACCGAATAAATTTATGCTCTTTATGCTATTGACAGGAAGAAACTTCAGGCAGCGCCTGTTGGTCATTCTAAGGTAAATATATTAAGCTATATTTCAATATCTAACATATATTCGTTTATTTTTATTCCATTTTTAGATCAAAAAACGAGTCTTACGCCACAGCAGAATATGTATGTCATCGAAGAGGATTGTTTCCTCGTCCTAAGGTAATTAAAAAATTATGTATATTATATATGTATATTTATAAATTGCTTATTATTATTCTATTTTAGATTAGAATAAAAAATAAATAACCCTCTCCGCCTCAGCATCATGAAACTGATTCGCTCTCCTCCAATGGCAAGTTTGTGTTTATTCCCATTTGTGTTTATCTCTATTTTATACTTATTTCTATTTAATTTTAGATAAAAAGACAAGGGTAAGCCGTCCCCAATTAAATGCCGCCCATTACCGCCTCATTGCACAAGACTGTCTAAGTATCACACAAGCATTCGCTTGCAATACTTCTATTGACCAATGGTAAGCTTGTGGTCAATCTTTATATAAAAAATTCAGTAATCAGTCGTTCAAAACAATTGACGACGTGCCTATTAAGGGTGGTGTGGAAAACCGTGCTTATATGCTCAATGTCTCTTTCTCTGCCATAAAATTAATTTAGTATTCAAAAAAGTTGTCGGAAGTGAATAATTGCAAAAAAAAATGAAATAAAAGAAACTCAAAAATATAAATCAAGTGAAAAATTGAGAAAAATTAAAAATATTTCAAATAAAAGGCGCGTTTGTATATAAAATCATTATCTTATACCTATTTTCATAAACTTCCATAACACTATATGTGAACACTGTTTATATGACAGGGAATTGAAAAAATCGTCCAATCAAAATAAGCCAAAATGCTAATTTTTATATTGAGACCCAAAGTTCGAAAGTTTTCTAGAAGTGCGTTAGTGATGTGAAGCGTTGCTGTAAACATGTGAAAGCATGTGCATTAAGAACTCAATCAGTTACCGTTAATGAGAATGCAAACATATGCCATGGCGAAAATGTTTAAAAGCTAACCTTATACCTTAGTAATTCATCTTTTTTCCGAACACTGTTAAAATATCGAAAACACTATTGCCAAAATTGAAAAAATTACGAGAATTTGAAAGATTACTTCGCACATGTATAGCATTAACCTTTTTTAATTTACCCAGTTCTCAGCAAATACATTTCAATCGTCAAACTGATCAGCGTTATAAAAGTTTAAAAGATTTCTATGTCTACGAGTATTGCAACTTGGATTTGAGACAACTGTTGGGAAAGCTGATGCTAATTACTTCGCATTGTGAGTTGAAAAAAGAAACTAAAAAATTACATTATCGTACATTTTTGGCCATACCCACTTCTCTAAGCGACGGTCTTAATTATGTTTTGTCGCAGATAAATGCCACTTTCTTTCAATATGATCAAACGAATTTTCTATCCTCATCTATCAACTGAAACTTTCCCTAAGGCTTAGGTAGGGCCACCATAAGCGCAAATTTAAATATTTACATTGTGATGCCAAGCCCCAAAAATACTACTCTGATTCTGAGTGGATTTAGAGTACACTTTAGAAACCATGCGTCTGCCTGTCATCTATTGTCTATTAACGAAGTACTTGAATCTAAGAGCTGCATGCTAGTTTGAGACAATCCGTAGTAAAAATGTTTATATCAAATTTCGCTTCTTAATGTGGTGGTGGTATTTCATCTTCAAATAGGAAGACCTTGCTTGCGAACCAATCAATATAAATAACTACATAAAATGATTTCTTTCTTTTTAATAGAGGATAGCGCTACTATGATACTATGATGAACCACGGCGGCTTTAGATTACACATGACTTCCTTTTTTAGACGCTTATACTATAATCTAACGTGTTATAATCTGGAAGATCTCGAACCTTTGGAAATAAATCCTTATCTTTTCGTTTTGGTTGAAAATGTAGTAAATGAATTGGAATCGGCTTCTTGCTTGTTACAGAAAGAACATTTGCTCATGCCAAATATCCTGGGACGCATATCGTCCTTCTATTATTTTCTCCTGTCGAACAATGAAGCACTTCTTAGATGTTTTACAACCGGAGATGTCTACATTGGATTTATTACATGCCATAGCCGATTCGTACGAGTTCGATCCACAGCCTGTCCGCCACAATGAGGACAAATATAATGAGCGGATATTGACAAATTTTTTTAAAATTTATGAAAGAATAAACCGTTATCAGCTTCTTGGTCATGTGCAAAAAATTGGCCGAATCTTGCCGTCCAATGTAATCAAATCCCTATGGAGCAGATATTAGTATCTCCATTCAAAAATCTGCTTTACATTTTGATTTTTATTTCTTATACATTAATGCCATTATAATTTTATTTATCAAAACCTCTGAAGTTTCTTCAAAAAAGAAATTATTTATTAATTTAAAGCTCGATTTAATATATATAGTCTAAAATTATAATAATAATAATAATAATAATAATAATAATATGAAATATAACTTACATTTCGAAAGGCTAAAGCTAATTAATCTCTTTATCGCCAATTTAATAAAAATGATGAAAAATCATATTATTCTATATACATTCATCAGAGATTTTGGTATTTTTTTCTTTTTTTTTTACGTAGGCCATGGTCGATTACACTGCAGAACGTGGCTGGTCGACGACTATTCTCAAAGTGCAGTTAATGGGAAGTATTATACAAGCAAGTTGGTTTGACGCGAGTGAATTCCTTACCCAACCAAATGTCAGAAAGATCAATATTTGAATTTACCAGTCTTGCAGTATCTCTGTCGAAATGATTATGAAAAATTAGGGGGCCCATTGCGAGATGCTTTCGAAGAGCACGAAATCGAACAAATCTACAAAATTTTACAAGCTACGCTCGAATTAATGTTCTCTGTATATAATATTCTCCGTTCTCTGCAACAGGCAACGATTCGAAATCAAACGTCTGTACATTCAAACGAAGCAAGTTTATATGAAAACATCATATATTTTAATCATTTCATTTTCTTCCATTTTGCGTAGGACTATGTCTAATGCATTTATATTAA
The DNA here is from genome assembly GCA_000688715.1 of Glossina pallidipes. Lineage (NCBI taxonomy): Eukaryota > Metazoa > Arthropoda > Insecta > Diptera > Glossinidae > Glossina > Glossina pallidipes. Next base: position 850,596 of record KK499866.1, on the reverse strand, counting down.
GCGTTTGAATGTCAGCGGTATATTGCTACTGCCGTACATTGCCCGAAATATCCAAAAGGAAAGAATGAAGCATTGTTTCTAACATTGGGCTCTCAAACTACCGAGGAATTGTTAGCGATGAGACGTGTTAATTTGCGTGGCTTAAAGGCTTTCAGTCGTATAACGTTCCAATGTTGCCCAGGCAAAGGCCGTTTACTTCTAACTTATACCTAATGTCCGATTGCCTAATTAGTTTCGATCAACAATACGATTTACAAGTTGATGTGATTGGTGCGAAATAAAATGCAGTAAAAAATCTTTAAAAAATTTCCGTTGACGACTTAGTTTATTTGTTATTATTTATTCTTATAAAAATACAAAGATTATTTTTGTATATTAAATACATTTAAATTATTATTGATAACATTCAAACAACATATTGAATTATATTAATAAATTTTATAACAGTTTTTCTTTTCCCTTTACTTGTAAAAGCATTACAAAAGGGACGCTTCTCATAATTTTATTCATTGCTTACGACGATCTAACTTATGCTAATAATTTCACTTATAATTAGAATGAAATTTTAACATTTACTTCTCATTTTAATTTCTCTTACATCAGGTACATTATCAATTGGCAGGGCAGCGCCCGAACAGCATAACACACAATAACATCACCGCTAATGTCAATGTCATCTTTTCACAAAATCTTTCGGAACGTTTTGGTTTTTATTTAGAAAGAAAATTTATTTATTTATTTTCTTTTTTGTTACTTTATAATTCTTTTACACAACCTTTTAGTTCCACGTTTAAGAGACTTTTGATTTGTAATTATTAAACGGAAATACATGTTAATGGTTTTACAAGCCGCTCGGTCAATCTCTGCAAAGATTTGTTCCTTGTCTTGATTTTCAATGGAAAACCATTAGCTAGCAACGCCAGTCGATGTTGAAGATGAAAGGATTGTATAATTGGCTATTGCTCTCGTAGCATGGTCAATCTTGAGGAGCCAACGAAAGAAGCATAATCATCGCTTGATTCTGGCATGGGATTGGCAGAAACATTTCGTGCCTGCAAAAAACTGGGTCCACCAGCAACTGTGTTGAAAATTCGTGATTATTAGGTTCCCGCTTCTGTATGCTTATGCCGTCAAAATTTGTTGAAGTTGCAGACGAAAAGTGATTGTTGATTGGTAGGAAGTTTTGGAGGTGCTAGGCTGGGCACCTGCTAAGTGGGAGTGAGATGGAGAAGTCTTGGTTATTTCGGCTTCACAAACAGGTAGAACAAGGTTATCTGTAGCTCCATAGCGATTGGCCTGGGCCAGCGTTTTAGCATAATGTATTATTCTCCGATTTCATCCAAGTTAGCACTTGTTGCTTTATAAGAATTTCTCATTATAAGAATTATTCTTCGATTTCATCCAAGTTAGCACTTGTTGCTTTATAAGAATTTCTCATTATAAGAATTATTCTCCGATTTCATCCAAGTTAGCACTTATTGCTTTATAAGAAATTTCGGGTGTGCTTTAGTTTCTCTATCATGCAGTTTCTAGTACAAAACCACAATGGACGGAACATGCACTCCAGTGCACACTTTATGAATTTCTCCTAACAAATTTAATGAAGGAGGAGCAGCTATATTTGTTGAACATAATAAAAATTATCACAAGCCCTATATTAATCATTAATCTTCGTCTTCCTATTCGCTCATAAGAAATATTAGCTGAACAAAATAAACCCGATGAACACATAGCCCGTGAGCATTTATTAATTCTATGTAAGTAATAGTTATAAGACCTGGTATGTGGTTTCATAAAAGAAGCAAGTGAATGTTCAGAAGATATTGCCCTTGTTTTAGAGCCAATACCTCAAAGAAAACAAGCGCAGGTAAAACTGCACATGGGCAAATTACGAAATTACGAAATATTGTTCGAGAATGCATGGGTTTTGAAGAACAGCCTCAGGTAGTGGAACATGCAACTTTATTTTTACTTTGGCTAATGTTTGACTAGAGAGTTATATTGTCAATGCGTAGTGGACATTAACGATCTTTTGAAAACTATGAAATAGAAAAATTGAATTCATTGGTCTCCGAATTGCCAATGTTAGAAATGAAGCGTTTCAGTATGCAATGGGATCAAAGCGATAAACGTCCTCTCAAGCGGAAGAATAACTTGTCAATATCACTCATGCTTTGGAAAAAAAGCTAATGACACGGCTCATTCAGAGTTGATAAATAGTGTCAGTGAATTGCTTAACTCTAAAAAACTGATGCCGAAACAGAACGATTTAATAGAATTAATAGGCTTTGAGCATTTCGATTTGGCACAAGTTCTGCTTGCCGAACGAAGAGCAGTGGCAGCTTACCTGGTAGAAATCGAACAAAAAGGAAGACGCCAGAAGCGTACTACAAGTTGCAAAAAGAAAAACAAAGCGGCTTAAATACTAACGTGGAAATACGTCCCACTGTAGCAACGACGATACTGGTGCAACCGACATCTGAAAAAGAGCTAAATAAACAGCAAAGACGTGAGGAAAAGAAAACGCATCGTTTAATGCACAGCATGTGGCGTTCTGAAAATGAAAACGACGAACGTACAGCAGAATTCATAAAAAAAAAAAAATAGAAGAAGTCAATTATAGAGCATGGGCATTTTGTTCTTTTACTTCTTTTGTCTTCTTTGGGCTAAACGGTCATAATAATAAAAGATTTGGTCCCGACCGAATTTAACTTTAATAATGGAAACTTATATGGTGTGTTATACCTTATGAGTAATAAGAAAAAACAAGGTAAGCAAAGAGGTTCACAATTTTTGTTGCATTTAAGCGGTTTGGGTAATTTTTAAATTCTTTTGCAAAGTTCTAGGCGGTATCTTCATTTTTGCGAACGAAGGAATTGAAGTCAAACACGGTTTTCCACACCATCTTTGAAGTACCGTGTAGGCGCGTTGCCAATTGTTTTGTATGTCTGGCTCCACTCTAGCCCTACTCCATTATAAGCTTGAGTTAGAAGTATGACATGTATATCTATAACAATAATAAATAAATACAAGCCCCGTTTATACATAATATACGTACATAATACATACAAAATACATATAATAAGGATTGCTGCTATGCTTTTTTCCGGTCAGCAACACAAATAGAAGGTATTCAAGGAAGGTTAGCTTCTCCACGACTTCTAGAGTGCCTCAATTTCTGGAACTACGCTGTCAGCTGGTGGTTCTTCCTGGCCTTGATTTCCTTCGAGGCGCCGTTTCAAGTCTTCATTTTCTGCTTTAAGCCCCTCAATTTCCCGGATCAGCCTGGTGTCCCGATGTCGATGGTCCAGACATATAAATTTGGTCCATAAAATTAGCGAGGCTTTCTACTTCTACCCTAGCCTCTCCAATGTGGTACCCTAGTCGGTTCTTCTGTAACCTCTATTATGTCTTGCACGTCCGTCGTTTCTTCTTCCCCTGCTACCGTATCTCCCACTTGTATCAACAGATTTTCTTCTTCGTCAAATCCTAGAAAACCTACCTCGTCCGCCTTATCGGCCACTTGGCCCGTCATTTCATTTACCTCGTCCTCGTTATCAGCCCGAATCTGTATATTTCTGTTATCAGCCTCTTTGGTCCCTCATTTCATTTCTGTTGTCACGTATTTGGTCCCTCATTTTCTGTACCGCTCGCGCCAAGCCCAATTTTCGCGCATACCAAAGGTAATCAAGCATTGTTGTCCGACCCGTCTTCTATCTACCCTCCTCAAACTATATCTAACTGCATAAATTTTTTTCGAAACTTCCTGTTCTGTGACTAATTGGCCAATTTTCTCCGTCAGTCGGTTGGCTAACCTCTTACACAATAGTGTGCATAGCCTACGTCCATCATCAACCCATAAGTCGGGGTATTCTTTCAACAATTCACTAAATAGTCGGTCCGGAATTTTTGCCATGGTATAATACTTATAATACTTAATATATGTATAGTAATAGTAATTTAATATGAAGATTATAAAATAATATATAAATAAATATGTATTATTATAAATAAATAATAGGAGAGGCTCCTGAAAATAAATGGAGTATAAATTAATCCAATTATACAAAGAAATGTAAAATTTTTGTTAAAATGGTGGTGTGTGGAAAAAATGAAAATAAAAAATTGTCAAGTTAAATATAAATGAAACAACGATCAATTTTTTTTTTTTTCATTTAAAGTTATTTATATTATAATTTTACATAGTTTACATGATGAATTTAAATCTCAAATTAATGATACCTGTAACTACATACTAACACTTATAGACTAAACTTTATCTGCTCCGTCTGTAGATGGCCTTTAGGTGTCTTTATATTTTTTTTGATTTTTATTTATTTTTAAACACGAAACTGTTTTGTAGAGGTTGATGAAAGCTCTGCTTTAAAAGGACCACTTTACAGCTACCATCAACCTGCAAAGGTTGTTTTAAAACAAACTACTTGTAAATTAATGGAAAACCGGGAGGAATTTATTTATACCACTGCTGCATAATATATACATAAATAGATGCATAAGCAAACACATAAGTGCAACTGCATGCGTGACGATTTAATCACAAAATTTTTTAAGAAAAACAGTGACAAAATGGAGAATTACTTAAACGAACACCAATTCAAGCAAAACTCTGTTTACTTTATTGAACAAAAGCCATTTTTGCCAAAATCAAAATCCAAACAAAAATTAAAGTTGATTTTTGTATTGTACGTATGTGTGTTAATTGCTTTTCTATAATTATGTTACATGTGCGTGCGTTCATTTAAATATTACACAAATGAATACAAGGCTTGCACAGGTGGTTAACACGGTGTTAAATATATATGCTTTTTACGATTTGTTTACATTTAAACAAATGCAATAAACCGAACACCCAAATGATGCTTTAGACCTTGACTTAATTAGATAGACAAGTAAAGAAAAGAAACACATTAAAATATATAAAAAAAGGATATTGTCGCTGTGGATTTGGTAGATATTACCAAACTAATTATGAAATCTTAATCATCACGATTTACTTAGGCATTGGTAGAGTTGTTTTGACACACGTTTAGGCTTTTGGAAGAGTTTCCTGTTCATATCAAATATTAAAATAGTTTAATTATTTATCAAAAAAATTCTGTAAGCATTGATATCGAATTTTTTCTTTATACAATAAATTAAATACTAACCAAAAATGTTTTCTCTTCTCTGCCATATATTGATATATTGCAGGATAGAATGATAAATATCTATTTAATGATAAAGCATATTGCTAAACAAAAACATTAGATTTAAAACGATCAAAAAAAAAAATCGCACATGCATTATAATAGGAACAAGTAACCTCAGGACTTGAAAAGAGTGAAATGATGATGAGTAACCTTTAATTATTTAACTTATGCAGTGTCTCAGAAAATACCCGCAAAATATTAAATAAAAATAGTTGTTAAAATTGAAACCAGTTATAAAACGTATCTATGTATTTAGATTAGCTGCTATTCGTCAGCGTAATTTCTTGAGCTTTTGAGAAGTACATTTACTTTTCTTTAATTTTATATTTACTTGTTTTGTGTTGAGAGCATTCTGCAAAGTGATCGCACAGCAGCCGTTAGCTTTTCTTCCTTCTTTAGCTTCTTTCGTACAAGCTTGCACTTATATTTAACAAGAGGGCTTCTTGGCTTTGCAGTAAAAGCACTCAAGCTGATGCATACTTGCCATACAAATAGAAATATAAATGGTACTGATGTGCACGTATCATCAGTTTTCCTAAAATAGTTTTAACACCCTATTTCGATGTCCTGTTTCTGATATTTCACGAATCGTTCACCTATTTTAGTAAAACTTGAATAAATTGAAAAATACAAAATCTGTTTTCTTGGTATGCGTGAGGAATAATAAGTTCTCTTAGATTTTATAAAAAAAATTTAAATTTGTATATAAAAAATTTAAAATTTTCTGCTTTATTCTATTGATGAATAAATAATATTTTTATTTTCTTTTCATCAGGGCTTCGAGCGAACATGCGCATATAAAATTATTAAAAATTGATCAAAACGCTTTGTCCTTCACAAACACGCGCTTCCTTTTGACCGAATTGTCATATCTCCACTAAAGACAGAAAGTTCAATAATATAAAAGAATTTGCACATATGTGCATAGGAATAAAGTAAATTAAAGTAAAGTAAAGTACTTTACTTTTATGCAAATTTTGAAAATGGAAGACAAATGAAGCCACATTGCATCTATACATTTGTTGCGACATCATTGTTCAGTCAAAGTTACCAAAGATGATGCACACGTGAGTTATATTCCTATTGGCGGCATACAATAACAAGTATGGGTGCGCCGTCATATTCATTGATGTTATATTCTCATTGCTTTTTTTTTTTTAATATTGTTATTGCAGCACCTAACAGCCTGTGAAGTTCATCTTTGGTAACTTTAACAAACATCAATAAATCACTCCCCCACACCTTCACACATTCATTATTATTATAGAGTATTATTATTAATTATATTATATATTATTAATTATACTATACATAATTATATATATTAATTATTATATATTATTAATAATAATTGGAAGGAGAAAATGAAATATATTAAATTGTTAATAATAAATAAAGGCACTTACCTGATAAAGTTAAAATTAAGGAAAATTTTAATGCAGTAAAATTTATTAAAATTAAGCGAGATTTTAGTATAATAAGTATGATATGATAAATATTTTACAATTTTTTGGCTTTTTTTATTAAACACTACACTTGTTTTCCTATAATTTTCGTAATTTCTCTACAAAACTTTAATTTATCAAACACTACACTTATCAAATCTTAATAAACAATTTATTGTCTAAAGCGTTTTTAATACACTAAACTTTTTTTTAATTTTGGTAAAACTACTTTCTCTTAAATAACTTATTAATTAATTTAATTCTCGTAAAATTTGGGTTTTGTTTAAAAATCTTTCACTTCGAAAAGCTTCTTTTCGCGCTTGCCAAATTTCTTTTGTTTTACAGAGAGCCATCAGCTGGTTTTTCCCTTTACATCGTTTATAAAAAAAGTATCATGTGTGGAGAATGGAGAGAGCACAGAGTTGCTTTCAGTAAATAAGAAAAATGGTGAAAAAAAATCTCACCAACCTGTCAAATCGAATTGACGCAGTTTCGGTGGCATCCAATGTGCTAACATTGAAAACCTTAATAGAATTAGCGAAAAATCGAATTGACGGAGTTTCGGTAGCATCCAATGTGCTAACATTGAGAACCTTAAAGGCACTTGAACGATCCTTTGAGCAGGTGACCATTGTCGAATCGCAGATGCAGTACGGCTTCGCAATGATGTGTAAGCGTGTTAACCACTTCAGGAGACTTCATAATATTAATAGTAATATTTTGATTACTAAATTTTATATATAAAGATGATCACAAACTTACCATTGGCCTATGGATTGTGACCCCTTAACGTGGGTAACAATTGTGTTAAGATTAGCGCTTTAGATGAAATTGGGAGAATAGTTTTTGCCAACTGCAAACCGTTGAATCGAATACAATCAGTGGTATATCCAGTGGCCTATCATATCAATGAAAATATGTTGGTCTGTGCGCCCACGGGCACAGGTAAGGGAGTTGACCAATGATATGCAACTGACAAAAATTGAAATGAGTGAGACGCAGATATTGGTAAAGACATCGAAGAAATGGGATGTGGTGACAAGGAAAGGTCAGTTTAAATTTTTTATAAAGGACATAAATAATAATATCAAATTGTGTTTTAGGAACTGTCGCTTATTAGTTTAGTAAAATTATTAATCAGAGATGAAGTTCATCGATTGCATGGCGAACGCGGTCCAGTCGTGGAGGCGTTAGTGGGCCGTACTCTACGCTTGGTACAATCTTCTCAAAGTATGATACGTTTAGTGGGTCTCCCGGCCACTTTGCCGAACTACATCGATGTGGCTAATTTCCTCGGAGTGAATCCCACGAAGGGTCTTTTTTAATTTGATGGATTTGGCCCTGTGCCTCTAGATACCAATTTTATTAGTATCAAAGCATGAGCTATGCTGAGGTGGCAAGGGTATCTCCTGCCGGTGGCGTCACTCACTCTACTCTGGCATCATCGCTGAAAAATAATGAAGAGAAATAAATCGTCCTCTCCCACTGGCTGTTCGAGTGTGAACGCTGGCCACCAAACTGGGCACGTCGCACAAGCTGCTCCTGCAGGTGTGGTTACCCCTTCTTTATTCGCCCCATCTCAAAACTCCCCAGCCGTGAACCCTTCTGTTCCTAGTAGAGATCACATTTGCTTGACGGCAGTTCCTCCCACAAAGGCAATATTTGTGTCAAGACTGGCAGCTGATACATCCGTGGATAACATAAAAAGTTATCTGGCGGCGAAAGTCCCGACAGTCAATTTAAAGCGTGTTAGCATTTGCAAATTGGCTCCTTCTCAATCTAGAGCAATCTCATCTTTTAAAATGCTAGTTCCGACGGAAAACATGGATATGTTGTTAAATAGACCATTGTGGCCAGTTACTAATGCAGTAACCCTTTCCCCTTCAGAAAACTAAATCTTTCTTCAGGGTTATTGTCTCTCATTTACCAAAATGATAATGATGGGGTTTAAACTCAAAAATTATTTCTACCTTCCTTAATTCAGTGAGCACGGAGTTTTCCTGTTTGGCCTTCACTTGGTTAAGACCTGAAAGTAAACTAAACCTACTGATTTTGTCATTGTGTTGGGTGACTTCAATTTGCCTCAATTCGCTTGGTGTTACAGTGATAGTTCTGGCTGTTTGATTCCTACTTCAACATGTGGTAGAGCTGTTGTGTTCTTTAATGAATTATTTGGTCATAATTTAGTTCAATACAACCTAATTGCAATGGTAGACTGCTTGATCATTGCTTTGCCAATTTTCCTCATATTAGTGTTAATCGTTGTCTACCTTTTAGTTTACCTGAGGATCCTTATCATCCTTCAATCTGTATTAGATTTCATTACAAGCATGATGGTTCATTGAACTTCTCTAATTTTCCAAATTCAACTTTTTCAAACAAATATTATGATTTCCATAAAATCAATATTTCAATGCTAAAATCACATCTTTCGCATATTAAGCTTGATTTCTGATGGAATTCCATCATGTGTACTTAAATCTTGCGCTGTCGAGCTGTGTGGTGTTATCTCAAAGATTTTTAATCAGCCCTTGAATTTAGGTGTTGGAAGAGTAGTTTTCATATTCCAATTCACAAAAATGGGAGTAGACAACTTGTTGAGAACTATAGAGGCATCGCCAATTTCAGTGTCTTGCCTAAACTATGGCATTTGCCATCAAATCGTATATGTCTCCACCCAAACATGGCTTTTGAAAAGCAAGACCTACGGTCACCAATCTGTTAGAGTTTACTTGTCATGTTTTCAAGCCTTTTTCTAGTGATTGATTTCATAAGGAGGTGGTCCAAAGAGCTTCATGGTCCTTACATTACGAAAAGGCTGTACATGTGTTTGGTTAGACCTATCCTGGAGTATGCCTTTGTTGTGTGGAGTCCTTCCTATAGGTGCTATGTAGATTCAATTGAATCTGCTCAAAAGCATTTTTTGCTGATTGCCCTTAGGAATTTGGGTTGGGAATCGATTGCCTCTCTTCCACTCTACGAAAATAGGTTGCTTCTATTATCCTTACCGTCTCTCAAGAAACGTAGGTTTGTTCTTGACGTTTTCTTCTTAATCAAAGTAATAAATGGTACTATAGACTAGCCCGCAGTACTTGGTGAGGCTTTGATGTCCCTAACCATCTTGAATAAACTTAGCTAATGTAAATACAATTATGAGCTGTTTAAACCGCTCGGAGTTGTTTGGAGAAACCTAAATGATGTCTATCACTTATTCTCATTATCGGACTCTTTAAAGTCTATTAAAGCAACTTTGCTTAATACGCGCGATCTATCTATGTCGTACTTAAACTAACTTGTGTTTGTAATATGTCATTTTTTTTTTTTCGAAAATTTTATGGTGTTGTTAACGTGTCGGTTACCAAGCTTACGCATGTTTGCAATGGTTTAGGGATCCACTTGCAATCTGGATCTGTTCTTGTTGCGGGTGTGCTTCTGTGCTAGCTGTGTACATGCTTTTTTTGTTTTTTTATCCTCTTTATTTATTTACACATCAATAATTATTTTTAAGTCTCTTTGTTTGTGTTTTTATTACCCTTCTTTTTTCACATCTTTCTTTATATTGTGTACTAGTTTTAAAACAATTAGTATAAGATTTACTCTTAAGTTGTATTTGAATTCGACTGCTACTTTTTTCATGTATAAGAAAATAAAATAAAATAAAATAAAGTCATTAAGCGTTTACAACAGCTAAACGATACGATCAAGTTTGCTATTAAAAATGTGTAGAACAACTGGAACAAGGTCATCAGTTAATGGTGTTTGCCCACGCCCGCAATGTTACAGTACGTGCAGCGTGAATTGGCACAGCAGAATACCACGTGTGCTCTCTTTCTGCCCGATACCAACACCAATGATTATGGATTAGCTATCAAAGCCTTCCAAAAGTCACGAAACAAAGAATTAGTGGAACCTTTTCGGCTGGTGTAGCAATGCATCATGCTGGTATGTTAAGAACGGACATACATTTGGTAGAGAAATATTTCTCGGAGGGATACATTAAAGTTTTAGTGTGCACAGCCACTTTGGCTTGTGGCGTTAATTTACCGGCTCATGCCGTAATTATAAAATGTGATTTTACTTTATTGATTCCATGTATTCTAAAGTAATAGGAGAAGATCGATTAAATCGTCTTTCTAGGTACCGATATCTACAATTCCAAACGTGGAGTATTTGTGGATCTCGGCATTTTGGATGTTTTACAAATTTTCGACCGCTCTGGTAGACCTCGGTTCGATAAAAGCGGCGTCGGCACTATTATCACTACGCACGATAAACTTAACCATTACTTATCTCTGCTCACAAATCAATTTCCCATTGAATCAAACTTCATTCAATGTTTGGCCGGTAATCTTAACGCAGATATAGTTTTGGGAACCATTACAAGTGTTGAAGAAGCCATAGAGTGATTGAGTTATACCTATCTCTAATTAGTTAGTGCTCTGAAAAATGCAGTCTATGAATCTTTATATAATTTTACGCATTTCAATCCTATACAAACTCAAGTCTTTCATTGTTTTTATCATACTGATAATAATGTTTTACTGGGCGCACCCACAGGTTCAGGTAAAATCATAGTGGCGAAAATCGTCGTAGTTCGAACGCTCAATGAGTATCGTAGAGCTACGGTTGTGTATATTGCCCCTTGGATCGCACATCGGACGCAATATGCGTATCGAATCACATAAAAACTCGTTGATCCTTCTCTCTTATTGGGCAGAGTTATTTCTTCAGCAGCACAAAAACTTTCAAATTTTTCGAATTTCCACTTGGAGGTTATGCCTACATATTGAGAAATTGTTTTAGATCCACGTTAGACTTTTCCGCTATCTATCATCCTCGAGGTCTATTAGATCTATTAGATTATTTTATAATCGACCGTACGTACTCTCTGGCCCAAATGCCAAAGCGTCCATATTCAGGAAATGGTTCCAAGGTATTCGCTTTGAATTGTTGATTGTGCTTTCGATATGCAAAAGTCATTTGAAGTCCTTCCAATCCTAGGGTCTTACATTGTAGATACGTAGGCAGCTTTGTGCGTCATTGAGTCGCATGTGACCGTCCAACGATATGGAAAAGACCAGCGTTCAATAAAGACGATTGGGAAAAACTAGAATTTTACCTAAAGGAAAAATTATGACAGTTTTGCTTGACTTGAACGTTAGCACTTATCCAAAAGAATTTTTGAGAAAGGTTTAGGAGTTTGCAGAATTCCATGTAAGACTAGAAGACAAAAAATGCGATCGTGCTCCACTTTTGTAATGTGGACCCTAAAATGATCGCAAACTGCGTTTCGATCACACACCATACCAGCGCATTATAGAAGAAAAATGTGATATAAAAGCCAGCTGAACTTTCTTCGATTGACTCGCAAAGTTGTTCAAGTCTGAAAGTCATTGCGCTTCTCGCTGGTGATTTCTTCGAGGAGATATTGATGACTCTTTTAAACACTTGCTATCATATATTTTTGCATGCTAGCGAAAAGGTTAATAGTATGCAAAAACCTCGCGTTCATATGCCTGCGTTCATTGATCGTGTAGAAAGCCGTTTGGGGATAAGCGACCAATCATTAGGACCAGTACTTATTCGTTTCATAGCTCAATTGGCAGTAGACATATCTGGTCAGATTGTATGGGAGCATTTGAATTAGCAGATTCTGCTTAACACGCAATTCACTACATATGAGATAATGAGATGAGAATTTGCCTGGTTTGGTGCTGAATCCATTCCTCTGTTGGTCAAGACAATAGATTTCATTGCTGGACTCTTTGATGATGAAAATTTGCAGGTGGGGGGATTGGAAGATATCTTAAAAAAATCATTAGAAAAACAAAATCAAAATAACAAAAATAAAATTAACTTTAGTTTTCTGAATTTTTTTTTTAATAAACGCAATTTTTTAATATTTACACCAAGAGTTTTTTTTTTTTATTTTTAAACAATTTCTAGGAGAATGTTTTCAACTGGCATCAACTTATGGTTACAACTGCAGCAAAACTATATGCGCAATAAAAATTGCTCAAGACAAGTAACTGACTGCACCTTCCTAATCTACATACATTCCTTTACTTGCTATTTGAGGTAAACGTTAAGTTGGGTATGTGAGCATTCGTTTGTGTATTGTCCGCAGTTTCTTTGTCTTCAGACAATTCAGGGTCTTCGCGTTCTTCTTCCTCGTCAATAATACTGATGTCACGTATAGACGGACGATGACTCCGCCGCCAACCTTTTTGAAAATAAAATGTATTACAATTTATAATTTTAGTTTCATATAAATATAGATGTCACCTTCTACAATCTGTGGCTGCTTAGTCTTCGTAAGCAATTTTGTGCCTGTTACTGATATTAAGATTGCTCCCAAAGGGGCTGTTAATACGATCGATAACACAGCTATGGTTTGTACAACGTACGCATAATGTTTATCCTCTTCGCTGGCATCAGAACCTAAATGCTTCACTGCCACCGGACCTAAAGCAGCTTGTACAGTGGCTTTGGACATCCAAGACAGGGCTACGAAAAACTTTTCTTTCATATTTAACCGGTCACCGAAGGCAAGGCCTGCTGTGCACAGTATCCGTAAAACGCAACCGACTACAAGGCAACCAATGCCCACTGAAACAATATCAGAGTCAAGTTCATCGATCTAAAAAAATATTAAAGAATTTAGAAAGGCTTTGAATGGTAGCTAACGTTACACTGAATTTTTTAGAACATTAAGTTTTCTTTTTTTGGCTTAACTGATTATATAAATACTCAAGCTTGATTTAAAAAGACGATTGTGGAAGTGGCAAAAATTAGATTTCAGCCGGCACACACAATACAATTTTTTAAAACGGAAAGCAATTTAACTCCAAAATCTTGCGTGAACCACATACAGTATTTCGGTTAAGTTACAATGAAATGAAAAACTTATATGTAAAAATTTTTAAAGTAAAGTCATTGATGTTCTTCCATAGCGAGACAATTGCTGCTCATTGCTGTGTTTGAAAACCAAAAGACTTGATGGAACAAAATGCGTACTAATGTTTATTGATGAAAAAGCGTGGTTTATATTCGTAGTAATATTTTGCGGACAAAGGACAAGATTTTTGTACAGAATTTGTCAATATAGTTGAGAGGGACTTGACTTAAACTTATAAAAAGCATGAATCGTGCATGGAACGATATGACCTGATATATCTTAATAATAAAAAGTAGGAAAATTATATTCGGTCGTTACCGAATTTGTTTATACCCATCACTGTTATCCTAAAGACGACAAAAAAAAGTAAAAGAAATAAATTTTCCTGCTCTATAATATGGACTGGACGACACTGATGTTTTCTACTTTCAAAATGAAAGTTTTTGTCGCGCTTGGGCATTTTTTTTAAATTTACGTCACTTCCAAGTTCTTTTGGAATTTTTAGTGGACAACTTCAGTTCCGCTATTGGGAGAGTGTTTACCATACATACTACACAGTTGGGCAGACGGACAAATGAAGAGCCAAACAAAGAAACATTTTTAGGTGTTCTCCAAATTCGAAACTGCCATAGAATTCATATACTTTACGGGGTTTTTGAAGCTGGTTATAATATTGGATAGACGCAGTCAATTTTGTGTCATTTTTGTGCCGATACTACAGTGTAGATTCAAATTTTCGCACATTTACTTGCTGTAGTTTATGAATAATTAGCAACAAACCAATTTTTTATTTGACCCCTTTGCAGCACCAATGTGCGTGCAACAACTTTGTTTTCGCCAAATTTTGAAGTGGATAACTTCATTCTTGCGGTCAGGAGAATGTTTACAACCGAGATTATACAAGTGGACAGACGGACAAGCGGACAGCCGGACAGGCGGGCATGCTTAATTGATTCAGAATTTGATGCTCATCAAGAATATATGTACTTTGTGGGGTCTCTGAAGCTTCGTTGTGGGTAACACAAACGTTTCGAAGAAATGAATATACCCTCATTTTTCGATGATGATATGAAAGGCGAATTTGAGTTTGCGGGGGAAAAAAAATAGCGACAGTGAAAAAAGCAAAGTCAAAAAAGCAAATGGTCCTATAACGTACTGAAAAATGAATACGAATCGTCAATAAAAAATCAATCCTACAGATTAGTTGAGCTTATGTAGGTCAAAAGCCAATTAGTTTCGTTGTTCTCAACTATAAGTGATTAACTGTTCTGGAAACTTCTGTACTCCGCAATGAAATCATTCCAATGACTTTTGCTATGGGTTTCGCGGTTAGCAAAGATTACACCGTTGCAACCCGAAAATCAAATGACGTATCCACAACACCATAAACGCAAACGACTTTACAGAAAAGGCAATAAACATGCAAAATTAGTTGGAAGTACCAAATAAGATGGACCTGCGTAACACTTGGTGAGTATTGAAATTAAAAAAAGGGAAACTCAGTTTATTTCATTTCATCAAAAAAATCGTGAAAGAAAACTATATACCGTACAGAAAGTTATATGCAAACACAGCATTTGATTTAATGTGTAAAGCACTGGGAAAAACTATCAAGCAGAAAAATCACGTCTAGCGATTGGCATTTGACCATACGTATTGAATTGAAATCCAGATAGAGATCAGTTAGCGACAGCAAAGCAAGGAGCAGAAGTCGGTGGACAGCCCAAAAGTAGCCAATGATGTATATAAAGATTAAAAAGTCAATTGAATATTGAGGTGACGTTGATTGGATTGCAGATATAAGTGCTTGCTAGGAGAGAATCCTTCGTAGGTATAGAGTTAAAGAAATATTAAAGCATAGTACTAACCTGACGCAATATATGGAACATCTAGAAGTAGTTACTTATTGTTATTATCTGTTGTGGCTATATTGATGTTAATTTTTATAAGGCACTGGATTGCGAATGTTTTCGAATTTGGAGGACTTGAAGTACGAAGCATTCGTTTTAGTTTTTTTTTTTAATTTGAAAAAACTGCTTCCTTGCCTTTCACTTCAGGAACTTGGAAAAAAAGTAGTTTCTATTTTTAGGGAATTTTTAGACACTAAACAAAATCGACAGTGCACATGATTTTATATTGTGGATTTCTCCGATAGAATATAAAATAAACGTCTAGCTTTCGTCGATAGAAATGGAAGCTAATTTAAAAGGGTTCGTTTTTTTTCTATTTTTAAATCCATACCTTTACTGTAGCTCCGGTAATACCGAATAGAATTGGTTCGAAGATCATCCAAAATATTTCGAACGCAGTGGCTACGGGATTATCCTCAACTTCCCAGCCTTGCTTGCACCAAAACAAATTCGATACAAAGGCAGCAAACACAGCAGCCAAAGGTCCAGCACCCTCGAAACCGATTTCCTCACTTCCATAAACCGCCGTTAGTCCTCCCGAGAATAACATGATTGTTCTTAAAGGTACTATATAAGGATCTCCTTTTTCAGGGAAGTAACGGGCCACATAGCCCCAAATAACGCCAAAGGCTAAACCGCCCACTATGCAGACTGGGGCCTGAGCTATCTGATAGCTTAGACCGCGATCCGAAAACATTACGCTGCTGATGATACCAAAGATTGCTACTGATAAGGCATCATCGATACCTGCCACGGCAATAATCAGCGTAGGTATGCCTTTAGCCACACCATAACCTTTGGTGCGTAATCGAAAAAGGCAAGGCACAACTACAGCCGGTGACACGGCCGCTACAATGGCACCCAACAGAAAAGACCACACCCATGGTAAGCTTAGCAGAAAATGACCACTGACTCCGATGACACAGCATTCTAAAATCCATGGAATTATACCTAATTTTAAAATAGTCTTGTAGACCTTTTTAAAAGCATCCGGCTCCATTTCGAGACCAGCTCGTATTAGAATAATAGTCAAAGCAAATTTACGCAAATGAGACGTAACATGAGAGAAATCCCCATCCAAATTAGCCCAACCTATATTCTAAAAAGAAAATAATGCATTCAAGAGAAGACATTAATCATATCGTTAAGGGACTATTAAAAAAGTCGAAACTCACTTGAAATAGTATGCCTACTAATAGCATACCGATTAGTCGCGGCAAAGTAGTCAATGAGATTATATAGCCTCCAAAATTTGCCGCAACAGTTAGCACTACCAGACTAAACAATTGCCCACCCGGGGCTGCTGTTTCACCGATAATCACATAAGCCGAAATCCAAAGCAGTATGCCAATCAGTATGAGAACGGTAATGCGGGCGAATTGCCTAAATGATGGACAAAGAGGGTAGGGGCATACTTTCTGCCAATGGGGCGGTTCCCAGGACGGTGTATTCTCTTCGCCGCGACATTTTATGCAAAATGTGTACAGCCAGGATTCTTCCAAATTATTGGGAAACTGTTGATTCTGTTGATGTTGTTGGATTTTTGTATTGAGAACATCAAGAGCTGATAGTCTACATGATCGATGATCTAAACCATTAAAAGAGAAAGGGTGAGTAAAAATTCAAAGAACAATTATTTCAAAATTTTCGCATGAAAATTGTTTGGTTTGCAAGTGAACATAAACATTTTTCTACAATGAAAATGCCGAGTGAAGTAAGTATTTTTATCGAGCTTTATATATAAATTCAATATATTTGTTAAAGAAATGTTGGAAACTGAACATTAGGCTGTCTTGGTCAGATGGAAGCTCTTTTATCAATAATGGATTCCATACATATTCACTGCGAATTTATTAATCGTTTTCACTGCAACTTCAATTGAGAACATTCTTAGATATCACCCGCCGCGAGCATGTTTTAGCTTTGGGGATGTTAAAGAACCAATAACGTTCATTTTGCCCAAAATTTTGGGTACGATATGGATTTAAATATGGATTTTTGAAAACTTTTATGGAGTGTAGTTATCAAGAAGCTTAGATATATTTTGCGAAAACAAGCATATTTTATCCACGATGCTGCTGACGAACGGTAGGATTAAAGGCAGCAGTTCTGTTGAAAGCCAAAAAAGAAAAACTTACCGTAACTGTGTAAAGAACCAAGATCTGATTCATTTTCATGTCCGGTAGTGCTTACTAAAATACTTTTCCGCCGAGCTGGACCAATATCAGTGTGTGAGTGTACAGATGTCTGAAATAAATTATGAAAAGAAGATAGAAAAGTTATTACCAACTTTTCGAACCACAGTAATTTAGATTAAGGGTTAGGGTAGGTTAAGGGGTGAAAGGGGCCCAAGAGAGATCTAAGTTGTCAGGTATACAAAAGATTATTTATTATTCGAGAAATTCCATACAGCAGAATACAATGGATGAAAAACAAACCTCTGCATAAGTAAAGCCAGGAGCCAATGTAAATTTTTTAGAAAATCGTTTTTTTCTATTGGCCAAATATGTGCTTGGAACTTTCTAGAATATGCGGAAAAGTTTCATTCTGAAGGAGATCTATGGCTTGAAATTTTGAGCTTTTTCTCTGAGAGCTCCGACAAGAGTACGAGGAAAAAAGACCTGCTGGGAAGCTACAGCCTAATGTCCAGCTTTTCTAAGGCAACTAAAGATGTCTTCAGCAAGTGCCTATGTTCCCTTAAAAATGTTTCGAAGCAAAAATGGGTTATTGGAGCTTATCGAGAAGACTACTGTGTGGTCAAGAGTGATTTGAAAGCCTTCAGTGCTTCTTCCCAAAATTTAAAAGTGTGTAACAGAGCTCTTGATATTAATTATGAGATCGGCTATTGAATTATACATTTTCTGACCGTTCTCTGGTTTCGCAAAACGTAAAGCGAAAAACGTAAGATTCTGTTTCCAATCGAAGTGGCAAACGGTTTTCAGTTTTTCGTGTCCCTTGTCTGCAATACTCCACTATTTTTGAAACATCGACGCTGTCGTTTCCACATACCTTGCGTTGAAGTATGGTTGATTAGCATGCTTCCGCAGGTATTTTCTGCCCGTGGATGCCCCTTATTCGATACAAATTCCGCGGTATTGAACACAGCAGAACAATTCTACGGAAAAGCTTTCTCAATTTATCACCTATGCGCCTTTGGCACCTGTCGATAGCGCAACAAAATGCCGCACATATCAAGTCTTTGTATTACATGCTGCGTTGATGCAACATGTGTTCCTCACAATTTCATACTTGCACACTTGATATGGGTTATCGGAGCCTATCGTGATTACTGTTCTTTTGACTTGTTTCCTTTTAATTTTCAGTTCAGTTTCTTGAGTTTCACTGAAAAGCACCTGCGCATGTCTTCTTCTTTGAGTTTCGTCATTTCGATTTCATTGTCCTGTGTGTACGCACCTATTACGTTACAATATACATTGTTTGCTTCACAAGAAAGAAGTACATATGTGAAAAATCTAACAGCTCATGCTGTCTTCTTTCTCATTTATTTGACAAATTGGGAAAAAATGTATAAATCAATCACTTGTCCAACCAATACATGCATTCATTCTTGAATTAAATAAAAACGTTTGAAAAGTGTGAGGCTGTCCTCCATGTACGATGGTTTAATAATTACTTTCAAAGGCTTCTACTATTGACATGATTTTTTCTTTTCGCTAACTGATATCAGTGACATTTATCAGATCCAATATCAAAGACACACTTATAACAGAGCGTATGCCTAACAATTGATTTCAAATATTTCATTGCGGCACTAATTCTATATATAAATAATTGCACTTTGCCGTTCAATATTCATATTGATGTTTATGAAATCTAAGAGAATCTTTTTTACAAAATATAAGTTTAAGAATCATGGCAGCAATTAAAATGTTGTTGCTTTTATTAATACTACAAATTCAACTATCATTTATATAAACATGAAATATTATGCACAGGCCTCTGCATAACTCTACACAATTCTTGCTACTCTATACAACTTTTGCTACTTGTGTGTTTCAAGTGGGAATGTGTGCAATACGCAGATAGACTTGGGATAATTCCACCTTTTATCAAAACGAAAGTTTGGCCATCTGTTCGTCTGTCCGTCTGATGCCTGCTTATGTATTTTTGTGTTCAACCTGCATGCCGAAAATTTTTAAAATATTTTGATGAGATTTTGTATAGTAACGTCTTTAGGCCGCAGGATAAATGGTACTGAAAATGGATTGGATTGAACCATTTTTATGACCACTTCTCTTAAAATGTCTTATTTGGAAAGTCATTATCAAAATAACTACATTAAGGAAGATGGTGTATGGCGTACGTCATGGCCCACTGCAACGTTTTCGCTCCTTTTAGAGATAAAAGAAAAGTTTTATCGCGTATTTAGTGTAATGAAAAAAGTTGAATTTTTTTGTTGCACGGAAACTAAACAAAAGTCGGCGAATTCATGTTTATACGTATTTTTTGAAAACATTCTTTACTGATGGTAAAAAGTAAACGACCGAAAATGAAAAAAAACCACAATGAAAACTGAATAAACATACACATAAAGTCATTCTGTCTGTTTGATTGCATTTGGAAACCAAATGCGTACTTTGAGCTGTTTCAGAGAAATCAGGTGAACAGTTTGAATTTTTGCTGTCAATAGCTGATCCAACAGGCGAAAAAAAATTAGATGAAACGGTCAAAATAAATAAATCGTTAAACAATTTCACAATGACTTTTCAAGGCTTCAGGGATGTATCATCACGAATAGATAATAATTGGAGCTCGTGATTCACATTATAATGAGAATGATTTATCGAAGCATTAAGACTAACCTTAGTCTGCGCTGACTTCATATTTTCAAATATTTTCCAAGTCGAACATAAACAGACACAAAGTACTGTAAAAGCACTTTATTGTGTATACTCATTAGCATATTGATTTGTTTTGTTGTCATCGAAACTATATATCAGCAATAATAATAAAGTCACGTTTGTCTCCAGTTCGCTCCTCTCCGATGTTTATTTAGATTATTAACACATCAATGTGCTTATTTGATAAGTAGATTAATGTTCATACCACATACTTTAGTAGTTTTTAAATTATTTAATTAAGAAAATTAATTTAATGTGTCACTACTTACTACTAATCCCTTTTTCTTTCATTCTTCCTGGCATGTTCAATTATTCCCTGAGATGTGAACTTATTCAATGACTTTTAAGGCATACTAAAAGCAAGTTCCCCGCACGCCTGTTAAGAGACAGACAAGCGAACTCTTCTAGCCTATGAGATCCACATTCAGTTATATATAAACATAGCCCACTGTGTCCAAAAAGTAGGACCAATTTTATTTTTTTTATTTTTAAATTTATTATTCCAAAGCTATGTCAAATTCCAATAATATCCATTGTTAACAGCTGGCCCGGCGGAGAGAATTCATAGTGCACAACACCACGATTATTGAAGAAAACGGTCAACATCACCTTGATTTTTGAGATACTTTGGCGCGGTTTTGTCGATCTTGACTCATCTTTTGTGCGATATTCGTTTGATGGATCGTTTTTTCCGGGCCGTACATGTAGATGCAAATTTCATCGCCCCTTGATAACGCGTTCTATAATATCTTTGCCAATAGAAATCATTGTTTCACGGACATTGTAAAAATTGGAAAGAATGCTTTTGTGTGGTACCAAACCAAGCGCGGCGGAAACACTAATGACATTTATGATAGGAAATTTGACGCAGCTGTCTGTCACAGAAGTGCTACTTTAGAAAAAAAATATTTCTGATATTCACTATATGGCCGCAGTATATATATATATATACTATGTATACAATATATACATATATACGGAGTCTTTAACGCATATATTTCTATGCGTGTATTATAGAGATTTCTTGGATTTATTATAACACATTATCTTTGCTGGGTTTAATGATGTCATTCAAGCATAACTTGCACACATAACATTGACATAACACTCGGGTTTAGGAGAACATTCAACTTACGTGAAAGAGTAAGATGTCCATTTTCATATGCCAATATAAAAAAATAAGTATTAAATGAATGTCGGTAAGAAATCGATCTTAACTGCTTAAGAATTTACAGACTCTTTTACCAAAAAATGTCATTTTAATTTCACGTCGGGTTTGGGCTGTCGCCGAATAGTTGTTCTTATGGGCATTTCGCAAACAAAAACAAACGTTTGCTGATAGATTCGCCTTAAGTTCTTTGATTGTGTAAACTAAATCATGATTTTTTAAACAAAACTATCCTGAGTGACGAGGTCTGGGTACATAAACCAGAAAACTTGTTGCTTGAAGGTCATATTATTGAAATGAATTCAAAAGGATTACACTACCCGAACTGTACTAACCGATCTTTTTTGATCTCAAATTGACGCCATGGGTGGTGACAGAGCCACCAGCTAAGTGGGTTTCGAAACTGATTTCTGAAAAGGTTTTTGAAAATCACGTCTTCACCGTCTTTCGTTCAAAATCTCTTTTCCTTATCAAAATTTTGTTAAGTCGCGTTTACTGTTCTTCGGTCGTAGGAATAAGCGGAAACTAGGCGAAGGGAGGAGAAAACATCACTTTAGAGAAACTAGTTTGTCTTGATTATGTGCAAAAAATTTCAACAGCACTTTTGATGAAATAAAACGAAAAAGAATTTCATTACTTACCTGTGATATTTTCCTTCGAGGATTTTGTTCAAAGGCAGGGTTATCAAAGCCGCCTGTGTGACGATACTCATTAGCGGGATCTGAGGCAATACTAACGCGACGTTTTGGTTGATTCTCTATCACTAACGTATTTCTATTATTTGCATTATTTAAATTATTCAAATCATTTATGTTTATATTACTCAAAACAGTAGCATTCGAACTTCCCACACTACCGACATTGCTGCCCGTACCCCCTGTATTACCGGAACCGGATAATGTTGCAGCAATATGCGATAAATTATTTGAGTTTTCAACATTTTCATTCATATTTTTCAGATGATGCTATAAAATAAATTATAATAAAATACAATAAATAAAAAAAATTGCAACTACACATGCACATATACACACACACACACAAGCACACATATAGGCACACGCATGCAAATAGATATGCACATGAAAGGGAATTAATAATTAAATCTGCATTAACTGCTTTACTACAATTGATATTTTCATCGAATATCCCCGTAAAGGTTGGAATAAATTTTCTGTTAACTGGTCATTAAATCAGAAAACAAGCGCACGATGCATCACTTACGATATACATTTTATCGAATTTTAATTTCAATAATAATTAAACAAGGTTTACGTTACGACCGTTATGTATTCCGGATAGATTTACAACTAAATCTTAAATAAAATTTAGCAATCAAAATAAATTCGTTTAAGTCAATTTTTATTATACACAGCTTTCGAACACTCTGAAATACTTAAACGGATTTGAAAAATGTTTTTGTCATCTGCGTGAAATTCGCTACAAATTAACACATAAACTTTTATATAATTATTTTGAAACGAAAACAAAAAAAAAAAACCAGCCGATCACAAGCGCATTTTTTTCACATTGAATATATTTTTTTGTAGATTAGTATTTGTGTTTTGTGTTTTGTAGATGTATTCGATATGCATGCAGATGTATGCAGTATATAATTTATCGAGAGCTTAATACTGATATTGTGAGTTTATATAAAAGCTATTAATTAGCTTAAATTATCAGCAACGCATTATCTAAAAGACTTTATGTTTACAATCACATGTTTGGTTATAAAAGGTGTGACAAAAAAATAATTATGCTAATATATTGAATAAGTAAATGCAAAAAAAAAAGAAGAAATTCATCAAATTTTGTCACGCTTTCTAAGCTTATTCTAGTTTAATAAAAAGTTCAGAGAAATACAAACAAGTGCTCGCCATGAGAAAGTTAATAGTGTGATATCTCGGACCGTTCAAATTACAAAGTTATACCTTTCTTCAAATTGTTGATGTATGTTATATATGTTCAGTGTTTTTCTTTTTTACGGATTAACGTTGTTTTGATATCTATGTAGAGTGTCATGTCAATGCATTCAATTCCTGCAGAGTTATGCGTGTCTTTGTAAACATACATGCGGTAGTTTTGCGGTTTTCGCTTTATTGAGCAATGAGTTTACATTAAATTTTGCTTGCGGAATGAATATGTTACCGTGGAATGCTGGAAAGATGGTTCAAGCCGAGTGACCATCAAAATCTACGAACGAAAGCCATTTCAAAAAAATGAAAGATTTGATTACTCGAAACTCAGAAACGTTTAGGGGGGTACAAGTTTTGGCGACGGACGATGGTCGACGTCTAGTGACAAAACCACTTCAAGGAAACCAAAGATTTGGTGCGAGAAAGTTGGAGATTGACATTTAGATACGTCCTTGATATTATATGGGCATTACATTTCTATCGACCAAAACTATTTCCCAATATGTTTTGACGGTCGAACAACCAATGCTGAATGTTTCCAAAAACAGTCAATGTTTTTAAAAGAAAACGAGAATATTTTGTCAAAAACTTTATCCACAACAACCGCATAGGTCTGATTTAGCATAATGCGAGCTCAAACTTTTCAACAAGTTCAAAAGGTCCCACTTTGTCCAGGAATCCTGTTATGACTCGGTGAAGGAGATAAAAGCCGAAATGAAGTAACGATATATGGCCATACCAGAAAAAGACTTCTCTGACTCCTTGGAAGGTTAGGAAAAAGCCTTGCCAAAGGTGCATTCTGTCTCGGGCAGGATGTACTTTGAAAGTAGTCAAATTGGTTTGAAAGGTCTTTTATTTCGGAACACCATTTAACATTTTTAATTAGTCCGAAATTTGCTCAATTCGCTTCGAAGCTTTGTTTACGGAACGAGTTAAGTGAATAAGGAAAGTTTATATGCAAAGGAACTTTGATGACACAATTTAAAAATGGGCGTGATTTGTCCATAAAGCCACAACAAAATGGCTGAGGAAAACTTTCAAGATAATCCCGTCAGCAGCTAATAATTTAGCATTTAAATGTTTGTAAAATTCCTGCAGTATTTTTCGGAAATTCTTCACCTAAGGCGCCCTATGCTCACTAGTCATTCTCATTACGTGAAACAAGACACTTCCTCTGATCAACATTAACATGATCTGGGTTAACGTTTGATTCACGGCAAGCGTTCGTAATTGCCAGCTCATATGAGTTAGTCGTTATTATAGCTCTAAAAACCGTATTTAAGCTGACTGTATCGCATTGCACGCATTTTCTTACTCATTAGACAAAACCATTTGGTAATCTGTAGAAACTTTCTCGCTCGTAGTTTCAAATTATCGCCAGTCAAGTTCGCTACAATTCGCAAAAACTGTTAATTAGCAATTTTCACTCATTCAATCAAGCGGCATTTGCTTAATTGTGGGACATTTATCCTTCAATACCTCAATCCGCATGCGCGGATGAGATGTAAAGCCTTTAAAAAATAACCAATTTTTATTACCTGTACAGCGAAATGGACATATTTTTTGCGTGAAACGTGACACAAAAGTCCAGCAATATGACTGAGACAACCAATCATTCGGGAGATATTCAAATGGCTGTGGATATCGCGCTTACATGACAATCGTAAACAAATTACGCAAAAAAAACGAAAACAGAAATCAAATCAACCAGAAAGAATTTGTGCTACATAATTAAAAGCAAGTAAAGTTCTTGAACACAATTAACTCAAGTTAATCCTTGATTGAAAATATTAAAGTATTTAGTTATTTGTTCCATTGCCGTCTACGCTAAACGAAAAAAAATAAAAAAAAATTCATATCTTAATTTGAGAAAATTCTTCAAAAGCAACTTGGATAACTTGGGTTGAAAATCGATTCAGATAAGCCTGATACTATTCTATTAGCTATATAGCCTTTAACGATGGTCTTAGTTTGTGCAGAGACACGCCTGAGTCCGTTTAAGAGAAATCGAAGTGAAATTGCAATTTTTTAATATTCACAGGCTTAATGTTGAAAACAGTCCTCCGAACAATACGCGATAAAGTACGTGAGGCAATAATTGTAGACGTGCTTCGCTTTCGACGGCCAGTAAATCTCAATAATAGAGGAAATGTAAATATAAATTTTTTACATGCTATACTTGTGGTACAAGGGCATATAAGTGTGTAAGGGGCTGGAGATAGATATTACACCGTAGCGATAAGCTTGTCTATCCGTCTGTCGGGCCTGTTTTCTTGTTTTGAACTTGCAGATTGAAATTTTTAAAATATTTTAATAAAATTCGGCGCACTGACCTGTTTTGGCCCAAGGGCGTATCCTTATTTTGGAGGTTCGTTATATGGTTACGTTTAATTTACCTGTTACCTGTGGTCCACTAATTTTTCAATTTTTTTTTTTAGATATCACCTATTATTCACGATATGTACCCTATATGTACACAAACATAGCAACGATTAGAAAAAATAGGGAGAGAGGAATAGAGTATAGCCGTGAAGTATATTCTCGATTGACAAATGTTATACCATTACCGATCGGGCATTCCCTATAAGCTCGCCCACAGGCTAATCGTGATCAAAGTACCTTCTACAGACTTGGGAATTGCGCTTGGTCATGCCGACTTGGTAGTCTGCGCAAGACTTTCAGACCCCAGGTTATAAACTTGTTGGATACAAAAATTTAAGCAATGGTGGAGACACTTAAGTGAATGAATGATGTATTTGCGATGTTTCTTTACCATCTATTTGGTGGAGCTTTTACGAAATCGTATATGCATTCTTTGCAACGGCGATATATTAAAAACATTTTGAACATATTTTTCCTGAAGGTTGAATTGCAGGAAGTACAGTGTTTCCAAGATCTCGGTCTACAACTCGACGCAACACAAGGGGAAATATTAAATATACAATTTTTTTACAGGTTTCCAGGGAATTCGTAATGAGCAAAATCCTTCAATCTGCGTTTACGTAATGAAGAAGAGAACAAAATTGTATTTTGACATAATAGTTTATGTCTGCTTTGTTAATAGATTTTTTCGTTTAAAATTAAAAATTCTTGTTTAAAGGTTTGCACCTGCTCTGCGATTGACGTTTACATAACACGTGTGATAATAATAAACCATGTGCAAACTTTTACTATCTTTTTCGCAATCTCATCTAAAGTGAAGACGGAAAACACCCAACGGGAATCAATTATTCTTCGTCGTCTTTCCTTCTTGCTTTCTAATAAAAAAACAAACATCCATAGTGAGTGCACTTAAAAACTGTCAAAGTCAGTTGTGTATTGTTTACTTTTTAAGAGCATCGCATCTATTGTTACTTATGTCTGAAATGACCGCTACAGTTGGTCACTTAGAGTTCGCGTAAAATAGAAGGATTGGCTTCTTGCATAAGTCGGAGATTAGAGGAAGGTTAGGAGTAAAAGATATCGAATTTTTCGGAGATTAAAAGCGATTTATCCGGTCAGTTGAAAATCAGAACAAGAAAAGGCAAAAAACTATTCCCTATACTTTTTAAATTTGGAAAATTCTACTGCTCTATAGTCCGCTATCGCATTGCTGGTTTTTTTATATCACTGATAGAAATGTAATGCGATTATGTTCCAGTTGATGACTATTGCAATTAAATGGAATGCTTAATTTTAAATCCGCCATACACAGTACACATATCAATAAAAGAATTTTTTTGGTTAGGTGCTTAAAATCTTGGTTTTCCCTAAAAGTTCATCAAAACTATCAAAGGAAGTGTCAATAACTCTTTACTACAATTTTCTGGCTGATTTTATGAAAACGCGAGTTTAGGTGCATATTACTGTTCAGCATGTACTGTGGAATACTCTACAAACGTTGTCCATCGTTTTGGAAATGATTCTAAAGCGATCGGTATAATAAAAGGTGGGTCTATCTCAAGTATTTCTCGGTGTTGTATACATGCGCACAACTCAATATACCCTTATGCCACGTTTGGTGTAACTGACACTTGAAGGGGATCTTACGTAATAAACTATAGCTCGGCGTTCGGGGTTCATTTTTGATTCAGGTCTGAAATGATGCCATATATTGTAGAGGAAATCTATATATTGTAGACAACGCACATTCAAAATAATATGTAAAAACATAAGAGAGTTTTTCCCCTTTCTTAACATTTTGTTAATTGTACGTCTATTTATATGCATACATACATTGTAATCCATCAAATGCACACGATAACCCAAGCCGCATAAGTACGTGCTAGAGCTTACCGTAGAAAAAACGAAACAATACTGGCTAATAGAAGTCGATAGGTACCTTGTTCAATTTAATACTAATCTCAAATATCTTGGAGTAAAATTAGATGCTAAATTAACATTTCTGGAGAGTTAAAGAAGGACACGGATAGAGCGTTGGTAAATCTAACCGCTTTGTGGAAAATTATGCCAAACATGAGCGGACTAAAACAGACTAAGCGAAAGTTCAAAGGTTTGGACTCTGGGGAATGGTATCAGCCTATCGCACATTTCCGACACCAGGTGCAGCAATTCTGGCAGGAGGAGGAAGTTAGGCCAATCGAATTGCTCCTGTCGAAGAAGTTGATAACGACATCCCCAAATTAAAAAGAGCGGCAAACACGACGGGAATACGATTCGAATATTGAATAACGAACGTGGAGAAAACACAGAGAAGCGAATCTATTCTTAACCCAAGATTCGACGGGACACGGAAACTTCTTGAGCTATCTCTGTCGTTTTAACCTACAAGCAGATAACGCATGCAAACTATGTCAAAGCGTAGCCACAATGTGGAGTACTCTGTCTTAATCTGTCCAGCTTGGGCATGTTTGACAAATATCTACGGAGTTTCGAGGTTACACCGTGCAACCTACTAGGAATTATGCTGAGGGACATCGAAATTTGGAGGACGACATACTCCCGAATAAAGTCAAGTGAAGATGGTATCCGAGCTCCTTATTTCATTCGAGAATGGAGGATATAGGATTAGAAGGAGAAGATCAACAATCAATAAGAGCCCATCCTAAGGTAATGCAACAGTGAGTCCGGAGTGATTTTACTCAAATGTCGTAGGGTCACTAAAAGGCTGTGTGCTGCCATTGCGTCCATCACAAAAAAAGTAATGTATATATATATACACACAAATACTAAAATAGTAAATATATGCTTTATGTGAATTGCGACAACTTACAAACGTAATACTTAACCATTGTAATATTCCTTGATAATAAAAACTAACATGTGCTTGTTGGCAATAAATGAATGATTTGCAAGAAATATGTTGATTCGTTTTTATGTCATAAGTTATGCAAATCAATGATAAAATCAAGTCAGTTCGTTTGTTTGGATGCTTGCATGTATGAAATTTGTAAAATAAGAAAAATAGACAATTTGTCAAATAAATTATTTATGTCGGAAGAAAGAGTAATACGTTACGATCCGACAGACATGAGTAGACATGACATTGAATCTTATTTTATTTTATACAAATAAACATACAGAAGAGGAAATGGCTAACTAAAAAAGTATTTATTATTTATTTTAAAACGAATCTTCGACACTCTCTACCCTGGCAGTGCATATATATAACTGCATGATTTTGAATATTACGAATCGAAGAACAAAAATTCGTGCAACGGATTGCGCGAAAAAGCATAGGGAAGATGACCGGCCGAAACAGAAACAATAAATGCAATAAATTTTCTATGAGTACGGGCAACATATGTGTGTGTGCGAAAAATGAAATATTTGTTTCATGAGTTACAAAATACATTTAATACGAGATAATGGGCATAACTGTAATTAAATTACTAGGTTACAAATGTAGTAAGATTTGCTAAACGGATAAAATACACGCTTCCGTGCACATATCTATATCTATGTTATATGTTTACAAGCTTTCGCTCGGTATGAAAGTGTAGGTGTATGCGAACGGCAAGTTCTATTAATTACAATAACATAATACAACAACAACAACTGTATATAAAGTAATGCCTTCAAAAGTATGCAGTTATGTTTTGTCTATCATGCGCTCTTGTGCTAATATTCAATTATTCAATATACATAAATTTGCGGTTTAATAACATCCGTACAAGCGCATATATATAGATATATGCATATTTTCAGATAGCGATGTATATAGAAATGTTACCAAATAATTTTAATGAATATTAAAGGCAAATACGAAACCCTGTGAATAATATATAGGTTTGTATGCTACATATCACCTGTTAAGGAAGAACGAACGTGTGTGAGTGAATTACATTGTGGTAATATCGATAGTAAACAAATATCATGTCGCATGTATGAGTATAAATAATTAAATTTCGAAAAATTTGGTTTTGGGAAATTTTAGTAAATAATTTTTCTTTAATTCGTTCTCTATAAATTAGTTAACAGAATTCACTAAATTTTCTAGCATGCGAACGCGTCTATCGCAACATATTCTCTTATAAATTGATATGCATAGCGCTATCCCTTTAATGGAAAATAGCACTGCAGTTACCGTTAATGAAGAACATTAGAGAAACGTGATAATTGGCTGTTTGTGGCAAAAATCAAATGATATCGCGTTGGATGATATGTGGCTTTAATAAAATGTTTGCAGCATCCCATACAAATGGTGACAAAATCAATTTCTTAGACGACAATTTCAATGGTCATGCTTACCACAAACACCATGCGATATAACTTTATTCGACTTTTGACTTTCGGATTGTGTTGCAGCGCTAGAATATTACAATAAACTGTGAACTCTCAATGACGTTTTTTTCCAAAATTATTCGTGTTATTGGTAGTAGCCCCAAGGCGGTCATTTACATGCAATCATTTTTTAGATAAAAATGGCATGGGCTTATATCTAAAATAAGAAAAAGTTCATGTCGGTATTTTTTGCTGTTTAATTTTTTTATTGCAGATTAAAAGCAAGTAAAAGCTCCGTAGTGGACCACGGCTCAACATTACATACTCTACGTCACTTCGCTTATTACAGTTATTCATATAATGACTTTTCACAATAAGGTGTTATATGAGATGTGGTCGAAAAAGCGGTCCGGTTTATCAAAATATCTTCGAAATGGAGACATAAGAGAACAGGACATACAGACGGGCAAACAGGCTTAAATCAATTCAAGACACGACTCTGAATCGATTGGTTTAATCAAATGTCATTCTACCTCAAGGTCTTCTGGGTGTTGCATAAACCCGCACATAGGCTTTCACCACAAGTGTTGTAGGGTAAAAAAAACGCTTATTTGATATGCAACTTGTTCTTGAATAATAGGAATATAAAACTAGTCGGAAAAATTGTTGTTTTTTTAAAGGCAACAAAATTTTTTATTTCATTTACCAAAAGAGAAGCATTTGTTTTGCGAAGTACCGTAACAAAGAATGGTCATTGCTTTCTATTTTTATCTCGAACAATAAAGCGCTTATTTTTAATCAACCGAGTTATTACAGCCCATAGGCTCGGCTCATCTCATCGGAAAATGAATATTTCAAGTTCATCTCTCTTCAGTTCAAGCGTAATACTTCATTGGAAAGCGTATATTTTCGGAACCATGTTATTTTTCAATTTTGATTGTTACGACGGTTGCGCTTTACGTCATCTTTAGTACGCTGTCCTAATCAAAAGAGGAAACGAATCAAAAGAGGAAACGAATAAAGTTCGTAAGTTTCTTAAAAGCGGAAACTCAGAAATGTTAAGAAAATAATGACGGCATACAACGATTTCCGATACTTTGCCTGTGTATGTTTCAAAATCAAAGCACATCTTGAAGACGGAGATTGACATAAATCTCCGCTAACGAATAAAAATAAGAATCGGGTAAGTTTTTGGGAATGAAGACATAACGTTATTGTATGAATGTTGCCTGTTTTAAGTATTTTCTAAGCAGAGGATTCGATACACAGATAGAAAGAGATAGTTATGACATTTCTTGATAAATAAGCGCCTTTAAGTATTTGAATAGTTCGTGCACAGTGTGACTTTCTTTAAACATCGAATCAACTACATATGTAAATAAAGTTCTACATTATCACAAATAAAATTCACAATCCTATGATAGGAATCATTGAATGAAAAATAATAGAACCAAACGTAATAAAGTAATTAAGGCATTGCTTTACCAACACAACAATATATTTTGTTTCGCTTTTGTTTCCAATATGCTGTTGATGATAAGTGTGTGAAAATTGTCAAAAGCAAAAAATACTTTAGAAGTTTGGAACGCAAATTGAAAATAAATGAAAAATGCAAAATGACAGAATATTGAAAATTATTGGAATTTAAATTCATATTAGTGGCGCGGGTTTATTGAAATAATTGAAGTAAGCTTGCAGCAATCAGTTGACGATACCCACCATAGTTTACCTAATACTATGCTTACATCATTGCCATGAACGCCAATTTAGGCCATAATATCCCTATACTTTACCTAAGTAGAGATTTACCGAAAATAACAGAAATATATTATTAGGTACCGAGAGACAATTTATCCACGTTTTTAATATCATTATTTTACCAAATTCATATCGGGTTCTTGTGTATTACTAAGGATTGATGTTATGCATTGTTTACGAAAGGAAGGATAATTTTTCAAAATAGATTTATAAAAATGAAAAGAACTATTCGGAGTTAAAAATTCTTGCCTCCTCATTCGCGCCGCTGCTGGTCAAAATATCACATCTTGGGGAGCAAATTAGAAATTTTCTGAAAATATGAATATTTCAATTTATGAAAGAAAGGAACATTTTTACTCAACTCGGGGAATGATTTGGTGGCCGAGTTGACAACGGAGCTCGAGTAACAACTACAATGGTCGCAGCTTTGTATCTCAAGAGCTGTAGAATTTTCAATAAAGCCGACAGCTTTAGTCTGGTTAAATTAATAATACGTCATCTGTTGTTGAATCGACAACTCGCAGAAGAAAAAGAAGAAGCAGAAAACAAAATCAATTTATCCGGTGAAGACTAACCGATAAATACCGTACACTATTGCTTTGCAAAATAATTTATTTTTATGACAAGAAATTGGGGCCACATAAAGAAGCAATTCTTATAAGAAGTGGTATCCAAAAAAGTAGATTTAAATTTAAATTAGCTAAATTTGGTAGATTCACTTTTTATATCTAATCGCTATTAGGGAAAAACGTTGCACACATAACAAAAAATGTACTCATCCAACCTTCTTCTCAACCAATTCTTCACAACACTTGCTACGTTATCCAACGCTTCAGTTAAGAAACTTTAAAAAACTATTCACCGATTTTTTCAAACTAAGACGCAACATAGGAACGTAAAACTGGCCCGATTCTAGTTGTTTTCAATAAAGTTTGTCCGTGAGCCGAAACACATCAGTGTATCAAATTTTGTCAAAATTCGGATGTGTGTAAGTATAAAAAAGTATATGAACATATATCAGGTGGACAGACAAGTTTAAATCGATCTAGAAAATGACTCTGAATGGCTCGTTGTTACAAATGTAAGTCGATCTTAAGTGCTTCTGTGTGTTATGTATATATACAGCGACAAAATGTAACCTAAAGTGTAAGCGATATTGCGAGCGCGAGGCATCACTGAAGGTAAAAGGAGAAGCGAATCGCAGAGGTTAAGCAAAGAAATATTCATAAAGGTTCCCGAAAATACGAACGCTCCATGCGGAATTGAACATTTAAGTTAAGGCAAGTTTAAGTGCAATTTGAATTCGGGTTACGTGTGAGTTTTTTGATCATAGTTAGGCCATGAGTAAATCCCAAAAATTTTGGTAAGATGTGAGTCAAAACAAGCGTAAGCTTTATTGAAAATCGTCTGCAGATTTCTGTGCGTATCGAAGACGTTTGCACTGAATGCAAGGTTGAGATATATCGTAAAATAATCATTATTGGAAGGCATATATAGAAGTAAGAAGGGAGGAGAGTTATCATTAAAGGTAGTTTGTAGAAAGTGAGAAGATGACATTTACTTGATATGCAACGGGTCGATAAGCGAAAATCGCAGCGTTTTTTATATTTATTTATTTATTTATCTATTTATTCCACTTACACAACTAAAACAAGCAACAGTCGAGTTCAAATGACACTTAAAGATAAAACGATAATGATGTTGAATATGAAAACAAGAAAGCATATCTGAAGGCGAGAGAAACGCTTTGCATCTCGAAAAAGCAGAAGCAAAT
This sequence comes from Glossina pallidipes, assembly GCA_000688715.1. Taxonomy (NCBI): domain Eukaryota; kingdom Metazoa; phylum Arthropoda; class Insecta; order Diptera; family Glossinidae; genus Glossina; species Glossina pallidipes. Next base: position 816,992 of record KK499866.1, on the reverse strand, counting down.
AAAGGGAAGCCGGGGTAGACGCGGTAGATGTACAAAGAGTACTGGCGTGGAATTAAATTGTGTCGCAAGATCTAAGTGCCAAAGAAGATTAGAAATACACTTTAAATAATTGACCAAAGCGTTCTAACTGTGGTGCAGATAGACGTTGAACTGTAAGAAAAAATCGTACTTCAGCAAATTGAACCTGATCTTCTCAAAGAACGATCGAATTTCTTCGTGAAAATCATTTTGAAAAGTAAATAAATAATATCTGGAGTTCAACAATAAGTGTTTAATATTAAACGGATTCACTTCGTTAAATGTACTTGGGATTCTTGACTCTATTGCTTCGTAGAGGTGGTTGTCTTTCTCCTTGAACATAATAAATAAAAGACCGATTGAATCGCGAAAGAAACGTATTTTACAGTTCGTTGTTCGATGTTTTGGCTTTGGCTTTAGAGCAGAAAATACCAGTATTTGGTACTGTGACAATATTATCCGGTAATAATGAGCAAAAAATTGATTGATGTTAAGTAATACAAGTTATTTACTTATCAGTCAGTGATGCCGACATTTTTAAATTTAATTAATTTTGAGTTTTCAAAAGAAAAAATCATTTCGCTTAATATTCCGTCGCAATCGCATTTTTAATGAATAAATGAAAACAAATCATTTGCTTAATAATATATGTGTAAAAAATATTAAAAAGAAAAAGATCAAAGGCACCTGACTGCTAACATCTGAAAAGAACCATTTTTTTCAATATTTCATTATTTTAATCTCACAACTCGTTTGTGATACAAAGCAAAATCTCTTTTTATATAATGAAAGCAAACAACTACCTCATACAAGCACACTCGTACACGCTACAAACAAAAATAAATAAATAAATTTGTATAAATTAAAAGAAGTATAAAAAAAAATTATTTATATTTGTAAACAAACATACAAAGCACGTGAGTTCAATTTTGCCACTCATGCGGTGACATTCAAATTGTTTGAATTGACAAAAAAGGCTGGGTTTTTTTCCTTTTTTGTCTTTCTAAATAAGAAAGGAGTGGAGAGTGCGTGCCAAGGCGAAACTAATCAAAGTTTTGGTTAACCATATAAGAAAAGCACTTCTGCAGCTTGTGCTTTCAAGAGAAAAGTCCGCAAAGAAGGATAGCGTTTGGCTCATCTTGTGTATGTTGAAAGTTTCTTTTACCTCTTGGTTGGTTTCGAAAAAGTATAAAATTTTTAAATGCACTATGGGAAAGCTAGTGCCACACATGATGTATTCAATTTGTGAAGGCGCTTGCAGCAGCCAGAAGAAAATTTCAATTATCTTATAAAGTTTGCATGTTTTGGGTCAGTACCAATGGATTTATTGGACGTCCGTCTACGTAATGTCTGCGCCAAAAATCCACCTGACCATAACGGTGAAGCTATCGGATTCAAAGTTGGCGGAAATATTGTACGTTCTTGCACGCAGGTTGGTATTGGAAATGGCCCACTACCATGTGAACTGCGACTACCTCTACTTGCAAAAGGAGAGGAAGGAGGAAGGTACGACATTTCCATAAAAACATTTTTGTCGATTTTGCGCTTGCTAACGTACTGACAAGAATTTTGCTGCTCCTAAGATTTAGATGGCTTCATAAGAATTGGTCCCAAATGTTGTGCGCAACAACGGTATCAAACATTCATTCTTTAGAAGGAGCTGAGAATTTCAACAACAGATTACAAAAGGCCGAGAAATTAAGCTTGAAGATGGACAGCAACTTGGCTAAATTTACTCTTATCTTTAATCGAACATTTTTTGCATAATTTGTGCACCCTACCTTGCGGTAATAAGTTAAGATAATTAGCTAACGAAGCAAACCACGAGGTAATTATGTTGATACCTGGCATTTGCAGATCGAAATGTTTTCTTACAATGCAAGATGTAAAAATGAGGATAACATAAAGAAAAAATACCGCGTGATTTAAAGAAAGCAATACCTTACCAAAGTTGTAAGTTAAACTATTTTGTAGGAATCATCGTAAGTTTTGCAAAAATCTCTATTGCGGCCATAGTTTCAAAGTTTCGATTTATTTCACTTATCACAGAACTAACGTATACTGTAGATATCCGTTTCCATATATTGTGTGCACATTCATATTAGCTACGGTAAAGATGTACACGGAAAAGTAAAATTTTTTATCTTCAGCATCTGCAACTTGAATTCAACATCATTCATAAAGAGGAATGAATGTAAGATCATGTAAAAGCTTAGAGAATTTAATCCTACTAAGTACTAGATAGGTGCACAAAAGTGTACGCAAGAAATGGCAAACTTAATACACATCCTTCGAATGATGCAACACATGTACGCGTATATACAAACACACGTACCTTTCTCACTCATTGCCCAAGCGCCCGTGAATATTGTGCATTTTATCCTAGCAATTCATTTATCTTATCGGATTTTAGCTTTAATACCCAATGATTGATTAATCGTTCAAATATCACAAGCAAGGTGAATAACTAGATTTATGTAAATAAAATTTTGTGCTGCTTATGAAAACAATAACAATGAAACAATAACAGAAAATTTAAGTTACAACCGCAGTCAAGGTCGTCTTCGTTGCCGCCGCTATTGTCTTGTTAGTCGCGCATACAAAAGCAGCAGTGAAAAGTCAACAACAAATGTGTGCTAAAATCGTAACTCACAAATAAACAGACAATCGTCGTTTTCGTTTCGATCGTCTATAGCTTTCTGTGTACGTGTTTTAATTACAAATTATCAGTCAGATGCAGGAACATCCACACACACACACATACATACATAACATATATATACATATGTATATATATAAAACAGTCGTATTATCATAGTGACATAAATAAAACTTAAACGGCAACATGCATATCTAGTTTTACGAGTATGTGAGTAAACAAATTTATAAAGGCAAAGAGACGAAAGCGCCCACATACATACACACATCCCCACATACATCAACATGAAATAATACTTGCGGTTGTAGTTTTTGATATTCATCCAGTGATAATATTTGCGATTTAATGCTTCTGTAAACTTATATATGTGTGTGCATGCGTATGTGTGCGCGGTTTTGCATAATGTCGGAAATTTCTATGTAAATGTAAATTAAAAGAACAACAACAACAACAATAATAATAATAATAATAATAATAATAATAATAATAATAACAACAACAGAATTAATAAAGAATTTACATGCAAAGTCATGTGTACAGACTTTGGATACCATCATAACAAGGGAATGTCAAGGAACATAGTGGGGGGGAAGAGGGAAAACGATTTTTATTATCTTGAAATTTTTTCTTTCTCATATCATTTTTAAACCACTTTATGACTGAATTATTGTTAATGGCTTTCGTTTAGAGGTTAGTATGTTTTATATGAGTAAACTCACGCACAAACGGGCACATGTCCATGCATTCGTATTTACATACATAAAAATAGATAGGTGGAGTTGTACTGGTACTCTTGAATAGTTTTCAACTTCCGTTACATGCATAGAATTTTAAACTTTATTTTTAAATTCGTTTCAACCGGTATTTATAATATCAGCGAGCAAGATTTCGACAAACATACATGACCGTGCACGTTGTGCATATTTATCGTTGACAACTATTTTTAATTAAAATTGTGTATACATATATACACATTTCTATTTGGTTCAATTAACAAATTACTATATCCATCATTAAGCAATACGGAGACGTACGGCGCTTGTTCTTTTCCTATAGTCCTTAGGTCAATATGCGCATTTCTGCGCGAAAAAAGGTAAATAAGATTGATTCCTGCGCATACATGGAGAAGTGGGCTTCCATCCAACGTAGCCACGGGGTACGGCCGCTTTACTGCTTTACAGATAAAGGCGATCCGCGGTGTATATAGTGTGACTCTGCGGAAAATGTGGAACTCGCCTCCTACCAAAGCGTTTAGTTTGAGTAACAGAGGAACGGACAGAGTTATTGAACACTGGAAATTCTCGTGTAGCGCATATTAGTTGCAAAAGAGAAATAGTCAGCTTTTAAAAAGTACGCAGAAAGCATTTCGCAAATACTGTAGGGTTTAAAAGAGAAACCGTGCTAAATACCTCGCTGGTGGTAAGTAGCAATAAACTGGATTACTACTGAAGCTACTAGTAGAAGCCACGTTGCTTTAGCTAGAAATTATTTGAAGAATTGCCATGTATTCCCTTTGTTAGGCACTAACGAACTAAGATGAAGCGCACCTCATCGGTCAATAGAAGGTTAAGTTCTATACCCCAATGACAATACTAGAACAAAAGATTACAGTGTCGTAGACGAAAAAGCTTTATTTGACCAAAGGAACTTCTTGGATGCCTAAGCAATTCTATAAAAATAATAACGGTTCCGATATGCGCAGTTACCCGCAATTATCAGTTTGTTAAAAAGCTTCTAATGATGTATATCAAATAATCTGGGGTATTAAAGTTGAGTTATCCGCCTGCGTGGCCGAAAGCAAACAGGATGTCGGCTAGCAACTCAATGGTCGTGGGTTCGAATCTCAAGTGCGGTAGAGTTTTTAATCAAGCTGATAGCCTTAGATGCTAGTGCTTTAAGACTTTGGTGTAAGAATTTATTTCTCTGGCTAAATTAATCATAATGATAGAGTTAATTAACAATAAATTCCCCACGCGCCAGGCGTTACCAAAGGGTTTTTCAAAATCTAGGAAAATCATAGCGGTTGAGTTTTTTTCAAGAACTCAACTTCTGAACTTGTTGTTGGTTAAAATTAATACGCACTTAACAGGGCAAATCAGTTTCTATTTTATCCCGTTTACATGCACCGGCACTAACTACTAACTGACTTTGAAAGTTTCCCTGGGTTGAGAATAGGGTTTGCTTTAGTTAGGGACTATTTTTATCACCTAAAAGAACTTACACATTGGCTTATTTAACCTCTTTCATGTTATCTAGAGAGGATAGCGATCTTATAATGAAGCGAAATTTTATTCAATTACTTTTCTAATAATAACTATAGAGAAAATTTACGAGGAAAATTATTAAAATAAGAAAAATTTATTGGAATAATAGAACACAAATCTATAAGACATTTTAAAACTTTAAATGCGTCCTTCCTGAAAGATGATTTTTCAAAGCAGACCAAGAGAAGGATGTGCACCTACAGTTATTTATATATGCATTAACCTTTCTTGCACGTCTGTCGAATATATTTGGACGTTACGTCTGTCCTAGGCCGTCTTATTTTTAATCGAACGATTGTATATCTCACTCTAGTCACGGTCGAAACAAGTGACGGATGGACGTGTTTCTTAGAAATCAGTTCCATTTTTCCATTTGAAAAAAGGAAGAAAACTCCTATTCTATGGACACTTTACGGGCACAATCGAAAAAACAAAATGTATAAGCGAAATTTGCTTTCAAAGAAATGTTAAAGTTTTTTATCATAACAGTTGAGCGATGTTAACCACGCTTTTAGTTCAGCAACTTAATTAAAAACATTATTATTTTAATATATTTGTGCGCCAAGAAAAAATGTTCCATGGGATTGGCAAATGCATTGCATATGTCACGTCCTGAATGGATGTGATGGATGTGACGCATAAAAACAAAGTTCTCTCAGTTTAACGGTCTAGCCAAGGCGGCCGGAAAGAGCCGATCATCAACATCATGGTATTGTTATGAAATTGGCTTTTGGTGGTACGCTTCGTATCACTAGGTCGTGGTTTTCTTTTTTTATCAATCATTTTCTTGTGGTAGGATTATTTACAATTAATTTCGGCAACATTCTCGACTTCTGGGCTGAAATTTCCTTTTTCGACTCAAATGGTCTTTTCCGACTTCTTTGGATTCTTTTGTCCGTCTGACTGGTCGAGCAGGTAAAGGATCTCGACCAACAACTCAATGGTCGTGAGTTCAAATCTCCTGCGATCGTAGAGATTTCAATAAAGCCGATGGCCGTAGGTGTTAGTGCGTAGGGCTCTAGTCTTAGAATTCATTTCGTTGGGTAATTGACTGCAATAATAATAATAAGGGATATTTGCGTTGCATTTGCTTTCTTATTCATTCTTTATCACTCCTACAGTGTAGCCTTTGCCACTCCAACAGTGTACGTATATTAAGGGGAGAGGTGTGTCATTAAAATATTTTAAATCGCTTGTAAGGTTTCTCAATTTGCTGTGTCTGCTCAAGTCAAAACTCGCTTCTGTAACGAATGAATTGAATGTGGATTCAATTACAACAAGTGTAAGCATTGTGTACATTGAAGGAAACAAAATATTTCATAAATATTTACTTAACGTGATACAATAAAGATAAGCAAACTTTTTTTGACTCATGCAATCATATATACTTTCATAAAACGATGCAAACCAGTGTTAACTAAAATCGTCATATACATATATATTCTAAGTTTTTTTTCCAATTTTTTTTCAAGAGCGAACAACTTTAAAGTTTAATTCGTATAAAAAATATATTTACTGAATGATATGCTACGAAATGTGTACATTTGCGCGCAACACATCAATTCCAGCAAGAGTAATTTATATTTGCACATGTATGCAGACATGCATATACATTTTACGCATAAGCTTGTTATAGAGTATTTGTATCAACTCTTGCAAAATTTCACATATAAAAAAAACACGACTCCCATTACTATAATCAATAATTCACGACGTTACGACCATAAACAAGGTGGAGAATAGTTTTTTTCATTATTAAAAACCAATTGTCACTTAATATTAACACTTTCATATTTATTTGCTTGCGTAGATACACGTGTGTACGCTCCTATCCTGGCAAAAACCGAATTTTTTGATATTGTTTAACTTTTTTTTTTCGGATAGTTTTTTCACTTTTTCATTTACATATGATTCACGTGAGTCAATGTTCAGATTTTCTGATGTTTCTTTTTCATTGTTTTTGGGATGAACTGTAAAACGGAAAGATGAATACCCAGTTTTGCTTTCATATCAAAAATTTATTCATTTTTGCACGCTATATCGCTTGTGGTGAGAAACTATATTGAGTTTGTGTAAACGTATGCTACACCCAACAGCACTTAGAAGAGACCTACTTTTTACTGCACCAATCGATTCAAAATCACTTTCTTAATCACTTTCTAAACCGATCTCAGTTTGCCTGTCCGTCTGTCTCTATGTCCGCCGTGTTGACTAGTGCTCAATCTGCAAGTCTTAATTTTTGGGACTACGGTTTTTGAGAAACGATTTAAATCGGACCACTTTTTCGAGTACTTCTAATATAAAGCCTTATTTTGAAAAACCTTTGCGTGAATAACTAACAGTGTTAAGTAGTAGTGTAGGATTAGGATACCATAGTGTTTTTACTTACTTCATTTCGTTTAATTTTTAGAAAAATCGTAAAATATTATAATTACAATGTTATGAACCATATGTAAATTAAAGTAAGGACAGTCAAGACGTTGCGCTTGTGCCTTAAGTTTACAAAAACTTAGAAATTTGAATTTTGATTTTGTTGTCATTTATGAAAACGTTGCTTTAATTTTTGAACTAAGTTTGATTAATGGCTTGTTAATTTTGCGTGTTATACGTCCGCCTCGTTAGTTTTTTAAATATTTATTAAACTTTGCATACTACTCGTCCGCCAGCGTGGTGGTGAAAGAAGTATTTTAGTACATGAGCACAAAGTGTCATGTGAGGGAACTGATAAGTGCGAGAATAAAAAAAATGTGAAAGAGAGTAGGTTCTTCTGTTTAGTCATATAAAAAGAGTCGGAGCTCCATGAAATACCACAAATGAATTTCAGTACGTTGGCGACGCAACCATTGTTTGACAATTTTGTGAATGTAAGGCGCAGCAGAAAGTTACGAGTGTAGAAAGCCTAAAAAGTTGAACATTTTAACAAAGGGGATAGAAGAACCATATATCAGAAGAGAAGTGACCGTAGGGTCTCGACATTTTTTTTAAAAAGACCACGCATTTGGTCTTATTAACTGAAAGCGTGAATTGGAGGGACTGAAGACGAGAGGAAAGAGTTCCGAGGACAGATTGCAAAGTACGCCTACATAAATCTGGATCAGAATTGGAACCAAAAATGCCAAGATCGTCAACATAGCCCAAATTAAAAGAAACAAGACTCAATACAGACCCCTGGCGAACACCTGTGAAAGTGCTCCTTTGTACAGGAACATCATCGTTGTTAACTAACATGATATTACAGAGAAAGAGGTCACAGAACTTGGTAGGGAGATTCAAAGAGAGGTTCAAACAAAGAACTTCGTGTTAACTTCTTCGTGGACCTTTTTTACATATCCGTGCGAAACTTCGGTTGTTAATTTGCTAAATAGAATACGAAGTAGAAGAATTTATTTTGATTTTGCAGAGGTAGTAAGAATTTATTAAATGAAAACAAAGTAATATCGTTCCTTTTTCTGATGTGAACATAAGCTTCTAAATTCACGACTGCGGCTTAAGGAGGAAATAGCTGGCGATAGGCTACACGTGTGTCTTGCAGTGGGATCGATATTAGAATTAAATTCATCTCATTTGTTCTCATCTAGATTAAAAAGATGAGAAAATGAAAAAGTCCTTTAAAGTACACGGAATTAATTCATATGTTAATTATATTTTATAAAAGAAGGTACTTTTTTTTAATAAGCTTTTGATGAAGTGAACTAAAAAGTGCAAAATAAACTCACTTTCAGTCGATTTCTTGCGACTACAGATAAAAAATTGCGCCTCTTAATATTCTGTTGAGTAAGAAATCCGATGTTTGTTGAATGTCTTAAGATCGCCTACTAATCGAACAAATAATAAGATATTCACCATATGAAGAACCATCCATAACGTATTGCAAAATTATCTTACAATTTTTCTTCTTTCTATTCGAATTTTTTAGAATATTTGTGAAGTAATATTATTTCGAAAATTTACATTTTTATACCCTACACCATCCGCGGCACAAGGATATGTTATGGACTTGAGTTGCAGCAGCCACCTTTTATTGTGCCGGTCGATTAAGAATCATTTTTTGATAAAAGATTGCGTGTCTATTCGTCTTTGTTTTTTGTGTTCCATCTACAGGCCGCAATTTATAGGATATTTTGATCAAATTTGGTAAACTGACGCGTTTTGACCCAATGGCGAACGTTATAAACAGTGGTTCCGATTGGACCACCCATCTCACATCTAAAGGGTATTTTATGATGGGACGTGCCCTTTTGTTTGAAAATTTAACTGTTTTCTATGAACTTCTCGAAGAAAAAAAAAGTTATCGGAAACGCGACTTTTTAGATTATTATATCGGTTCCACCGTGTAATCAATCGGCCTGACGCGAAAAATGCAAAAGAAAATTTTCTTTTCGCTTTTTGCAAAAAATTACTCTTCAAGAAACTGAGTGATTCTTTTGGTCCGGTTTTTAAATTATATGAAGAATTTTAACAAGTTTTTTCGATTTCCATCGATGCTAAAATCGAACATACATGGCGACACCATTTAGTTGTTGTGCACTAATTCAAGGAAACAACGCTTCCAAGCAAAATTGATTCTAGTCATCTGAGCACTAAAGCCAGAGCGGTCGAAATACATCAAGAGACATTATAATGTGATTTTTCACAAATTGAGGCGAAAAATTGCTGCTGATACGAGTAGGGTGTAATTCGTCAAAAACAAATATCTATAATTAACATTCAATAAAGGAATGAATATAAAAATAATTTAAAGCAACTTCCCTGGGGATCCTATACCATCTATGAGATATGATTGATTAAAAATAGCTCACTTAAACACGTTGGTAATAAATTCTAATTCTGTCTGTGCTAACTCTAAGAACTTTTTCTACTGGCATTGCGCATTATTTGTTTAGATTTTGTAGACAGATCATAGTGAAACATCGTGTTGGAGACGGCTGCTGTGTAATTCAATGAAAACCTGATCTCGAAGAATCATGGTATTTTGAATAAGTGCCTAAACATGCCTTTGACGGCATATATTATTTTTTTAATTCGAATCATCATGATGGTGGTGGAAAACTTGAGGACACTACGATTAGCCCAAATAATTTGTGCTTGCATATATTTTGATCAGCGTCGTCTATTGCTGAAAATGGTAAAGCAAAGCGAAGTATCAACGTACACCACGGTTAAATTCGACAATTTTAAGTTTTCTCTACATAAGATAGCACCTTTCCATTCAGCATTGTTGATTTGTTCAGTATATACAGAGGCTAATCATGAAACGCTCAAAATTGCATTTTCGCCATCCATTGTTGTTTGATTTGAAGAAATTTGCTGCCGAACCTCATCAAACACCTGCTGTATTATGAGCGAGGAAAGAGGAAAAGACAGAGAATGCTGCCAAACTAGAAGGTGCATATCCGTTCGGTAAGCGTTTTGCCTGGATGTTGGGATCAGCAGGTCGTCATTAAAGATTGGTCATGTGCTGTAAAATTTAGAAGCCGCGAAGTGAAATGTAGTATTTTAGAACTAAAGAGAAGTAAAACTTCTTTAACTAAAGAGAACTGAAATTCAAGCACGCTGCCAGTATAATAACATTTTCAGGTATATATAGGGTGCATGTTCAGGTATCGTACGGAAGAAGATATAAGATATTGAAAGCAATAAGAAAGTATAGATCCGTCCTTGTGCTGGATTTAAAAGCAAAGTAAAAACGAAGGCATTAAAAAAGGTCGTCATTCATTTCCTATAGTTGCACAAGTTCTTACCCATAAACAGAACTTGAAATATTTTTGCAGTGTAAATTGAGCGATTATTCTATCTAATGTCTGACGGTTCAATATACCAATTTTGCGCTTATCTGTACATAAAGAGACAGATATAAAATGCCTGCAAGCTTTACTTATCAAGAAGTTAAAGAATAGAATAGAAAGGCTTTCTCTATTAGCCGTACAAATATATAGTCTTTACATACAGTACGTATAAATTAGACAAAGAAAGAATGTGACCACATTCTTCGTTGGTGGTTTATTTAATTAGTTAAAATGTATTCTGTACCAAGCAGAACGCTCTAGCGCCCCTTTTAAAGTGCGTACACTCTTGATTACTAATAAATTGTGAATCGATTTAAGCATGTGGGTTTGTGTAATGCCACGCTCATATATAAAAACAATAAAAATTGTCTATTCTTGAAGCGATCCCATACGACCTGTACAAAAACGGGAGAAATCAGCAGCGTTCACCTCCTAAATATTAAAGAAAGTTGTTATTCTCTTTGTTTTTTTTTTAAATAATTGTGATGGGTGGTATACAAGATTCGGTCACGGTTGAATGTGATTTTCTTACTTGTTTATATTTTGTAAACAGTATCTACAAATACTATTTTGTTAATGTGGAGGAAGGCGGAGTAATTATCGTTGAAGAAAGGTTATCTATGTGCTTTATCTGTGTGTCAGGCTTTTTATTGATGTAAGGTAAGCGGTAGTTATTTAGTATGTTCTCTTAATGAAGTGAAAGTACCTTGGAGTTCTCCGTCACTAATTAAATGAGTTATTCAATGTGTGCAGCTTAGCAATGATTATTTAAATGCCTCGCGTACACATCAAATGTAAAAAAGTCGCAGTTTATATATATATACATACATATAAAGAATTTATATCAAAAGTCACATATCAAAACAATGCTCATAAACGCCAGACATTTTGTTATATCTATGTTGGTATGTTCATTTTGTCACAGCGTTTGTAGGATCCGGATAGGAATCTTCGCAGCCCCTATTAAGTATATCTGTACTTGATCAGTATTAAATTCCCATTCGACTTAAGCATGTGCGTTTGCTGGTCTGTACGTCCATCTGTGCATGTGCGTAAATGTCTGTAGTAAAGATTGTTTTGCTTGCAGAAATGCAGTTATGGGCTTCAAATTAAACACAATTTCGTTCATTCAATGTCGACATTGCAACGTATACCGGGACCACTCTTATTTTCAAAAGCCAAAACACAATCGGGTTTTTGTTCATCACCCATCAACTGCAACAGATATGGTGGCAAAAATTTTCACGTGTGCGAAAATGGAGAAAATAGACCACGCACATTCAATATTACAGAGCGTCAAAATTAAATTTCTTTTTGTTTTATATTTTCTGTGTTTCTTTTAAGCAAAATGCACGAAGTATAAAAGATTCGGCCATAGCCTAATGTAATCTTCCTACTTATTTTTAGTTCAGTGCAGACAATTAACTTTTATCGCTAATTTCAAAAGAAGAAATATTTTGAATTCCTTCCTCTTTGAATGTGCAAATGCAATTGTGAACTGACTAATAATACAAATAAAAACAATTTTTGTGATTTATACACATACGTACAATCATATACGAAAAGTAACCTTTTCTTCATAAGTGCTTTTGCTACGTTGATCGATATGAAATCAAAGCAATTGCAAACAGATACTTAAAACTTAATTTGTCTTCAGCAACATATTTAATTAAAATTCATGTCATTTATTGTATATGCACGTCTCTCTACGTGCACACATTTACTAACCTCTACATACAGTCTATCAGAACTATCCGTACTATATATTAAATTTAGTATTTACTAATAAGAACACACATCCATGAATGTCTCTTTCTTTTACTCCGACATCTTTCAACTTCTTCTCTTTTTACTTACATATATAAAATAATCGTCTCACATGTGTACATGTGTTATAATTAAAATCTATACGCAAAATAGCTGAACGCATGGAAAACGTATTCGGATACCAAAAAAAAAAAAAAAATATTTTAAGAAGCAAGGAGTAGCAAAGCGTAGCAGCGATTACATTTGACATCGTTTGGAAGAACAGACCATCTGGCTGGAAGATTCGTCTCCTCTACTGCCCAAATCATCTTTTTTCTTACTATTACTAATGTCATGACTGATAAAATTAATCCACATAAAAACTTATCAATTCCGTTGAAAATCAAATTTCCGCAAATATCGGAAAAGCAATTAAATGTTGTCTGTCGATGAACAAAGAGACACTATGCAGCCGACTTTTAGCGAAAATTTCCAGCTGGCGAATAAAAGATGGATTGTAAACGGAGAAACAGAAATGCAAGAGGATTGACCAAAATTCCCGGCTAACGAACAAAAAGATAAATCCAGCGAATAAGAGGATTAATTAAAATATCACAACACGAAGTATGGGTGACTTTTTTCGAAAGATGTATAAGCAAAAGGGTTTTGCTTAAACGGACAGAGGGTTGGATCGGAACTTTCAAGCAAAGAAGGCAAAGAAGTTGAAATGTAGTGGAGCGAAATATTGCGATATGACGCGATATGCGCTTTAGCTTTTTATATAATTTTCAGGACAGAGTTTTTTCTAATTTTTTAAACGTCCACTGTTGCAATGTCTGTTAATTTCAGATGTGTCAGTCAGTCAGTGGATATGGCACCAGATTCCTAGTGGGTCGCACTGTCTTATGAGAATTCCCTATGTGGATAGATTTTTATGGTTTACAATATTTTGAGAATAGGATTTACGAATTTACATTTTTGCGCCCTACACCAATTGTGTCGTACGAGTATATTTACTTTGTGCGGGCTTATGCAATACCCAGAAAGACTTGAGGTAGAGCCACTACCTAGTATATCGACCCATTCAGAAAGTCGATCTGAATTGATCTACGCTTGTCGGTCCGCCTGTTCATCTTGTTTTCTGATGTTTAACTTACCCAAAAGCACAAACGCTATTGAAAATGTTTCGGATCGGAACACTTTTTCAATGGCGGCCCACAAACCATCTTATATTGCAAAATCCTTATATGAACAACTGTATTATGAAAAAGCTAAGTGTTGCTAGGTATTGAATGGTGGTACGTGTCCCACTACAGGGTTCTAGTTCTTTAATCGATTTTAATTTTTTTAGCCAAAACTTTGTGGATAGGATTGACACACGTATGTAGTACTTATTTCTGAATCACTTAATTGCCGCTGTAGTGTAAACAATTGTCGTAGCGAACAATGTTTGCAGAATTGAATAAACTTTCTAGAATTAGGTGAAATAGGTGTTTTAGGTAACTTAGCGAAACTAGTTCAATATCGGTTCTGTAAATAAAATCCATTCGAAAACAGACTGAAAGAACCGCGAATTTTCGCAAACTTAAGCAGACTTAAGGGACAGGAATACTGAACGCCACTAAAAATGAATGAGAGGGTACTAGTTAAACAATATCAAAATTAATTTAATTAAGATAACGATGCTTTTGAAGCTTGAAATCCCAATTTCTTTGAAGACTACAATGTAATCTGCCTCGTAACTTGGTCTAAAAAAATGTTATGCTGCGCACAGTGGCTATTATAATCTCTCCGAGCTACTTTCATGCCACAGTTGTGTACGTCAACAAGTAACCAGGCGGGTATGCAAACATCAACATTGAATCGACTTTTCCATAGCTACTTTTTAATTGCTTCGTCTTACTTATAGAGTTGATAAAAAATGCATTTTTTTCGATGAACATATGACGACGACTTCTTCCTCTACATACATTTTTTTTCAAGTGTTGGGGAATTATGTATGTAGGTGCTTATCGATAACTATTCGTGTAGACCTGCCTATAAGAGACTGTATTTATTGATATTATTTAATAAATTAAGAACAACGTACATTGTTAACGAACTTTTTTAATAGTCCCGTGTTGATAATAAAATACAAATACAACAAATAAAGCAGAAAACAGAATAATATAAAAATATTGTATCACACACGCTGACCGTATCTTACTTTAATACTCTTTAAGTAGTTTATGTCCACATTTGCGATTACATAAGTATATAGACAAAAAGAAGCATTTACGCTTCTATAAACACATAAAAGTTTTATTGTGTTATAGTTTGTATGTAATAAAAGAAATAAAACAATAGGAAAAGTAAAGGGATTATGGTGGACTAAGACCGAATCTTTGAATATCACCGCTGACTTGATAATCTTACTTATTCTCTATCTAATTTGTTGTAAGGGTATATTAAGGTGTATGCAGCAGCCAGACGGACGATGCAGGCTCATTTTCTACATCAACTTCAGCATGTCTGTCCATCCGTATGGCCTAAAGAGGAAAGTTAGCCGTAGTGACCAAAACTTCAATTCTACGCAATTATCTATTATTTCGTCCTTCAAAACCGAGGTACCTGCATATTTCTGGAATCGTTTAAGTTAATCCTTAACAAGGTGGATGCACTAGCGATAGAAAAATGCCTAACCCTACCTTACGTCTCCTTCTTTACCGTTTCGCCTAATGCTATTTCCGTATCAATTCCTTTTAAATTTCAACTTATTGTGCAGAGCTACCCACTGTGGCTTAAACAATACTTGATAAGAGCCCACAACGAGCAAAAAAGGCACACCATATAAAAAACTTAACGCAGTGGCGCTTTAATTGCTTGCACACATATTCCAACGCTAAACGTGACTTTAACTTCTTAAAGAATATATGCGACAGAAATTTGCGGATTTCTTTGAAATGTCCACTACTTCGTCTGGTGACTATGCTTATTTGACTAATTCGTTGTATATATTTTCGATCATCGAACTCTCGGAAAATGATATCTTAGGAGTATTACCTTCTCTCCATTTATATGGCTCTAATAGGCTATTGTCTAGTGCTGTCAAAGCGCCGTTGACGAAGATTTTCAATACATATCCGAGGACCGTGTACTTTCCCACAATTTGAAAATCTAGTGATTCGAAAAGATGCCATCAGAAATCAGAAAAAGATAGCAAAGCTAAGCGTTGTTCTTCTTCTACAAATGTCTGAAAAAGTTGGCCTAAAACATTTTTGAAAACATCGCTGAATGCAACTTAACCAATTTTTGAAAACTTTTCACAGGGTTAAGCAAACCGTTTTACTTCTTAAACCCCCTTGCGACCCCCTTGCACGACCTCAGCAATGTTCTTCAAAGTCTATGATTTCAGTTATCTTAGTAATGCTTCAGCGTGGTCATCCGGATCCTAAAGTCTTTGTATCATTTTTGAAGGTTCTTCCTACGCGTGTCTATGCGTGGTATTATCAGTTCCTTTAAGTCAATCCAAGATATCGCCATAAAGCAGGAGACTTCACGTCGATTTAACTAAAACGATGCAACGAAACTTTTAATTTTAGTTCTGCGCGGCCTATGGTGCGGTTACTTTTTACATCTTCCGCCCTAAACAAACAAATTTAAGTTGATCGTTTTACCTACACGGGGGGAGAAACGTGAGGTGTGCCGTTTATTACAAAGTTTTCCTTAGCGGATCTCATTTCGCATGCTTCGTAAATGTATCTGACATGCTGAAGGAGTTCACAATGACGCACAAGCTCCTAGCTTTATTTGTTATTGGCGTGTGCTTTATGAGCTATATAATAACAATCTTTATTTGTTTGCTCAATTGCTGAATTCTGTTAATAGCATCAACACTACTGTCCTACCTTAATAGCCACTTTACTATTTTAAATTCGTAAATGATATTATTGTGAATTCATTAAAATCGATTCTACTTCATTTTGGCATTTCCTTGCTGCAACTAATGCACGAAACTCAAAATTCACTTTTGCAATATACACTTTGTTTTTGTTGTATTGAGTGATTGTTTAAGTCGCATTTCTAAAATCGTCTGCCTAGTAATTGGCTGTAGCTACGAAGGCTTAAGTAAATGAGTGAACAAACAAGATATTATTTTCGATGTGTTACAACGAAGATTGGTCAAGAATTATATTAGACACAAATAGAACATAGGGTATTTAAGAGCTCGACTGTAACATTTCGAGTTGTTTCTAATAAATTAATTCTTTCAAAAAACACTATAATTAAATGAATATAATATAAGAGTAAATGTAAATAAATAAAGTGAATAAGTAACTGAATAGGCTTGCGATCGATTAAAGCGCCGTACACAAACTATTGATTACTTTGGCAGTAAAATTTTCAAATTATGACTTTCGTCCCCATATTTACTAAAGTTAACACCAACATCACATGTCTTAATATATTGTTTTATTTATAATTAAAAGATTACTGCGAATGGAACGCTAGGAGCTAAAACATTGTATTCGTGAACAAATATGTAGTTGTCGCCGCTATTTGCGCCAACATTTATACGACATTCCGACAAATAGTTTACAAGTTGCAGTTGTTTTAGGAACACTGTACACCAAATTCAGGTTATTCCATAGTTTTACAAAAACAAAGCAATCATCCTACATCTGCATCTCATCCTGCCAGTTTATTGAGCAATGTGTTGCTACGTACAGAGACGTGTAAGTTGTTTTAAAGCAATGGAACTCTGCTAAAAACGTGCCAGTCGCTCCCACAATTCCATATAATCCGTTAGCTTAAGACCAAATTTTATTGTACCAACAAAAATATCGGATCTTATATAGAGTCGCCATTGTAAGCACATACGAGATCTCTTTGCCTTTCCTCTCTTCTTTGTAAGTACGTAAGAAATCTGTTTCTCTTTCTTCACTTCTTTTTTACTGCCAACAAATTGCATGAAAAGGGGGCATCTACTAAGTGATTTACCACATTAAAAAAAATCCAACATATACACTTTGGAGCCTGTCTTGGCTGCTCGTCACGATCCTTTTTTAATTACACGAGTAGTGGTTGTGTAAGTTTTTTTGAGTTTTAGTCATAAGTGCGGGTGAATTTTCAATCAAAATAAGTGGTTGTGTGTATTTTGATAACTTTTTCACTTAAGAAAGGCATTTATTGAGAAAAATTGGTACAATATATATTAATCGAAATATTTTTGATCATTTTGCACAGCTTTTCCCCACCTTTCTGTCAACATAGCGATATCGTTTCGAAAGGACTATATTCGTTTGACACTAACCTAAGCATCGGCCAATTCTCACACTTCTTCAGCATTTCGAAAGCGAGTGCCAGCCAAGCCATTCGGCATCATGCTGTATGAACAAGTGATAACCGATAGGCAAGGTGCGCGGCGGAACTTCCCATTCGAGCTAGAACAGCGTATTCTTGACAACTCTTGCTGAGCGTCGTCATGCGAGATGGTGATTTTGCGTCTGTTGCTGACCTTTTTTACAACAATACATCGTTTAATTTGTTCAATTGACGTCGTCAGAGACCTGCAGTAACAGTTTTTTGAACACGATCGGTGGTGTTAAATTAAAAGTGTTTTTGCTAAGTTACATGTTATGTCAATTGGGGCTTATGACTGCGAAAATATCTATAATGAGCAGATATATGCAGATCATATCATCAAATATATGTCTGATATCACTGATATCATGAAAACACTTACAAAGCTAAACAACGATAAAATACTTTCAATACAAATTATTTTCAGTAAACTTTTATCTTCGCTCGAAATCGACGGTAATTGCATATTACATTGTTACATATATTTCAACATTGTGCCTATTATGTTCGAGTGTGTAAGAGTTTAAGGGAATGCTTTGCACTAATTCACCCAATTATCAAAGCAAATAGGAAAAGAATGTGTTTTCCATAACCTAAGACAACTGTATGAAATTCACATTTTCTCTAAACTTGAATGCGTTTGTTAATGTAGTAATTTTCGACATGTGCAAGACTTTTGAGGCAGTCTCTTGAATTTTGATCCAATATTCCAGACTTGAGCTTTCTATCTTAAGATTCTTAAGGTGCAGCGGGTACTCTGAGGATGAAGCGATTTTATTAGATCATGCTGGTTAATTTAAAGAGGGTTCGCAGGTATGCATGTCCCAATTTTACCAACGGGATAATAAAATTCAAATACCTTTACTCATTAACGTACGGGAATAAGAATTTGTTATTTTCATTTAAAAAAGAAAAAAAGTTGTAAGTGCTCTTTGCAAATTTTTATTATCATATAAATTTCGCATTTTCCTCCGCATATTTACTGCACTTTAGTTCTCCTCAAGATCGAGTTTTTGTATTAATTTAAGGAAAATTTTATACGAATTGCTTTAAACAGAACATAAATATTTATATATAATATATGTATGTGCATTCGTTTATTGTTTTCTTAAATAAAGGAATTCAATTTAAAAGAATTATTATTGTCATAGTATGTATACAACGGATAGTCTAATAAATTTATACTTCCTCCTGTCGTACTGGGTAAATTAATTGACGATAAATGTTCGGATGTGTGCATGTATGTTTGCTTATCCATTTATCAGTATATTTTGGCATTTTCGAAGTTTTGACTAGTGATCTTTAACATAAGTGAGATTGATATAAAAATACTTATAGCTGCAGGAGCGAGATATTGAAAATAGTTCGAAATTTAATTCGGATATAAAGTACAGCCGAACGTACTAATCCGTTGGAAGTGAAAATAGAGCAGACCCCCCTACATGGATCCGCTTAGGTTACGCAAACACATGAATCCTTCGAAGCCCCAAAACGATTAGCTTACTCTTGTACTCAAAATCAGTTACCTTATTAGCGAGTCTTACGACTCTGCTTGGCAAAAATGTTTTTTTCACAGGAGAGAGAGAGAAAGAGAAATTGATAAAAATGTATCGAAACATGTTTTCTATCCCATTCTTTTACCGTGTTATGCGAACATAACGGTCATAAATTTTCCTTCGCGTCGTACGTATACGTTTTGTACGAATGCGTATTATGGGCGGTCTAGTTTATGTGGTTTAAATAAAGTTAAAACTCCATTCTCGCATGCACAGCTTCAAGCGCACTTCATTTTGTATTTTAAATTACTTAAGCTTCGCCTCTTAAAGACCATAAAACTTCTTCATATTTCTAAAATAGGTGTAATCAAGAAGGGCGATCTTTGGAATTCAATGGAAATGTTTTCCCAAATTTTAGGTTTTTATCTTTAATTTTCAAGTCCTGAGAAAGAGAGATTTAAATTCCAAAAGACGAGCCGAACTGGAGCAGAAATGAAAGGTTAAGCGAGAAGACAGATGATCGGTTAGAACGACACAAATGCAATCGTTTACCTGTTTACATATATCGAGCATGTAACTTTCAAAATATAGAGAAACACTTGCGGATTGATCCCGTCTTACTTTTAGTAATTTATTCTACGAGAGTCAGCAAATTCGTATTAAGCTAAATATAATTTCTTGCTTGTTTTATTATAATAAAATTCCTTCAAGCATACATGCACGCATACATGCACACGTGTCATATTATTCATTGTAATATCACAATGTAATCAATATTAAAATCTGTTACTTGAATGCATCACAGCTTCATCACAGTCTGTTTTATGTATGTGCATATAGTTATATGTGCTGTAAAATACGCTGTCATTTGCAACAATGCATAAATTCGATATTTTTCAAAATGAACTCGTTTAAACGTGCACTCACAGCTTTTTTTCAAAATTCGCCTCTTTTTATTTATTTTTTTTAATATAATTTTTCTTATTTACTTTTAACTCCATTTAACTTTATAATGAAAATTCATTGAGTTTGTTTCAAATTACATACAAATGAGCCAAGCAGCAACAGCAGCAGCACTAGAATAGATCGGATAGAGCGTAAAAGCCGGCAAAAAGCGATTATGTAAATTGGTTTGTGATATTAATTCCAATTCCTTGTTCATAAATTATACAAAAGCAATTTTCAGAGAAAAAAAAAAATAAAATAAAAAATGACGAAGAAAGTTACCTTCGCCTCTGGACGAATTTTGAATACCCGTCCGATGTAAAGACCTATACGTAGATATTGCATATTTTTTTGTTAAGTGGACAGTATGACAATTTCGTCTATTGCACATTTCGGAGTTTTTGTTAAATACAGAAACCAAGCTCCATGCATTACGGACAACTATACTTTGGTATTTTCTTTTTTTATCTTTTCGAATTTTTTTCTTAAATATTACTGGCTTGGACACGTACGGATTGCGCTAAATATGTTCTCAAGATTGCAACACGTGAGCTTGGCTTCTTTTTTTTCTGGAATTACCACAAGAGGCAATCAAACACATTTGAAATCTTGCACTAATCAATATATGTGCACATATATGCAGTTTGGAATTTCAATTAATTTGCCTAAGCGTTGTAAATGCAATTGTGAAAGTAGTGTACTTTGATGCTCTTTCGCTTGGCGTAAAAATGCTGGAATATTAAATCAATGTGTAAAATTAAAATATGATTGTTATCGAGCGTTGCAAAAAGGGGAGGAAAAAAATATATTAAAAGTATTAATAAAAACCGTAAAAAAAATATGACAAATAATTGAAACCATTTTCACGCACATACTTCTTTTATGATATTTAATTTTGTTATTGCAAATGTATGAAAACCAATTCACTAGTGAGAGGCGAACAAGCCGTCGAAAAAGCGAAGCTGGTTATGCTGTTTTTATGCAATTTATTTATATGTTATTTATAATTTTCAAACTTTTTCACCTTATTTTATTTATTTCCTTTGTTTGCAACAAATAAACAACTTTTAAATTTCCTATAGGATACACTTGAAATATTCTTTTATTTATTTATATTTTATTAGTTTCGAAATTTTTAAGCTTTTTTTTAGAATTAATTTCCGCAAAATTTTAGCTTAAACTATTTTTTTTTTTCTCTTTATTTACTTTGATCCCGTTTTTTTTATCTCGATTTTTAATTTTGTGTTATATTTTCACTCTTATATCACTTCTCGGTTCTTAGCACATAGTATACAGAAGGTGCCCCTTCTCGTTATAGACTGTTTGCGATTATCAAAACTTTGGTACACTTTATAGGTTTTGATTATAACTGATTTTTTTTTTTGTTTTATTTGTTTTTTCATTTTTGTTTTTCTTCCTCAAAACAGCGCAATCCATATTATTATGGCAATAATATTCTAAGCACACAAACCACAAACAGTACGAAGTTGTAAAATCAAAGGCAAATAAAAAAGAAACCATATTCTTCTCTATCGTCGCTTTCGTGTCTTTTTCATAATTTTATTTTCAGTATTTTTTTTTTTTTTTTTTTTTTTTTTTTTTTACTTAAAGCGATCACTCAATGTTTATTAAAATCCCGCGCTCACTACCTTTACGATGGCATGCGATAAGCATACCGCTGCCTTCTACAGTAAAGTCATTCTTAATCGGACTCAAATTTAACTTCACCAGGCAGAGATAGAATTCATAGGCTTTATATAGTTTGAAATTCTCTGAATGATCATTTTTCAAATAAAGCAACTCAGCGGAAGAATTGAAGCACTCGGTACATCACTTTAATTACTTTGCATCGATCAAAGTAACTGGCATTCTAGGGGGCGAAATTTACCAGGAATCCAGATCTGAACCGAAATTTGCCCAGATATTGTGCCAGCTCTCAAAACAGGTTATTAGCGCCTTTCTTCTTATTGATGTCTGGCAAAGATTTTCATCTCATAGCAATACACGTTTCGTGGCTGTACCGTGCCGTTAGCCAAGATGAAAAGGATATTTATTTCTCAGAGAGAATCCCAGAAGCTATGCTATGACAAGGGGACGATCTTCTGTGCTTGGTGGCTCGGAAAGGCTATAGTCTGTAAAAACTTAATGGCAAAAGCCTACAACAATTTATGAATATGAACGATTCGTTGTTCAAAGAACGGCTAGAATATCCAAGAAGAAGTTATGTAAAATATACTTTTTAGACAAGCTTTTATTCCAGTGAACTAAAAGGTGAAAAATAGATTTTATCCCAGTCACTTTTATGTGACTATACGTAAGAGCTTGAAGCTTTTAAGATTTCATTGTGTAAAAACACACTTTTATATGTATTCACATAACAGTGGCCCATAAAAGCTCATTTAAAAGATTTTTGTTATAGAACTTATTTTAAACTATATATTCTATTACAATTTAGCTTCTAGTTTCGGCCGAAAAATTTTCTTTTTTCACATTGTGTTGTCATCGTAACTAAAGACCTGAGGAAAATTTCAACATGATCGGCTATTCGAATGTGCCCTAAGTATCGACCAATATCTTCTCATTCGATACTACCTTTTGGTGTTCGCTATTTTGAATAAAAACAAGAGATTCTTTTTTCACATTGCCTTGTCGTCGTAACTAAAGGTGATTGGAAAATTTAAAAATGACTGGACACTCGCAAGTACCAGAAATATCGATTTAAAATGTGCCTACCAAAGAAGCAAGTTAAGTAAAAATAAAATCTTTTAGAAAACTAGTGCAGGGGCAGTTTTTCACATGATATACACCCATTCAACTGCTAGTCCGCGCAACTTACTCGTCGGGCTCGAGTCATTGCGGTTACCACCTGTTTGCATTGATGGGTCAAGTACTTGTTAAACAACGCTTTCATTTGCACTAAAAGGAAAAGATTTTTAGAGGTCTGGCGTCCACAAATTTTCAGATAGTCCGCAACACCGTTCAGGTAGCGATTGGCGATACTTCGAAGAGCATATTTTTCATCATTTTCATGCAATAAATGTCTATTTTGCGGACAAAAATTTCGGTTTCATATTTACATATTTCACATGTTGCAATATATTGTCACGTCTCCAACGTATTTTTTAGATATTTTGATATTTTACCTTCCACGCTCTTCTATCTTAGTGCAGAAATTCACAATTTTTTTATGAATGGAAGGAAAGATAATAAAATAATAAGGTTTAGCGGGGTTATTGAGCGCATATCTAAGTATTAGAACAAAATAATTTCTTGTTTAGTAAGACCCTTGATCATAAAAAGGATAATTTGAGCCAATAAAAAAATTGGTTTCCTAAAAAATTTGGAATGGCCTCAGCTTTTAGGGAATTTGTGACGATGTATAAAAAAGATTAGTTTACGACGTTTTAGGAAATCACCGAATATTGTTGTATTCCGACACTTTAATATTTCATCAACATACCCGTGTTTTACTTATTAATTCCTCACCTTCCTTTGAGAAAATGAACTGCGGAGTTCCTGCTCAAAAAGTACGTTGCTTGCACGCAGGCTTTCATTATTAAAATAAATCTGTTTGCAGTCGGATGGTTGTTTAACAGATACTCTACTGTATTTTTTCATTTTGCTGTAATTCCGCTTACAGCACCCAGGAACAGGGTGGGCCTGCTCCTAAATATATACGACTTCTTGAGCAACTTGCGGTTCCACCAAGAAAACTCTCGCTTATGTTATTACTGATTACTCAAAGAGTCAGTCGATTGTTTCTTTACGACTATTCGCATAAAACGGCCCAAACGGTGTCGCATAGATATCATTTATTGCTTCGAACGATTTTCGCAATGAAAATAGAGGGAATGCGCTTATGTGTCCCTCTAATCAAAATGAACTCTTTGTTAACGTAAAAATCAGTGAATTCGCTTATATTATATTGAAAGGATTACCAGATGCATTGAAACCCCTAAATCCCTGATGAGTGACTGAGATTCGTCTTAAAGCTATTGACTTTTTGCACGGTACTAAACTTATGTTTGCAAATTAACATTAAAACAACGTCACTTGCGCACTAAAACAGCAACAAGTAGCTGTGATAATAGTGCACAGAAAATTTTATGAATTCATTGAAATTGTAATAACCAGAGAAAAACGATGAAAGTAATTTTGTATACATAAACTGCGTACAACATCTACAATAACAGCAGTAACGACAACAATAAATCAAAACAATTTACTTAATGCAAATGTTTGAGTTTATCTGTATGCGGATGGATAATAAGAGAAATTAATACTAAACTAAAACAAAAAAAAACAAAAAAATTGGGTACGAATGTCATCTTTTTCATAAAAGCGGTAGCTTATTTTGATGCATGTATGTGTAGTACACAAAAAAATTTGTACAATTTTTTTTTCAGTTTTTTTTATGCTTTTTTTGACTTTGATTTTAATTTGAAAAGTTTATGGTAGGTCCAAATATGTCTTTAAGTGGATCTCCGTATGTCGACCTCGAATTGTTTATTTCATAAAATGTAATGCTATTAAATTTGCAGCATATGCTGGAATAGGGCACGTTTTACTCTATCACATAACTACAGTAAAAGAAGTGAGAACGTTATAGTCAGGCAAGGCCGACTATTAGATATCCTACCCCACTTAGCCTAATACATATATCCGCTCATGGATATTGGAGGAATCCTTATATGCGGTGGTATCCAGGGAAGGGACTTACGTGGTCCAAATCCAGTAACGGGGATTTCTATGTCAATTTTCTATTATAAGCTAATTATCACCATGGAATATTACAATTTATATAATTTTACTGTATAAATTTATAAATTTTTCGTAGAAGCATTTATGTGAGAGGTTGTTTAAAAAATTGCCTCAGCCCAATCAAATTTTCATACCAACTTGGAATGTCCAAATACTATTGCAGTGCGAGTTTTGTTGAGAAATTTGAGGAATTGCAATTTTTGTCGGGCATATTTATGTGGAGAGTGGTCGAACCAGTAGACCGATGCAAACCATTTTCAATGGCGTTCGCGCTTGGGTCATAGCACATCAGTGTACCAAATTTCACTAAAATATCTCAAAAATTGCGGACTCTAGCTTGAACACTAATTTACATGGATGGACATCAGAAGAACAGTCGGATAGACAGGCTTAGATCGATTTAGAAATTGATCGGTATAATAATAGGTGTGTCTATCGTAAGCGCTTCTGCGAGTTACATACGTCCGCACAAATTTAATGCACCCTATACCACAAGTCGTGTAGGGTGTATAGTTACTCTGATTAAGTTTTTACAAAAGACGAACGCATTCCTCTTCATTGCTTTTCCTATATTGATTTTCATATTAAAAAAGTAAAACTGATCTCTGCAGGAGTTTCGTCATCTTTCGAATAAAAATGCCTTCGATTGCTTTTAAGACCATTTAAAGCACTTGAACAATTGTGTATATGTTGCCTGTGAGGTTATCGATTGATGCGTTGGGTGGAAGAGAACAAAATGTCTATCTATCTTCTTTGGAATCTTCTTTGAAATTCAAGATACTTTGCTTGCCCTACTTTACTATATTTAACTTACGAAAAGTCGGGTTCCCCTTTTATAAGTTAACATCAACTTAAGTTTTTCAGAAAATCTGAAGTTTTTTGTTGACTCAAATAATCATTTAAAGAGTCCAGAATGCCATAAAAGGTAATTGTAGATGTGGAAAAGTTTTCAGAGGTCAAGAAATTGAATTTTCAAATCTAATCATAGGGCAATATAGGGGGGCTCGAAATTTTAAATCTCGAAGCCCACATATTTGAAAATGGCACGCAGCATAAGTCAAACAATTTTTAGTGCTTTCACTCGAATATCTTTAAAATAACATTATTTGCAGAATGGCGTAGGATATTTTCGGAAAGCTAGTCTACACAGTTTTTATCATTGAAAGGGCGTTCTTTTTTTGGTCGGGAAGTGAAATTTTTATATTCAAACGCTTGCCAATCACCAGAGTGATGTGCTAGAAGCCTAGATCTATCTCTTATCAAAACCACTTTCTCAATTGATCAATGTTTGTCTACTCATCTATCCATCTTCTTTTTTTTTACATAAAGGCTTTGGTCCATGGTCGAACACTCTTGAAAATGGTTCTGAACGGAATGCTTTTTCAACCACTTCCCATACAAATCCTTATTTTGAAAAGTCGTTGTATGAATAAAGATAGGGTGGCGTACAGCAATAGCGGAGGCATCCTATAGAGTTTTTATTTGCTTTTTTTTTAATTAAATTTATACCGTTTGCATGGCGGTAAAGACGTCTCAATAAAAATCTAAAATTATTTTTTCTTAAAACTTCAATGGACGTTTAATAAACTCCTTCAATATTATTATTTTATTGCCTTTTCTTGTATCCCAAAAAAAATTCCCAAAAACTTCTTTCTCTAGCCTGTTGCATTGCTTTTTAATACGGAAAGATCATTGTTCACTAATTTAGTTTCTCTTTAAAAAGAAAACAATGTTATGGTGGGACAAGACAGGCTGTTAAATACTCTAGTACCAACCTTCACGTCCTTGCGTTATAAAATACCAAAATTTGCGTTTTATTGCCTTATAAATGCTTATTTTTCGGGAGCGGTCGTATATTGGAAGACGTTCGAAAAATGTAGTTGTGTGCGGCCATAACTTGCCAAAGCAAATTTATGTAAATCATTATTTTGTACCAATTTTCATACCAAAATACCAATTATTCACTCTTGAGCGCTTTCATGGGTTGTTTCAATGAATATGTTCTTACCGCATCCACTTGTTCATTTAGTCGTTCAGTATGCCAAACCATTATTTTTCACAGACATTTATCAGGAAATGTTGAAAATGTTGAAATGTTGAAGTTTTTTTGTGCATGGACTTTTTCCATATATATAGTGTTCCATACGGAGCCTAAACAGCTCAATCTATCGAGTTTCATTAAAACACCTTGAACATAAAATACATAGATAGATGTCCGACAGACGGAATGATAGGCGTCCTAAACCGTAAATACCATAATATGAGGCGGCTCCACACCAAGTTTTTCTAAGCATTGCCTACGTCAAACCTGGTATTTATGCTCTTATTAAAATGGTGCAAAATATAGAAAATGCAAATTAATTTTGTTGAGCTGGCATACCTCTAGCGAGATCCGTCCCTTCCACCATATTTTATGAAGAGAACGTGAACTAAGTTCGAGAATGTTAGCTTGAACGATTTCGTGGCTGCTCAAGAAACGTTATTGTATTAAAACATTAAAAGCCAACAAACAACTTGCATTATAAAAACTAAATAAAGTTCAAACTTTATTGTTATCAAATGGTAAATGAAGACGCAAAGCCAATAAGCTTCTTCAGACTATGTTTAAAATATGGCAAAAACTTACTTGTCAGTTTAGTGTCCGCGTAATTTCCAAACTCATGCAATCGTGCGTTGAATTGTACTGAGTATGAAATGCGATGGTTATCAAGAGTAATTTTGCAATCGATATGTTATCTGCATACTTATTTAATTGAGGCCATTGACTCCTTACAAAACTAAAACAATACAAACAAAGTTAATAGTACTACTAATAGTGCTTTTATGTTTCTTCAATTATTTATTTGCTTTTCATAAAAGATGGCTGGCTACACGTTTACACACGCAAACATTCTGATATTAAGTTATGTTTTAAAGTATAAAATAATTTAATCAAATATGAAATCTTGAAAACGAAACTATTGAAAAGTTAGCACTGTTATAAAGTCATTAGAAAATGTTAAAATCACTCAAGTTAAAGAGCACTTGAACGGAATTACTGTATTATTACATCTGTGCTATTTTTACATCCGTTTTGCAGCACTCAGAAGAGCATATTAAAATTTTCGCTAAGTACTTGCATATATGGCAGATAGAGGAAAAAGTCCCTAGCGTTTCGCCATTTTTAAATTGAAATCATTATACAAGCACTCGAAAAGTTCTGGGATTGCTTGGCGAAAAACACAACCAAGGCATATTCATTGTTCTCTTTGATACTCGGCCATCAATATAGTTCTGGCCAAAGAGAATTAAATGGTACTCAAAAGAGGCACGTCTTTGCATTGCATGTCTGAAATGGCTGGAACGATTCCCAATCAAACTCTCCCAATTTTGCTGAGTCATTAAAAGTTTGTTGTGTAGCAATCTGGCATCTTCGCAATGATCAGCCGTTAATTACTTATTGAATTTATTGGTTTTGGACCCTTCCCCTTATTTGCACGCTTTAAGCGAGTTAGTTTCTGGCAGTGCAGGTTCTTCACAATTCGTTTCCAATTCCATCTAATAAAGGACGTCATCATACATATCGTCAATATGAGCCTCGATGCCGTCTGCTCAATTTTATCCATCTTGAACCGTGATCGTTTTCGCACCCTATTGTCTTATGCGACCGCTTTTTCAGCGCCCGATATTTGATTCTCCAGAAATATTCCAATTTCGTTTTATTTCAAACACATTGATTGTAGTCCCCATCGCCTTAATAAAGGATCGGAATTTTTAAGGAAGGTATTTGGAAGAACCGGTAAAGGTAAAGGTAAAATCATCCCGAGCGTATTACTAGAAAGTCGCAGCCAACATTCAATAAAGCATTTTTAAAACATTGATTAGCTTAGATGATTCTCAAGTGTTTTATGTAAGTTTAATGAAAACAGTTATTGATTTGCGGGAAAATTGATTCGCTTAAACGATTCTTATATGGTCTGTTAGTTTTCATAATTCCTTAATTACAAGGCTATAACCTGTCAGGTATGCTGTTACTACGTTTTTCCTCATTTCTTTCATCTTAATTCAAATTTTTAGTTATTCAGTTTTTATAATTCATTGTGTTGGCATGTACTTAACCTATTCTATTCCTCTTGATCTCTAAGTTTCTTTGATGTGAAGCTCAATGCGATTTTAGTTGGAATTGCAGTTAAAAAATAAATAAAGAAACTCGAAATTAACTTATGAAGAATGCAAGCAATGCCATAATATTGTTACGAAAATCCCAAATCCAGTTAATGCTAACTAATTGATTTTCGTAAGTAATAAATTCCCTAGTGCATATTTGCGGCGCGCCATGCAGCTGTCGGTCGACGATAACGATTAGCAGAAAAACAGGTTGACGGATTAAAATTGAAGCCATGAAGTTAGGTAATAATAACATACTTGTAAAAATGTACATGAAATAGACGATTTGCGGAATGCATTTTAGTCATACGAGAACATTGAGTCGTAATAGAACATTGAGTCGTAAGAGAACATTGAGTCGTACGAGAACATTTGAGTTGGACAAGAACATTTGGGTCGAAAAAGAATACTAAAGTTGAGAAGTCGAGAGTATTGCCAAAGTAAAATATAAATAATCCTAGCCTTAAAGAATAGATTGTAAATAAAGAAACTTGAAGTTAAAAGAACTTTGAAGTGCATTTCTCTTCAAAATAATATCGACGATGTAGTGATACGGACCGTATCTTAGAAAAGCGGAAATTTGTAACAATATGTTCAGTTGCTACTTACATTAAGTGGAATCATATGTGACTTGTTCTAAAGGACGAGGCCGCTTATTAATTTGCTTCTTTTGCAGATCTTGTAATATTTGTTTTAGCTTCTTTTGATTGTTCAAGCAATCAAAGACTACTATTCAATAACAGAACTAAGATTGTTTTTTTTTTTTTAAAGAAATTCAAATGAAAACATGTTCGTTACTGTTCTCAGTCATTGGCGACAAATGATATCTGACACAAGGACGTTTTGCAAAAAATCGAGTTAGTGCTTATACTTCATGTACACAGCAGTAGTAAAATTAAAGGGAATATTGTAACTGTACGTGAGAGTTTGAATGGCTTTCTGTACTCACGTATTATAGCATGCCAAGTAGATAAGAGTCGCGGCTACTAAGTCAGTGTTCGCGGGTTCAAATTACAATGCGGTTTGGACTCACTTTGTCGTATAAAACGTAAAAATTTGGCACCCTAGACTACCACTTCCTTACTCTTTCTCTCTTTCCCCACTCATGTATATACTCGTATAAAGTGTAGATATGCTTATAAAAATTGACTGCTTAGGAGCAGTTTATGTCAGTTGTCTTGCAAATGGGACCGACGAGACAAATTGGATACTTGTACATTCTCAGCACATACCTTCAGCAGCGCAACTTGTCACTATATGACGGGGTGTTGGGGTTGATATGAGCCAATTGTTAGGAAAACATGGATGCTTTAAGGCTTTTTTTATATTTAATATTTTTGTCTGCAGCCAAAGATTACTTTGTTACTGATTTTTATGTTGCATGAGCGTGGGAAATGAAACGCAATTGGAGTAAATCTATTTGTATATATAATAAAATCGTTTGTATATTTATAAAGGGTGTCCCGAATTTCATGTAATGTTTGAGTTCTGCACCATTTGTGAGGGATAATGCTGCTAATGGAAGCAAAAGACAGCGTGACAGTTGACAGATAAGGGTGATACATGCAAGGCGGAAAAGAACTCAATTGCTGCATGAATTTTTTCCTGGTTGCATGATTTTACGTTTTGGTGATCCGAATGGGCCCTCTATAGGAAAACTCCCATAGCAAAACTTTTCCAAACAACATTAGCAACACTGATTTGCAATGTGTTAGCATGCCCGTTGCATCGACCAATGAGACCAATTATATGCTATCAGTTCTGATCAACGCCAGTTTTAATCGAGGTCTGGCAGTCTGTTCGAATAAGGTTTGCATTTTTATGACCATATCAAAAAAATGTGTCCTTTTGGGGATAGACACAAGGGGTTCATGGAATTCATGCTGTGCCTAAAGGATGGAACCATTATGAGATACAGGCGGATACTATGTTGCATAAAATACGTCGCGATATTTTTTCAAAATAATATTCGAATTTTAAGAAGAAAAGAAAGATTCGGCGCAAAGTTATTCACACACGCCTAACAAGTAATTTAAAATAAATATGTTGCGTTGATTGTATTTAAGTAAATGTACATTGAAAGGTTATTATATTTCACAATATACAAATATCACTTACCTAAATCAATTAACGGTAATCGTTCAATTCATTTAGTTGATGGCATTTAATGAATTTCACACCCACTTAACCATAACGTTAAATATTAATATTATCATTAACGTACACATAACATGTGCAGCAATTAACTCATTTCAATGTTCGCAAAAAGATAATCACATCAGTCCTTTTTCGCGAATTGCTAATTGAAACAATAAATAAAAAATAAAATGTTATTGACTGCATAAATAACGGTTGCAAGGTATTTAGACCTAAAGGATTAATGGCAATCACATTGCGGTTTCCCGTATTCGTCTTTTAAATGCCTACGGAACTCTTGCATTGCTTTAGCAAAAACGACTGGAAAAGAGCAAATATTTGAACTTTAACGAGTCTGCTTAATCAAATGACCCAGTTTAACAACTCCATTCACTTCGTAAAAGAAAATTTATTGTTTTTGGCAGGGAATATTTAAAAGACCAAAACAGGATGTTATATGCTGTGTGGAGTGGCTTCCAAGTATATCGTTATTCATTCGTAACATATGAATATTGCATACATTCTTTCCGTTTATGAGTGCAATAAATTCTAAATGGTTTTTTCCTTTTATATAATATTAGCTATGAGCAAGTGGACTGAATATGTATTTTTATTTGAAATATGTACGCTCTGTAGATCAGTTAAAATCATCGATTTATAATAAAACATTTCAATGTTTCAACGAATTTCCTTGGAAACATCTTTCTATGATAACAATTATCAGAAGAAGTATCTGCACTGCTGCTAATATTTTTAAATAGCCATCTCATCTCATTAGCCAAGTCCCACAATTTATTTCATTTGTTTGTATATGGAAACCTCGGAGCAGTTAAATAGCTTTTGCCATTCCTTACGACACGACTGAGGCCTATATTTAGTAGAAACTTACAGCCATAGCTTACAAAGTCTTACATTCTCCTACCGTAAAACTTACACTCTCTTATGCTTAATTTTTTTGAATCGTGCAAACAATTGAATTAAGTTTTTCGAATCGATTAGATATTTTTTTATTTGATTGCGCCCGACTGTTCCTCTATCACTTTTACTATTATTCGGGATCGTACGGAAATCTTTAATTCGCACTCATCACTTGAAAGAAGAAAGTGAAAGCACTTTAGTCGGGCTTGGCCGACCATTCAATAGCCTACATCGCATTGCCAGAATTCTCATTTTTATCATAGAACACAAAAATTATACCCTGTTTTTATATGAACTTGATATTATGGAACTGCTTATAAGAAATTAGATCTCTTTGCAAATAAAGGCTTACCTCTCGCAAGAGTGATTGTGCCCAAGCGATTCAAAATCTGTGGTACGTATTCAAAATTCAGCATAGTTAATTTTTATATCAAACTGCTATTACGGATCAATTTTTAACATAAAATATGAAAACTTAGACTTTTCTGCCCTAAAAAGCAAAAATTTTCGTAAAATCCTTACATGGAGTAGACGTGGATGGTCGGATGAGCGGATGGTTGCTGCAGGGAATTTTTTTTTATCTAAATTAGAGTTCACAAAATTGCCCCAAGCGGTTCAAAGTTTTCCAAGACTTTCCAAAATAGGGCTTTATCCAAAGCATTTTTAGTAACGGTCGTACTTGGGTCAAAACACGTCAGTGTACCAAATTTCATCAAGAGATCTCAAAAATTGACACTTCTAACTTGAACGCAAAATTTTATGGACGGACATCAGACGGATAGACAAGCTTAAATCTATTTAGAAAATGATTTCGAATCGATCGGTATAATAAATGGTGGGTCTATCTTAAACGCTTCTCCGCGTTAAATACGTCCGCACAAACACCCTTTACCACCAGTGGTGTAGGGTATAAATATACAATAGCAAGTCTGATTTTTGGCCCATTTTTGCAAAAACGTTGTAAGCAAATTTGACTCACTTTTTTTTAATCCGATTGATGTTCCAAGCCATACGATAAATGTATTTAGTTCAAGTCAAAGTGTGGTGAAGTTTCAACTTAGCCTGAATAGATTTTTTAATGACGTGTATAAATGTATTCGATGACTACAAATGTTTTTTGATATCTATTTATTTACATATGGAATTGAGCCCCGATGAAACAAGAGACGACTTGAGTAAAAGACGGCTATTAAGAAAAATCTTATGCTCGAAAAATTTTCGCTTTACTTCTTTATAAAGTTTATAAACTAGGAAAAGGAAAAACAAAACGTAAAAACGAAAAAAGGAGAGAAAAACACATTTACATAACAAGCGCAGACACATACTCGTAGCCGATGCGGACTCTGGGTAGGAGATAATTACTAATCTAACACAAAGGTGTAAAAGTCTGACAACAGGCCCTATGTTTATTAGCGGACCATATGGAGCGTTAACGATTAAGTGTTAGGAGAGAGTGTACGATACCGGAAAGACGTACATATTAAGTTGCCTTGAGCCCGATACTAAGATAAAATTGCAGATATTATTAGAATTTTATTAGAGTGGATTGTATAGTTCTTAATTATATAGCCATTGGGCTAGCATTATGGGCAAACAGTTTCTAGAAGAACAGCTCGGGATATTCAAGCTGATCTCTGTTAATGAATTCGGCGAGTCGGCGGTACTAATTATGAACTTAGCTGAGAAGACTACATCTAGAACAGAAGCCCATGTTCCTTTCAATATTTTCCTTCAGTTGCTTTACAATTATGAAATAAATGATATTCAAATCTCTGGCACGTATTAACTCGGGGATATTAGGTACAGCGCTCTATGAAAAAAAAACCACATAAATAATATTTCCACAAAAACACATCGTACGTCACGAGTATTTTTTGCAATTCTATCTAATAGATAGATCCTGCAGAAATATTAAGTTAACTTCCTGTCGATGTCGGAATGATTGAAATCCCTTAAATGCATATACAAGGAAATTGCCCTTAGGTTTCTGTCGATGCTGGCAATTTCTGGCAATTACTGCTACTTATTAGTCACGTTCAGAGTTCTAGTTGAATAGAGTCTTTAGGGAAATTGCATTTATGGGTTTATTTTATTACCTTTAGTTGCACATTTTCAATAAACTCGTTTATTAATGTACTAGTTATACTAATTATTATAATAGTTGTAAAAAATGAATTTAATTCTTAAAAACATGCTTTAGAGAGTGTGAGAGAGAGAGAGAGAGAGAGAGGGAGAGAGTGAGAGAGAGAGGGAGAGAGAGAGACATCATTTCGCCATTACACATCGCTATTAATTGGAAGTGATTCAGACGTGCTTAATTGTTAAAGGTTTGTCACTCATAGTTCATTCAAAGTGATTGTCAACTTTACTATTCAGCGTAGTTTGCGTTATGCAAAAGGACTTCGATTACAATTCTTGTTTGAAACAACCAAAGTTAAATTACATTGTGATCATAGCGCGCTTAGAGGAACTGTGATCACTTCACAATGGACTTCAAGTCTTTACATAAAGTATTCACCACATACCAATGCATGTTGATATCAAACGCAGCTAAATCAATTTAACAGAAAATTCAGCGCATTTTCGTTAGTTGTAATTAGTGAGACCATGTCAATGTTCAACGAGAGAATGCAAATAGAGACCAGCGGAAATATTTAAAAAATGTAATGCATTATTTGCTTTTTTGTTGTTGTTAATAAATCCTTTGTTTTTATGCATAGCATGCATGAAAACATCCTTAAATATTTGTATACATTTTATGTATTTTGAAAATAAAACGAGTAATGGCGTAAGGACGTCAGCATCAACAACAGCAGCAATAAAACAATAGCGAATTAATAGCAGCTGCAACAACAACAACCATATTTTATAGTAATAATGATATGGTATTCGACATTGATGCACTGGTATAGGCGGCTGTTGACATTTTCCGCAAGTGTAATTACGGTTGCAATAAAATTAAACAACAAGCGATTTTAGTAAATTGCTTTATTTACTTTTATTTGTATTTTTTTTCTGGCTTAATTTGATTGCGTTTCGACTGATGCCCATAGTTAAGTATTTAATTAACAAAATATATTTAATATTGTTAACTAATAATTAGCAATAAATTATACTTGAATTAACAAATAAAAACGTGACAACACACGTACAATTTATTTCAACGCATTTTTGCTATAGAAGGAAGTTTCACTTTAAATACCTTGTGGATAGCTTTAAGTCTTTACGTATAGTTTCAAGTGCAATCACAACAATGCGTGTAAAGTCGTATCGGAGTACAAAAGTTTTCCGATGTCATCTCAATTATACTGATCGTCTCGAACTAATTATTCTTCATTCAATTTGACTGCTGCTGTCCTTTTAATTGCCATTGTAAATGTTTATCTTTGTTTATAGTGTGCGGCTTGACGGTTTGCTATCGTGACTAACTAGATATTGAACTTCTCCCTAACATACGAATTTGTCTCAGGTAATTCTATCTCTGCAAAGCTCACTGCGGTTATAACATACGCTATAAAGTGAACGTTACAATTGCTTCCGGCAGTTTTACGCTCTTCAACGATATACTCCTCATAAAGTCTTATTAAATTTTACCTTTGCGATCAGTAGGCACCCTACACAATTCTGGGTACAAGGGTACATTAAGTTTGTACGGATGCGATACCCAGAAGGACTTGATGTAGAGTCACATTTTATTATACCGATCGATTCAGAGTCAAGTTCCGAGTCGATCTAAGCCTGTCTGTTCATCTGTCTGTCTTGCTTTCTTTTGTTCAACCCATATGTCGCAATTGTTGTTGAAATTTGTTAAGCTGGCGCGTTTGGTCCAATATCGAACGCTATTGAAAATGGTTCGAATAGGACTTTTTCGACTACTTCCCCTATATAGCCTTAAACGAAAGTCATTATACATTATATAGTAACTGCGGTAGGGTGTATTCATTTGATGCTCATTGGATTAAAAATTTTGACAAGCAATTCCAAATAGTTATTTGTTTTCAATTCGAGTTTTTCAGTCGATTCACAACATGCACAGCGGAGACATTTTTTGAGGTTTTGAAATGGATAATATTTGCTAGGTATAAATTCGGAGAATACAATTGCTTGCTGAAGTTTTGCCTTCGTGATGAGTGAGTTGAAAGGGGATTTTTGCTTCTGCATACGAAGATTTTTCGTATTCATTTTATTATTCAACTGATCCAATAATCTAACAAGAGTATGCCTCCGTTATCGCCCTCGTTTCAAACTGTTCTTGTATACAAATTAAACTATTTGTCCTTTTGAATTTCTGTAGTGTGCTTTCGCCCGGCAGAATGCATTTTTCAATTAATCAATTGATTCCAAAGCATGTAGGTTATCCAAAAAGTTCCCGATTTGTACACACTGGTTGGGACTTGTGTTTGTGTATACAATGATGAATACACGCCGAAATATCATGCATTTTACACACTATGTAGATGTGTAACATTCCCTTGAGTGATACGATGTGAATGTTTTCGTTAAAACGGAAATAGTTCAGTATCAGGCTGTCATTATATTTGAAAGACTTACGCTTGACACTGCATACGAACACTCTGCAGCATCGTTTACCTTTCTGAATTTCTGGATAGCTAAACGAAAACGTGGTCGTACTAGATTGAGCGACGCTACACATTCGATTTAGTCGATTGTGAACAAAGAAGACATGACTAGCTCAAGCACTTTCCATTTTGCGTCGTTCAATATTGTAACGTAGACTATTCAACCGTTTCTGATGTCATAACCTGAATGATGACCGTTGTTGTTGTGCTTGTATGTTGCATTTGAATTCATTCAAGTATCGAACCGCTTTATTGAAACCACCAAACCCCGGATAAAAACAACGCAAAAATAATTTCATTCCACCGTGAAAGAAATAGCCAAAGAGGTTTACTTTCCCTACCTATCAAAGAATTTTTCATTTGTGCATCTTTACCCGGTATCTTTGTGTCAGTATTAGTTGCATTGATGTTAATCAGTTATTAGTCTTATTAGTACCGGACATACCGGACAAGTACATACCGGAGATTTTTAAGAAGATCTGAGCTATCAGGAGACGAGCTTAAACAGTTATAAGGCATTTTTATCATGCGGCGCACTCTTTGCTAACACATTAGCTATAACATCCCTAAGATTGCGCTTGATATTACGTTTAACGTCAAGATACCTTCAGCTATAACATATCCATCCAAACCAGATGCTACCTTTCTGGCTCTATGACTATTGCAAGTGAAGAGCGTTGAAGTAGTGTCATCACAAAGGGGCACATTAGTAAAAAAACGTAAGACGACTCCTAAAGCACAAGAGATGAAAAATGGCAATGTTACAAGTAGGAATGCTAAGAGCAATTTGAATAATTGCGTACTTTATAAGTTGCCACCTCAGAATGTTCATAGTATTCCTGACCTATCAATTAACGGAACCAGATGTATAAGCTAGTAATGAATTAGTGGTGATTCCCTATCGCAAGGCAATCTTTTTATCGCACAAGCACAACTGTTGACAACATAGCAAATTTCATTTAGAGTAAGCTGCACGATAATAATCTAGACAATATAAGTCTGCTTGACTTCAAAGCACTTCTCGCCAGAGGTATAGCTTCTTTTAAAATCTGTGTTCCTCTAGGCCTATTCAGGCTAATCAGGTCTAGAGGAAAGAATTTTGGCCAGCAGGTGTTTACGTGAAAGAATGCGCTCCTCGTCAACGTTACGTAAAAAGGGCGTCCTGTGCTGAAGCAAAAAACTAAAATATGGTCCTATCATTTCTATGCCAAAATGTCTGTGGCCTCAACACCTAATTGGTAAGACCGTTTTAAACTTTATTTACCGAAACAAGGCAAAGGTCTTGTGTTAACGATTATGAAATTTGATGTCCAGT
Source organism: Glossina pallidipes (assembly GCA_000688715.1). Lineage (NCBI taxonomy): Eukaryota > Metazoa > Arthropoda > Insecta > Diptera > Glossinidae > Glossina > Glossina pallidipes. The sequence continues at coordinate 778,879 of KK499866.1, read as the reverse complement.
TATTTGAAATCGAGCGACAGATTTTAATCTTGCCATCATCGGCTTTTCAAGTGGGTCAACGACTTCCTCTAATTTATTGGAATTGACTTGGAATTTTTCTCAACGGGAACAGGTTGATGTGATTTATACCGACTTTTCCAAAGGTTTTGATAAAGTTTGTCACGGCTTAAGCTATAAACTGAAATTCATTGATTGCTCAATAAAAATGGTCTCATGGTATAAATCTTACTTAATTGGGCAAAAACAAAAAATGGTTGTTTAACTCAAATTTTTCGTGTTTCCGTATCGTCGAGTGTCCCCTCGGGAAGTCACCTTGGCCCTCTTTTTTTTGTTTTATTTATAAACGACCTTCCTATTTGTGTCCGTAATGCTGGAGTACTAACGAATATTGATGATATAAAACTTTTTCGTACGACAAATTCCACTGCAGAAGTAAAATACCGAAATCCTTGCGGTCAGATCTGAACGGTACTACATCTTTGTGGTCCAACAATGCAAAAATGCAACAAAAATGCAAAAATATATCCTTTTCTTGGTGGGTATTGTTACCCATTGGAAAGTATATGTAATTCTAATGACCTAGAGGTAGTCTTTGACTTCAGATTAGTGTTTATATAACATTTAGGAGCTATTGCGACCAAGACCAAATTACTTTTAGGGTTCAGGAAGAGAAAGAGCAAGGAATTTGATGATCCTCACGTAACCAAAAGACTTTGTATAGAGTTAGTCAGGCCGACGTTAAAGTATGTCTCCGTTGTGTGGGCACCTAATTACAAATGCCATATTGAGTTTATTGAACCCGTCCAAAAAAGTTTCTTAATATACGCGTTGCGCGGCACAGGGTGGGAACCTGATCGATTTCTTCCTTCGTGTGAACACAGGTTAAAATTAATTATCCTTTCCACGTTCAAGAAAAGACGCGTTTGCCTTGATGACCTTTTTATCGTTAAGTTAGTGCGAGGTGATATTTGCTCCTCGGAATTGTTATATAATATTACCTTTAAGATCCCTCGTAGGTATACTCGGCCCATCAGATTATCGCATTGCAGGACTAATTATAAACTTCATAATCCATTCCGTACGCTTTGCCGGATGTCAATGATAATTATAATTTGCTTGATGCTACCATAGATTCTTGCTTGTTAAGACACGAAATAGCACATCTTTCGCTTCTGCACCATGTATCATTGCCTATGGCATAAAATTATTGGCAAATTAAGCAGATTATATTTAAAATCGAAATTATTGTGAGCGATATTGCTGTTTGTTTTTTATTATTCGTATTACAATCACATTCTTTGTAGTCTTATGTTGCGTGTAATATTATATTTGCAGCAAGCATTAATAAATAAATAAATAAGTAAATTAGGTTAGATAAAAATGCTATGCCACGCATACGAACGTACATCATCATAAATAAGCAATTAACACAATTAAAATAAACATCGGATGGATTTAATGTTGCACGGATTGTTATCACCGTTGTTGCAATTGCCACTATCGTGGCTTCTTCGACTATGTTATCAAACGTGTGATGAGATTAAATAAATTGACACTTAAAACAGTCTTGAATAGCATTGAACAACGAAAATAACCAATAAGTGCACGCGAAAAAGAGAATTGCGAAATATGGAGAGGAAGGAAATGCAACTACGCACGCACTATGTGAAAGGGATTGGAACATTTGCGTAAACAAGACAATTACGCAGTACCTTGAAACAAATTATGTGGTATGCGTTGCACCGATACATGCACTAGAGCATATAGGGTCAAATTTTCATTACTCTACCAGTAACATTCAGCAACACTAATGGTCGAAGTAAACCCAGTTAGGCCAGTTAAACCACCCAAGCAAACCAAGTACTTCCATTATCAGTATTATCGACATCATAATTACCACCGTTATCGTCATCAACGCTAGACTAATTATCAAGCGTAATAGTCAACATACTAGTGAACAAATCAACGATCACAACACAAAGCCCATACATGGGACACATATTCAACAGCTTTTCCACGCCGTCATACATAAGGTACACTCGTTACATATAAGATATTCTGCAATATTCCTCAAAACCGTCATTGCAGGTAATTTCGTTTCGTACAAAAATTATTAAATCTTCCTCTTACACATATGCTGACAAGCACATTAGACGGCGAAAATTAATAATCAAAGCAAACCATGTGGGTCTTATGCTGTTAGTATCAAACGTTATTCTAAAGGAATAGCCAGTTAATACCCGCTGAAGAATTTCAGCAATTTTTAGTGAAAAACACTAACGCATCGGCTGCGTTATGGATGCTGGTTTTCTCGATTAATATTACTTTAGCTTCATGTGGGAAGTAATGCAGGGAAAAATGTTTCATTTTGAACAAAAATGGAAGAATGAACGAACTGAAGCAAAAATTGAAAATCGATTTTGTGTGCGACAGGTAACATGTGCAACTCAATTAAGGTTTGTAACGTTGGCTATGGCTAATAATTATGCTCAGTAGGTAAAAGCTTTAATAATATATGTGTTGTGGCAGACATTAGTATGAGAATTCAAGAAAGACTCTTTCATGGAATCATAACATTTTTTATAACATGGTTTTAATATATGTTTCTACCACTTAGCATAGGGATTGCAAGTTCTGAGATATTTTCATGAAATTTGGTATATTGGCGTGTTTCGGAACAAAGACAAACGCTATTGAAGCTGGTTTGGATCGGACCACTTATTCAGCCACTTCCCATATGAGACCTTATTTTGCAAAGTTGTTAAACGAATAACGGTAGGAAGCAAACTGGTGGTAGGGCATTAAATAGGTGGACCATGGCCCACTATAGTGCTTTTACTTGATCAATTTTTATTTAAAATCTCCAATGCATAGTCAAAAGTAATATGAAGCAAGGGCAAACATTGTAGTCGTGCTTGGTCGACTATTAAATACCCTACACCACATTGTCTAACACCATTTTTATTTTTCCCATAGAACGCACAATTTGCACCTCGTTCTTATAGAGATATGCTATTGTGGAACTGTATATAAGAAATTAGACCTCTTTGCAAACAAAGACTTACTTTCCGAAATAGTAGTTGTGCTCAAGAGGTTCAAAAATGTTTATATCAAACTATTATTATGGATCAATTGCCATCATAATCCGTATATCATCCACCATCACTATTATGGGTTAAGTTTCATCATAACACATTAAAATTTAGACCTTTCTGCCCTATAAAGGATCAATTTTCGTGAAAACATGTATAGGGTTGTGTCCAGAAAATAGACCGAGATGGTCCAAATTTCGTACAGTTAATTATTTTATCTTAAATTACTAGTTTTCAGCACTGAAAAGTTTTGTCTTATGAACTTCAGTTTTCGTTATATGAGAGGAGGGTCAAAAAATTGCTCTAACCGCTCGAAAATTTTCATAACAATTTAGAATGCCGAAACACTATACATTTTTGTCGAGAAATTTTGAAAACTGCAATTCTTTTCATAAACCGAGTTTTCAGAATAGGGTGTTATATGGTGAATGGTCGAAAAAATGGACCGATGCAAGGCATTTTCAATAGCGGTCGTTCTTGTGCCAAAACACGTCAGTGCACCAAATTTCATCAAAATGTCTCGAAAATTGCGACCTGCAGCTTCAACAAAAATTTACACCGACAGCCATCAGACGGACAGGCTTAGATCGATGTAGAAAATGATTCTAAATTGATCTTGATATAATAAAGGGTGGATGTATTTCAAGCGCTTCTGCGTGCTACATGCGTCTGCACAAAGTTAATACGCCCCGTACTACAGGTGGTGTAAGGGATAAAGACGATCCTGACGAATGCCTTTTAGGCGAATGTCTTATATAGGAAATTTTATACCTTGAATATCTGTATGCCCGTTTAAGTGAAAGTTAATTTGGTCAAAGCTTTAATTATGAGACTTATAATTTTTGCCCTAGAAGTTTATAGTTGCGCAAATACTTCAAACTTAGAGAAATTGAGACTATTATGAAGTCGTGTAGTTTCGTACATATTCTTCTTGAAGCGGTACGATCATATTTCAAGTTATGTTCTGCGTTTCTAGGTTGTTCCTTCGTTCATTTTATTAAAGTGACGGCATGAGTTTTTTAATCTTTTTTCTTTCAGTAGACAAGTACGCAATAACCTTTTATTGATTCCTCGAGTTATGTGGTCTTTGGCCAAATCTTTCCAGATAAGAGGTATTAGAGTATATAATTCCCTGCTTAGGGAGGTGCAACACATTTAATTCATTACCTCATCTCTCTTATCCCACAAACGTAAGCTTTTAATGATCGCCGCTAATGATTAAGTTAGAAATTGGGATGAAAGCGTGGATGTGGTACGTGTTATATTCTCTCCTGCTAGCCTAGTTGCCTCCTTGTTTCCTTTCTTTCTTCCTGTTTACCTTCAATCTTCTTCTCTTTTCCTTTAGATTGTTTCAGAACATTTTGTATTGTTGTACTGTGTTACCATAGACATTGTAATCTATTGTAATAGGCTTCAACGGCTTCGAGGTTACATAAGCATCAATTAATAAATAAAAAATACACATGTCTTCCTCGAAACATGAATTTTTTAAAATGACAAGCAGCGTAATTCCAAAAATGTTTATTCTTTTCTTTTAAACTTTTTGCGAGCACTTCGTTTAAACATTATTTATTAAGAAAATCGCGATAATGGCTTGCTTTACGGTCAACCATGTGCTCTAATGTTTTCGAAGCGGGATCTCTTTGCAACTTATCAATTTGCTCTGAGCAAACCAAACACCAACGTCACATACTACGACTTAACTAACATGAACGATCAGAGGCTCATAGCTGGGATGGATCTTGTCTGGTGCACATCAAATTTTGATGACAAGCCTGTATTCTTCGAGAACAAGCTAAATGACAGGAGGCAGGTCATCGTTCAATAATGACATTAAAAATTTATTAAAAGAGCGGAATAAGGTGTAGAAGCGTTGGAAATGTTTCAGGGTAACGGAGCTCTACGAACAGCGTAAACTGCTCAGAAAGTCTATGAATGCCAAGATGAAGTTAGCAAAGTATAATTGCTGTGCCTACAGATTTGCAAATGCATCTGTGGACAACAAGGTGTGGAAAATAATAAACCAGATAGGTTTCAAAAGTGGGAGAACCTGTGATATGTCAAATGTGAATGTGGATCAGATAAATGCAAAGTTTGTGTCCCGGTGTCGACTGCCTTAAATAATAGCGGAATAGTGCGATATCCACCCACTAATACTTCTTTGTATATCTTCAACTTTAGCTGTGTGACTAAAGAAAATGTTTTCCAGGCCGTTCCTTGTGTAAGACCAGTGACCTTGATAAATTGTATCCAAAATTTATTAAGTTTCTTTCGCCGAAATTGTTACCGTGCATCACAGAGATTGTGAATACAATAATTACAACGGAATATTTTCCCAGAAGACGGAAGCATGCAAATATATTAGCGGTGCCCAAAGGAGTCAATAATTACCGGCCTATATCGATTCTTACATACCTTTCAAAAGTTTTTAAGGAACTACTGTACAACCAAATTCAAATACCTCTAGTCGGCAGATGTTCAAATATGGTACCACAGTGCTTTACCGCCAGCAAAGATATTCTCCAAGGATCTTATTGGAGCCACTTCTATTCAGTCTATACATAAACGATTTACAAAGATGCGTTGTACACAGTAAGGTTCACATGTGTACCTTGAGGTACATCCATTCATAAGCGGTTATAGTAACCAAGTGAAACATGAATGTGGACGGAATAAATGAAGATTTTGTCGGTTTTCGACGTCACACTTTAATCAACAATTTCTTCCTTTCTGTAATCGCGAACGTGCATTACAATTTACACTGTATTAGGGGTGTTGTTTATAATCACTGTTGATGACTTGATATTTGTTCGTCTATATAATGTGCCTAGACTATGATTTAGAAGGCTTGAGGCTTGTGGTGTAGGTGATAGCTTGAATAAATCAATAATTAAACAAACAAATAATAAATTCTTCAGACTAAATGATTTTTTTCTTGTTAATTTGAAATTTGGACCTGTTGCACTGCTTGCCACAAGATTCTTTAAATGAAGCATGCTTCGGGATGTAGCGGAATTTTTTCCAGAAAAAAAAAGAAAAAGATAAAAGAATATTGCGTCATAGGTTTGAGATTTGAGAATTTATTTGAGAATTTCACAACCTTAGATCTTGTGCGAGAACAAGTTCATTAGGTGATCACAAAGTTCAATATTGTCTCCATCCGTTAATTCACCCTTTCGTCGCCATTGGTTTTAAAATTTCCAAGAAACCTGAAAATATTTTTTATTCTGATAATCGCACTTTCAATTTTACTTGAAAATCATCATCGAAAACTTAGTGAAGCACTTTCTTCAGCTTCCAATCAACTATGCAAACGAAAAGTTGTAATAAACGTAACTAAATCGCAAGCTATAATACGTTATTCTCCTTCAATATGTCTCCTAAGAGAATTCCGTTACTATTTTTGTTAGTACAACATTAACAAGAACTTTTTTGTGAATCTGTGATGCATATACGTGTAAATCGGAATGTTTCTTGATAGTAAACGTACTTATTATTATGTTTATAGATATATATATCAGGACCTTTTCTGGTAACAAACATACATTTAATGAAAATAGGCGCTTGCCGGCTGTCAGATATTTCAACTTGTGACTCGAAATTAAATATAAAAAACGAAATTTCTTATATCTAATGTGTATCAGACCCATTTCGAACTTATGGTAGCATAGTCTCGACATGCTGTCTTAGGACCCACATTAAAGTTTCATATCATCAACAATAAAAATCTCGAAACTATTCATAGCCTTTCTAAAAAATCTGCGATAACTTCCGCTAACTCTTTTTAAACTAAGGAAAATTAAATAATTACGTTAAACTAACTACTCATATGAAAAATTTATATTTCTATGCGATGCAAAAATAAACAAAAACTGAAATGAAGAGGCTAAAGGAACAAAGTAAGTAAAAAAGCACATATGTGAAATAACAAAAAAAAAAAAAAACGTACTCTGGAGATGCGGGGCATCGATCCCCGTACCTCTCACATGCTAAGCGAGCGCTCTACCATCTGAGCTACATCCCCTGTGAAGCGTTGTTGCTTATTATACATGTTAAGCAATCTCTGCTGTAATCATATAAATCTAATTTCATGTCGTAGTTTATATGAAGGATATAAATAACACCAGTCAACAGCATTTTTGTCACAAAGAATGTAAAAGTGTGCTTGTTTAACTTATGGATTCTGATTTCGAAAATGCAGTCACATTATTCTTTTCGAAATCCTTGAAAATATTTAATAAAATCTAATGTATATGTACGTGAACACATAAATACCTTTTCGTATATTCATAAAATCTTATGTACATGTATATGTGTGCGTTAGTAAGACTTTCGGTAGATAATGTAGTGCAATCGGTTGCGAGTTTCCGCTTGTTCCTTGCACTTTATTGTGTATTCAAATTAATTACAAATATAAGAGTCGGCTTATTATTTGAACCGGCGCGCATGCATGTGAAAATAAGGGAAAACAAATTTTGTATTAACATTAATAGCTTCAAGCATTGTCTTACCTTAAGAAGGCATCGAAGTTGCCCTATTAGTTTACCTCTGCCGAATTTCTTTCTTCGAATCGTTTTGCTCAATTTGTTAAAAGAAAAATTAAAAAATTTGGCTATGATCTAAGAAAATTTAGGATTTCTGAATATGCATATTTATTGCGTATCACTGTTCTGAAAAAGTTTGGAGATTTGTAAATGGTTTATCAGATCTCCAATTTGGTTTTTTCAAGATAAAATGTAGGATTTGTTTAAGTCAATCAAAACAATTCGGCTGTGATCCAAACTTTTATACCTATCTATTTACTTTGGAACCGACCAAAAAAGAAAAAAGTAAACTTTCGTATTCTATAATACTGAATGGAATTGGCTGATTTGTTACAGTTTTGTAGAATATATGTGAAAATTTCCAATGCGTATCTGTTGTAAGCTGTGAGTAATGAGGAAAAAATTTCAAAAATATAGGTTTTCTCAGTCAATGTTGCGCTGTAGGCGTGCTCTTTGATTTTCAACTCCGATCTGCATGCGACAGCAGCCAATGTTTTCACCCAATTTTGATCCGGCAGATCTATTTTTACGATGGTCTATCTTTGCTGCAGATGTTACACAGGCGGAACGACTAACGGACTGAGCTTAAATTAGTTCAGAATTTGATACTGTTCGAGAATATACCTTAAAAGGTGTTGCAAGCTAGCTTCCGGCTGTTTCAAGCATTTTGGGCAAATGAATATTCCGCCCATTCTTCGGTAGTGAATATAAGACTTGCAAACAATTAGAAATAACCTACAACCTACCAAACATATCTTGGCTCTTGGTCTGCACTCAAAATTTCGAACTTGTTTAGGACATAATTTTGATATTAATTCTTAACCTTTGTACAAAATGTCGAAGTAGACAAAGCATTCATATGAATGAGCTACATTTGCTACAAATATTTCCTTTTATTCTTTTTCCATCTTTTTTTTAATCCATATTGATTTTGACGTTTCTTCTTTAATCTTATTATAATATTACAAAATATATACTGTACTATTAAAATTATTTTTAAACCGTAATGAAGAACACCTAATCCTAAACTTCTTAATTTAATTCAAGGGAGAAGTATCTTTTATAATTAAATAAATGATGGCAATGAATAAAAAAGCAAACAAACAACTGTTATTGTTTTTTACCATGTTTATTAACGGCTGTGGTCTGTTTCTGTTGATCGGGAATGTGTACACATTACTTGGTACTCCCATGTGTGCTGTGAAACTATTCGACTTGCTGAACGCTATTCACACATACACCGCAAGCTTAGCGACTTGCGTATACTATTATATACGGCAGCCATGGCCAATTGCTTGAAAAAGAGTTACATTATTACAAATCGACGAAGAAGTTTTAGTCGTTGCTTTTTTCATGTTTTTTCCTTGTACTTCGACTTTTAGCATAGCAACAGAGAAAAATCGTATGAAATCGAATCAATAATTTATATAATATATTGTATTTAAGTATTTGTATTTCTCACATCACATCATATAGACTATATTAAGTTTTCTGGATCCAACATTCAACATCCAGAACGACTTAAAATAGGCTCAACTTACTTATAACATGGATTCTGCATTGATCTAAGTCTGCCCGTCCGTGTGATGTCGCTCCCTTATCTTTAAGCTTGCATATCGAAATTTTCGAAATATTTTGGTAAAACTTGACATATTAACATGTTTCAAGCCAAAGGCATGCCCATATTATAGTGAAAGGGCTTCAATCGATAATTAATTTTTCCTTGTCACTATAAGAAAACGATCATGGTCGCAGTCTAGCAGTAATAAACTAACCTCAAAGTTTGCGGGCAATCGTAATCATAGAGCTACTCCACCCATTTCCATGTTTTTGCGTAGTATAGCGGTCCAGCTACCATTATTTCTATCTTCAGAATTGCCTAAGACACCAAACTGACAATGCCTGGCATTCACAAATCGCATTTAAATGTCCTTCCTGTTTCCGTACTATCGGCAATATTCCTGAAATTATATTCACGTCCAACCATTAGAGACTTGTCATAACACAACATTTCGCTCCATTGGGCGCACAAATACACTCGACCGCTTTCCTTTCCTTGAAGGCTTCAACACTTCTGCCTCGAGCAAATTTTTTGCTTTCCATTTTCATTTTTTCGTTGATCAACTGTATAATGGAATATGATTCGCTTCGTTTATATATTTATTTGCGTGGTCGCCTATACCAAGCTGAAGCCTTATAAATTGAAGCGTAGACGTGTTGTTGGCGAACAAACAACATCTAAATTAGTGATCGCAAATAATAGACTTATCTCAATCTACATTATTATGCACACACAAGCATACAGAAAATGTGCGCCAAAGAGAACGAAAAGCAACAGAACCTGATTTACCCTAGCGCCTGTTAGTAAGCGTTTGAACCTTGCAACACTGGCAGTCGTTTGCAAATTCCATGGTAGAGCATTCCATACCTTGATAGCGTACATAAAAAAGTGTTTGTCACACAACTGATTATAACGACTCATTGTATAATTTTTGTACTACCATTGCTGGCCGCGAATCTCAGTTTCTCATATCGGCTTGCACATATGCCTAGGTTTAGAACCATATCAGCATTTTGAACCAGGTTGTTATTCATAGTCGTCCTTAAAACGATCGAATTTCTTAATGGGTTCTTGCTTATTAGCAAATATTTACATTAACTTTATTCGAGTCCATTTACCTTTCCCCAAAATTGAAGTCCCGAAGTCCCATTTATCTTATCCACGTATACGTATAATTGGATACTGCAGCCATTTCGTGCAATTGTGCATCACCCCCTAACGTATGCACATTACTGTGTACTACACTTTGTAGGCCATATCATGTCATGTACAGACTATTAAGAATAGAGTTTGCACCGAAGACTTGCACATTCTAATACTAGCTGCTTTAAGTTTAAGAATGGAAGAGTAACTTATACCTTTTAGAAGATATCGGTTTGATCTCTAATCAGAAAGTTTTCAGTGTAAACATATTGTACACGTGTCCAATAGCAAGCAACATTTGCCAGGCAGGTATCATATATAAATGTCACAATAAAATATGCAATCTATGTGCGTATGTATATAATAGGGAATCATAAACAATGTGAAAATGTAATAAAATATAATATAATACAAAGAAATGAATATTCCTCACGTACAGGCGTAGGTACATGTACACATAAGTTTATATAAATTAAAGTGTTTGTTTCGTAGTCACTTAAATCACAGCATATGCTCGCATTTCAGCACCATCGCCTTAAATTTTGTTAGAAGATTTAAAGCAAAACCTAATTGATTTCAAAATTAAGGCGAACGGCAAGGGAAGTAAAAACGTAAAAATTAAATGGTGCTGAGCAAATTTAAAGTTCTTTCCTTGCGGTGTCTAATCGATTCGTTATTTTTTTCTTTTTTTACACCTGCGACCTTGTTCTACATTGAATTACCCTTGAGGGGCTTGGTTAAGTACGGGCATTCTTGATTAGCGGGAATAGGAATGTTTAGCCATGCCTTCGTTTGTCGTTTGCCATTACGACCGTTCTCGCAAAATTTGTTATCGGGAACGGACAACGGTAAAGCACGAAAAATGGGTAATTAGGAAGTTGCATCAAGTAGTCGCCCAAGATAACGAGAAAACATGGGCGAACGGGTATATAAAAAATTCGGAGAAATTTATGAAAATATGTTACATTTTAAATGAGCAAGTAAATAAACGTATTAACGTTTTGTGCTTAACTATGATGTCTAAAATACAATTTGCAGTAATTGACGGTAGTATCATTAGCAAGTCTTCAAAAAAAAAGAAGTAAAAATACAAGAGAAATGTGATAAAAATTTCAAAAAAAAGAGAGAATTCCTTAACAATTTTGATTGCATTGTTCATACCTTAGAATTTAATTACAAACAACATTTCTTTTTCCAAAATGAAAAGAAACATAAGAAGAACACATTTACAGAACTATACTTTTCAACTCTCTACTTACTCTGTTATATGCACAATATAAACTTATCTTTTCTTGTACTCATCCATCCTAAAGTGTAGTAGTGAAGATAAGAGGGTTGTGCAAGAGAGTGTTCTGGTTATGATTAAACTCTGCTACAACATATTTTAGAATATCTTTGTAATTCACCGGCAATCGCAACTGCAACTGCAGCAAACACTTGAGTCTCACGTAACACTTTTTGCCATTATATAAAGTCTGCAGCATATGTGTCCATCATTATGAAACCGGAGAAGATGAAGGGCGAGGTGCAAACGTTGTTTAAATAAAGATTTCCTTGAACATTCATTCTTGTAATAATGTATTAAAGTCCCTGCTCGTTGTGTGTTCCTCCCTACTCTATTATTTTATTGTTGTTTTACACTCTGAAATAAACGCATTCATTGCATAGCAAAATGTCTCGTTGTTTAAGTGTCACATAATTATTCATGACACTATAACCAAATGAAACGTAAAATAGCCACAGGCGGCTATGACAAAGGCAACGGCGACGTTGTTTGTACTATTATTAGAAAGTTTATAATCTCACCTGACATAATCGCGTAAAACTATAACGCATTCAAAAGTACTAACAAGTCTAAACCAAGTGTCTGGAGAAAATAAACACACTGCTCTACATACGTACTTCCACACACATACGCGCACACAAGCATACAAGCATACGTGCATACACAAAGAATTGTGTATGTACATGTATATATATATATATATATATATATATATATACAATATATATATGTATATATATTTTGGAAATAATTAAAGCAAATTTACACGTCAGAAACAATAACAAGACTCACTAACCGTACTACTGCATCTACTGTATACGTAAACAATTACAATTGATAAAAGATCAACAAAAACAAGCGCAACGATAAAATGTCTCCCTGCTCTCTATGCAAGTTATATGCATTAAATATATTCTGTTAAATATTAACAGTTGGATAAAATTGTGCTAACAGCGACATACTAATAAATAGCTACCCGGTTTAACCCATTTTACATCAGCATCCGTTTCATCGGCATTGCAATCATCATCATTATTATCACCCCTTTAGAATCAACGACGACGATGACGACAACATTATTAAAAGTGTTATAAACAAATAACAACCTAAGGATAGTTGTATGTTAGTGTTGTGAATATATGTGTATGTGTGGATAGATTTTGTGTAAACACTACTAAAAATATTCGACAGCACAGCTACATATATATATATATAAAATTTTTATTCGTACACAGAACGAACCGAATAATAATGCCTACAGTCATTTGTTATTGTGGTTGTTGTTATGGCCATCCTGTGGATGCTGGAGTTTGCGCTAAATTGTTTTACACAAATTGAGAGACAGTTAAGCGGAAATAAAAAATAGAAAATAAAACGAAAACGCAAAATAAAAGCGTAAGAAGATGATAAAAACTAAAAATATAAATATTTCTTGTTCTATGATTTTAATTTTATATCAAAGACGTTTATTTAATTTTTTTTTTTTTATAAACGCACATAAATAAATGGAAAGACCAACGTTGGGAGAAATGAAGAAAAAAATTATTTCAACCAAAGAGAACGTAAAAATGCGTCTTTTCGTTTTTTCTCTTTGCTCAGTTCAATCTCGCTTAGCTCTAGGAATTTCACATGTGTGCACACACATCCCTCACTTTGCACGGCTTTTTAAATTAAACATTTCGGAAAAGAGGCACAAACACAAAAAAACTTACAAAAATCAGATCCACTTATATTTGCTTGATTTCAATTCATTACTTTTGATAGCTTAAATGATGCATATATAGGCGCATTAGGCTGTCGTATACTCGACTAGAAAAGATTCATGGATAGCAAGTCAATGTTCTCGTGTTTGTGCGGTAAACCGCTTAACCATAGCTGTAGCATGAGGGCTCAGTCGGTGAAAGCGTAACACCTACCGACTTGGGACACATACACTGGAAACACTTTGAATCTCTTTCTGTATCCTCACTTCTTTCTGACCTTCGCCGTGTTGCGCGTATGGGCGACCACCTTTATATGTATATACAAATTCCACCTTGTTCGACAGGATCTTGCGATAGGAAAAATAATTAAAAAATTACAAATGTTGAGTAACGATTTGATTTCTAAATTTCATCGAACTAAGTCTAACACTTCAACGAAATCGAGGCAATATCTAAAGAGTCGATGTAGACAGAAAGTTACCTAAGTCCGTAAAACAAGTCTTACGGGTAAATCCAAATTAAAATTGCTATTTTTATATGCTTTTAAACGAGTAAATCGTATTTCCTGGTCAAGCAATAACTACCGAAGAGACTGTTTCCAACTTACGCTATATCAAAATGCTCGTTTTTTCCAATTTATACGATTTTAGAATGAAGGTATTTGGCGTGTAAAGTGGGAGATTTGTGTACTTACGTTTCGAATTAAAAATCATCAAATCTAATTTTGGATAATAATACCAAACAAAAACTTAACCTTTGATAATATTACTAAACATAATTCTTTTAGTAACATCGTTGTACCTAATAAACTTATATTCTAGCATACTACCATATATGAGGAGTAGAACTGTCATCGAGCCATGGCCTAAAGTGATTATTCAAAGAATGTTTTTTTGCAAAAGATTCTCTAAAATTGAGAACAGTTCCAACGCGTCGTCCATTCACCAGAAAGCAATAGTAGAAAATTCATTGAAGCAACAGATGTTTGAGAAAAACCGCCTGACATATCTTGGACACAAGAGCTCAATGTGTCTGCCTGGTCCCTTGTTCATTGTCTTCTAAGTTCATTCTTCTATCAATGGATTTTAGGTAGGTATTGATGACATGAAATGAATTTGAGACGATATCTTATCTTTGTTTTATATAAAAAAAGGACTGACTCCTTGAATGAAATGCTACGAAATTGAAATATTATTTTTCTTTTGGAATATCTACCCCATTTATAAGAATAGTTTGGCCGGCACTGCTTGCAACTAATACAACAATGGAGAAATTACTTGGGTACACAAACTCGCGCGCATCGTCCAAAGAGAAGTACAAAGCATCACAACATCGAAGATGAGTAACAGCATAACAACGGCAACAATCACACTGCCGCTGGAACAATTCTGATGACAGTCGAACACAAAGGAGCCTGATTGACGCACCTAAACGAAACGCCAGCGAGTGATAAAATCACAAAAAGGAATTTTTTTTTTCCCAAGGGAGAAAGAAGGAAAACAGTTTCACTGACATCGGTAAATCGGAAATAAAGTGAATGCAAATAATAATATAAAACAAGTTAAAGTAGATGATTTTTTCTTTATTTTTTAAATGAAATTTAAATCTCATTAGAATAAAGTTCGCGGTACGAAAAATTTCAAGTGAAAAGTGAAAAAACAGAAGAAGCAAGCAATCAACCCGGAAACGGATAATTCAAATCTAACCAAGGCATTCAGTAGAAGAAAATATTGTGCACATTAGACAAATAAAGAAAAGAAAAACAAAAAAAAAAAAGAAAAGAAAATCAATTCAAAAAATTTTCTAAAGAGTGCAAAACCAATAAAGAGATGAAATAAAAAATAGAAAATAAGAATAAATATATAAAGAAGAAAATTGTTGCTTACCAGTGAGACACAAAGTCAATAAAAAGAGAAAACATTAGAAATATATGAAAAGCAAAAAAATTGAAGATCTACGACGTTAAAGACAACAGCAGCAGCAACACCAGCAGCAGGGACGTACGTAAGCACAAGCTTGCGTCCACATGTACATATATAGCATGATAAATAATATAAGTGCTGTGTTATTATTGTGAGCTATAAAAAGGATAGCACAATAAGCTCACACATACATACCGAAATAACAAACAAACAAACGTGTAAACATAAAGAAAAACCATTAACTAAAAGTAAATTACAAACAAACTTTCAAACATTAATATTTACAAAAGTGTAACAGCCATATAAGCGTGTATTCACACGTGCATACATCTATAGACATTCTAATAAAAAAATACGACGAGTGAATGCAAAGTACAGATAACAGCACCTCACATATATGCACAAAAACATCTCTTATGAAAGAAAACTAATTTAAATTATCCAGTGATAGAGAAAAAAAATACTAATAAAAGAATCGAGTGAAAACCAAAGAAAACAAGTTAGATTTTCTATACAGTGCATACGCACGCACATAAGCTTAAATTATATATCGCAACGATAGCGACAACGGCTACAGCAGTGACAGCAACCCACTCACTCTTTTGGGAAATAAATAGTAAACAGCAAGCACAACAGCAGATATAAAAAAGAAAAACCACAACCGCAGCTGAAAACGATTTAGGATAGGGAAAAAGAAAGAGGTAAGCTCACAATTCTGGCATAAAAATAAGAGGAAGAAAACCTCAATTAAAATTATACGGAATAAAAAAAAAAAAAAATTGAAATTGAAATTAAAATTGCAATTAGGTATACTCGATGTACTTGGAGGATATTATTGAAAAACTTGCTTACGATGAATGAGGTGAAGAAGTGACACATGAGAAAAGCAAACTATAAAGTCTGTGCCGATAATCTTGATTCGCTCTCCTTGACTTCTGATACCTGGTAGTAACAGGGGCCTTTCAAAATTCAAAATGAAATTTCAGTTATTGCTTCTGCGGAAGCTATTAAAGATGTAAATTACTAATAAAAAGGCAACTGTCAAATTTCAAGTGCAAAGTATGTAAATCGGTATAGAACGCGATTCCCTAGCCATATGTCTAGATGAGCAAGAAGCAACTAGAGTTTCACATAAATTGACATAAGAAGTTGCTTATCTAACACACAGCCTCAAAGTTATTACTGAAAAAGTTTCATAACAAGCGCTACTAAGTTCAACGAAAAGGATAATTTTGAAAAATTACGCAAAATATTTAGGCTGAATGTACAATTCTTTGCAGCTTTGAAGCTTAATAATCGAAGTATTCACCATCACTATCCTTATTCTTTCATTTCGTATTGGGTGGTCTGTGTATGGTCCCATAATACAAAATTTAAGTTTGTGTGGGAAAAATAAAAATAATTAATTAACCCCATGCATTAAATTGTGGCCATTGAATAGTTAAACAAAGCAAATATTCATATAATTAATCGACTTGGAAAACACGTTCAAAAATGGGCAACTGCTGGTCTATAATGTTGTGGAAGAAGGCATTAATTTTATATGAATACGAAAATCCTTTGACAATTTCCTTGAGATTTTCTGCTTGTCACGAATATAGCTTTTACGTGCTTTTCCAAGGCATTCCAAATTGAAGTATACAACTTTGTCAATGTTCCAAATGTTTCCTCGTTTTGATCATCTATAGTATACCTTTTCCGATGACGTTCTCATATCGTGTTTAAATGTCTTAAAACGTATTCGTGGCCTATATTATAATAGAATTGAGCAAAGAAAATTTCGAAATATATTTGCATCAAATCAGTTTTATTTTTATAAGAAATAGAAGCACGAAGTTGTATCGAAACAAAACTTCATGTCTTGAAGGCGGATCATCGGATTCATCGATCCATTTCTGGACATCTTCAACTCTTATGAGCTGCTGACATAATATATGCGATTGCAACGAATATTAGGAGGTGCTCAAGTTGAAAATCACTTCTTGGGCTGCTTTTGTTGGGGACGGACCGACGTATGCAAGCATTTCTTGTCTTTAGTGCTACAATCTTTTAATTTCTACCAGTTTCTGAACTATTTTGCAAACTCGTTTTTCTGGTTTAGGCTGCAAAGAAGACAGCGAGCTCCTTTTAAAGGCTTCTACTTAGAACGAGCACCATGAAGCCGTTGCATTAGTGATAAAAATAAAAACTAGTCGCTTAGAATACGTTGAAATACGTTTTTGAAAAATTGGCGAATGATTATAGCGGCATGCGAAGAGGGACGGCCATAATGCACCAATCGGCATATGTTTTGCAATGAATCTGGGCGTCTTCATGACTAGACTCCCTAATGTAAGGCTGAAGGTTTCCATAATATCTCCTATTATCACCCATTTCCGCCTTTCTTATGTTCTCGAAATAAGCTGCGTTCAAGACCCCAGATTGGTGGTCTTCCCGGACAGAGTTCGTCTTCAACTTGTTCTCTACCACTTTTAGTGTTTATACCACTTCCAACCCTTTGATTGTGCCGATGTTTTGCCGGTGTGGCATTTCCATAAAAACCTACGGAAAAGATATTTTTTTTCAAGTAGAATTCAAAATAAATTCTTTATAGATCAAAAAAAAAAAAAATGGATTACAAAAGGTAATCCAATTTATTCACTAAAAAAACAAATGAGATTTACACGATGCTTACCAAGAAAAGCTGACATTGGTATATGACGGCCTTCTAATTTTTAGATAAAACGTCTCTTATTCTTTGAAAATAGGGTATTTTTGAAATACTAAGAAGTATTTGTGAAATAAAAATTCCTCTCCAACTCTAAAACATCCTTTTCTAAATGTATTTAAATGTTTTCAATGCAACTTAATAATTAATGTGTTTTTAGAGAAGTGGAAATTGCATTCTTCATTAACCTATTTTGACCGTCTGGTTCAATTCTTTTGAATTCGTCTAAAGATTGAGATGCGGTTAAAGAGTTAATTAAAGTTTTACACAAGGAGAACTCACCATCTGCATCATTAGTGTATAGGCAGCAAAATATTTTACATTTGCGTTAAAAAGTAGATAAGGAATATTTTAAGTTTAATCCTGAAAGTATGCTGCAACATTTATGACAAACTGCATTTATAAAACCTAAACAAAAAATTTATAGCAGCACTAAAGAACAGACAACAAATGTTTTCATTTGCTTTAACTTTACTGTACAAGGTAGTATAACAGTTGCATGTAGCTTACAGCCAAAATTTCATTTGTAAAGGAAGAATTCCAAGCAGGTCCAGATAACCCAACAAAGAGGCTGATGGCTAATACAACAGCTAAATGCGCACGTGGTATGAAAACGTGATAGATTGAAAAATTATTTTTACATAAATAATTGCGCAATTTCTTTAAAAAAAATTGCCGAAAAGTTGTACGATTAAACGGATAAAGAATGAACCAACATTTCAAAAAAAAGCAACTAGCAAAAGCAATACATTCATAAGCAATTCCCGTGACTAACTAAGAAAAAAATATTTTGTTTGCAAAATCTATAATTCGTGAGCGAAATATGGATTGCTTTTTAGAAAATATGGGTCAGTCCCGGAAATTATTGAACATGTATTATGTATTGTAAATTGCACACACATGTACACGACGTAATGCACGCGAACGCAACATAAAACGTACATACAGTTATTTGTTTTGCGCGAATACCCATAAAGTAGCTCTTTTCTCCAGCTACTGAAGCTGCTACTAACCTGCCTGTGTGTGCACCTACCTCTTGTGTGCAATTTTATTGGACTCATATACGAATTTCGATTGACTCCCCGAGCACACCTCTGTTTTACAAACAGCTGAAGTTGCACAGGCGATTCATGAGAACTATTCTCCCTTAAGAAATGAAAACGGTATCCTGCTGTTATTATATTCGCCCAACATGTTCCCGCCGTATCAGATAATAAGTTGATAAACTCGTTCAAAAGCAGCAAAAATAATGATAATAACACTTGAAAATTTCACGATACTAAAAAAAAAGTTCGGTTGAACTAACCGGAATAATTAATCAAGACTTGTGGATTGCATGTTATTCGCAGCTGTAATCCACAATGTTTTAATTGACAATAGGAACCCTACATACAGAAAAATTTGAGTGTCACTCAATTGCAACAGGCATCAGCCGTACGTACCTGCGTGCGTAGATTTTTTCTTCGAAAAATATACGTTTTTGAGAGTTATTTACCTTACGACTGTGATCATATCCCCATGTGCATCTACTCCTAGAAATTAATTAAAAGCACAAATGATTATGAAAACTCTACTCCTGAAGTCCTGTCATCAAAAGTATCCCGGGTGCGTTAGATATGTCATGTAATTATTTTTCCTCACAATAGGACGGCCACCTTCGATCTCTTATCTAAATGTTTTTCTTTTCCTTTCCTTTTAAATGATGATATTTTCTTACTCAATCGCATCAACAAAAGGACAAACACACTGCCACACAAACACACACTTCTGTATTTTCTGTTCTGTATTTTCCATTTAAGACATACGTGGTCCGGTAGCACAAAGACAACAATACAATGAAATTAATGGTGCAATTACCAGGGAGCATGAAGTCTTACTAACACTTTTGTCTTCCTATTGTTCATGTTACACACTCTGGTCATATTCCTTGCTTGATATTCTGTTAATTCTAGGCTGCACGAATAGTATAACACATTCAAGTACGTATGAAAAAGAGTTATCACCTACATATCTTATGGAAATTTGATTAGTTAGCTATGGTCAATGAATTTATTATTAGTTGTCTTGTTGCTTGTGTCGATTGGGTATTGGAATATAATTGTGCCCGCGTGGAATTACATGTAAAATAAAGTCTATATTGCATAAGCAAACTATCGTTTCTATCTTTTTTCTCAAATCGTTTATTGTTTATGTGTGACTTTATATTATTATTATTATTATTATTATTATTATTATTATTATTATTATTATTATTATTATTATTATTATTATTATTATTATTATTATTATTACATACACATATTTTATATCTACTGATAATAGCATAGTTTAGTTATTATCTCCACTTGAACATTTCCCTAAAATGTTGTTACGTTGGATTTATAATGCAACAGTTCAATTTTTTCAATCAATAAATTCAAGTTGAATTAGACCAATAAGCAAATCACTCAACATCTAATTTGCTTATGTATGTGTTCTCTTTTTCATTAGAAAAATTAGGGAGTCAATTAAATAAGTTCTACAAACTCTCTGCCAAGGTACATGTACCGATTTGGGCACACATCCTAAACGCTACGACCGCTCTCTCTCCCTATCTCTTTCTTTTTACCACTTCTTTTTTGATCTTAACCGTGTTGCCCGTATAGAATGCACGCCCTGAGTGAATGGTACTGCAATGGAGTGCAAATAAGTTTCCGCCGTTTTGTTTCAAAAACCGAAAAATTTATTGTAAAAGAACAGTACTTTGCATTTTAAACAAAGTACTGTCCATCACTAGCCACTACTTTTTCCCAACTTTCTGGCAGCATTCGGATATTATGGCAAAAGAACTCTTCATATTTTGTGGCTATCCATGAACCGATCCAATTTTTGGTATCTTTATACGACATAAAGCGTTGCTCATACAGGTCATGTGCCATCGAACGGACAAGTGATAATCGAAAAGAGCGATATCTGGTGAATATGGTGGGCCATTTTAATGTTTCCAAGTATGCTTTGACCATGCGGACAAACATTATAATGTGGGAGAATTTCCTTAACTGAGTTCGATACAGAGCACCAATAAGGGTTTCGCCCGCTTTGAGCAACTCATATTACGCTAACCAATCTTAACAGGAGTCTTTTTCCATGAATATTCGGTTTGGGTATCGATGTTGAAGCACGGCCAGGTGATCCTTATTATTGAAACCAATTTTTATCGCTATTGACTTTACGATACAAGGAAATTATGATACTACGTCTAACATCTGACAATTTCTGATGATACCATCTCCTGTAAAACGGCGGAGACTTATTTGTACTCCTGTTAAAGTAAGAGAAAAAAAGGTTCTACTAAATTTTGCACGATCACAAAATATGGACATGGCATGCTAAAGGAGGAGATCTGTTTATAAAATGTAAGTGCATTCCTCTAATTGCCGAATCGTTCTTACTTACGGTGTAGTTCGCGATATTTGATATTTATTCAACGTCGAAGGCATTTGGAACTTTACGCTAGTTCTACAGAATTTAGGCGTCTTAAGCGAAATTTATTACAAGCAACATATTATAGTTTGAGTTGACAGTTGAAGTTTTGACAAATTGACTGAATTCAGCGAAGTAAGATGAATCACGATATTTTTAGACGACTATAATAAAATTTGGCCGATAAATTTCGCAGAAAATCAAATTCGCTCAACAGTACATTTTACACCCATGCTGAGCTATGAAGATAAGGCTTGGCTTGCGTTTGAAGGCTACCCGAACCTTCTCTTAAAATCAAAATTGTAATATTTTTTAAAATTTATAATATACTTAAGGCTTCAAATGTAGTCTAAAATTTAATTTATTTAAGCTATTTTACCTCATGCTACTTATCTATGTCTCTAAATGAACAAAATTTCTAAGGTATTTTTATCAATCATTTAGAAATTAAAATATAGCGAACATTACAATGATTGTCGGCCAAGAATAATTAATATACGAGGGTATGGGTTTTTGGATTTTCCGGAGTGCGAGGACAAAACTTAACAAAACTTCGCTCGGAAGTAGTTGAAATATAAGATATGTCCTAGCACTCTTTACGTTGCAATCTACTTCAGTTAAAATTACATTCTTTACCTAAAGGAAGTTGAGCTAACAGCAGATCTCTATTATTATTTTTCTGTTTTTTCTCTTAATGTACAACCATTTTACAAGACTTGACCCACACATAGAATTCAATTAACTTTTCTCTCTTGGTCACTTAAGGAGCTTAGAACACTTACGTTTGGTTGAAGATTAAAGTTTACCTCGCTTTAAAAAACCTGCACAATTTTCATAAAAGCTTGAATTGGAAAACCAAAATTTCATAATTCCTTCGTAGAGAAAAGCCATCATCTCCTCCACTCTCATAAAAAGAAGACAAAATAATCCTTACCATACGGTACACGACGATTACCAACTTAATTAAGAAAGATTCGAATTTTAAAATATTTTACACAGACTATTAGTTCTGCGAATTCATTCAAAATATTCCATATTTTCTGCTCAACGAACATTGATCCAAAGTACAGGTGTTATAATGGGTTTTGCTGCAATTACTTTTTGTAAATTCAACCACAAACGGGTTTTCATGTGGGAATACATTTTCCATTTTATGGCAATTACAAATGAAAAAAAAAAGGAAAAATAGGAAAAACTTGTTTTGCGTATAACTAACTAACATAGTGTGGAGGAAGAATAAATAAAAACTCACAAACTAATTTTAAAAGCACATTTAAGCTTTTATTATGCCTTTTGTGAGGTGCTACTACGCATCTATTGGTAAGCAATGTGTGCACACATAGCGTTCTTGCTTATTCATTGCTTTAATGAACACATTATTCCGTAAGGTGCAATTATCTCCTTTGAATATTTCATGAAAACTGCCTTTTCTATTTGTCATTCTGGATACTTGTTTATTCCTTCATTGAATACAACGGGTTGCAGACGTTTGTTAGAGAGCGAAGACGTGTGGAACGAACGAAGGAACGAACGAACTATGCTCTAATTACAATAACTTTCATGAACAACCTCAGAATGGCTAAAGATTTGATTGATGTTTTAACTAATTTGGAATCTCTTACACCGAAACAATGCAGGGGGAGTATAATTCGAACGTTGCGATAATTGATTGATATAACCTTCTTGGAAATTCTGAGATATCATGTAAATATAATGGCGAATTAAAAGTGAAACAAAGGAAAACTAGGTTAACTAAAACTATCACTTGCATGCACGTTTACTTAGATAGCGAACATGCGGTTAGGCATTCAAATTTTATAGCATAATACAGAAAGCAACTGCATTTATCATCTTAGTGCCTTAGTTTAGGACACAGGTTTCATAATAAAGTTTACCCAGTTTACCAAGTTTAGTTTCATGTGACAACGAAATTTAAGTAGTTTGTCTTAAGAGATGTTCAATAAGGAATTTTTATGCACACAATCAGCGCTTAGAGACAGACGACATCACTTCTATAATGAGATCACAAAGAATAATAAAAATCTTTTTTTTTATTGCTTTATCTTATTAGCAAGTCTTTGAGGACTGGATGTGAAAGTTAACCGCGACTTAGTGAGAAATTAACCTATTTTTTAAAAGAACAAAACTCGAGCTATGCAGATGCCCTTATGCTGCAAACTGTAAACTCACTAAACACTATGAACTTTCGTCATACTCGTAGGTTTTAACTTCCTCTGTCTGTCGAAACAACTTCACTAAAATGCCTCTGTTGCACTTTGTTGTTTCACTGAAGAAAGAAGAATTTGAAAATAAATGAATTGTAAGTCTTTTGGTAAAATCAATTGAAATCGAACACATCTGTATTGTGTCGTGTACTCCGCAAGAATTAAAAAATAATATATTATTTTATTCACATTTTTGACAAATTCCCTAAAGCTTTTATTTATCTTGAATACACATGTTAATTGTATACAGTGTTTCTACCACAACTGAATAAAGTTTATGTTGTGGTGGATTCTCAACCCGAACACGACAACCTTTTCACGAAAATAAAAAAAATCATAATACAAAATAAGTAAGAAAATTGTATTCGGCTGTGACAGAACGTTTTATACCCATCATAGCTATACTTAAAACGACTAAAAAAAAATAAAAAAACTGAATTTCGTCCCCCTATACGATTGGTTGGACGTGGCGAATTTTTCTATCTTTGTAGAGCAAAACTGGAAATTTGTACGGCGTTTGTGCTGTAGTTTATGAGTAACGAGCAAAAAACGCAGAAAGCGAAGGTGTTTCTCAGTTCTTGTTGTATTATAGGCGTGTCCTTTGGCTAGGTCATTTTCAAATTTATGGGCGATATCTTCATTTTTTCGAACAGGAGAAAGTTTACCCCCCATATTACACAAGTGAGCAGACGGGCCGATGGACGGACAAACAGGTGGACAATTATCTCTACAAAGTAATATGAAAATTTGATACGCTATAATAATAGGCGACGTGGCCCATTTTTGTATAGACGCCATCGTATCGTTCATGGGTTTATCTGCTATACTTTGTGAGTAATGAGGATAAAAACAATTTTTCTTCTCCTTCAGAAAGCGGAGGTATTCTCAATCTACCTAAGCGTGACTATCAACAAAAGTGGACCATTTTCAATATCAACCTACGTGCAATGTTTATGCAGTCGACAACTTCATCTTTGCAGCTAATACAATACTTACAGCAGACGATACACGGATGGACAGACGGACATACTTAAAGCGGTTTAGAGTTTAATGCTGATAAATGATATATATACTTTATGGCGTCACTGAAGTTCCATTCTGGGTTTTGCAAACCTGGTAACAAAGTGAATGTGTCCCCCATCTTTCGGCAATGGGTATAATTATAGCGGATGAGTATATACGGTGGAAGAATATATTACAGGAAAGAATTTTGTTGACCGACCACCGGAAAAGCACCCTACGTCACTAATCGCCTTACGCAAACATTACAATGTATTTAATTAACTGACGTATTCGATATGTGTAGTTTTTATTACCAGACGTATGACGATTAAAAGGATTTATTTCCAACGTACATCAATAACTCAAATAGGGAAAGATTTGTTCCTTTGTTTACTGCGCAGAGTGTGTATAGTTGTCTTGTTTTTTTTAGTCTAAAGATTAATTTTTCTTATCTGCAGTTTTTCTTCTTGCTAAGCTTCTTATGGATGTCTGATATGTTCCGAAATTTTCGCTCTTCGAGTTCTTTTGCTTAATGGCAGTTGATAAAATTGAAACTCCTTTCAATGCCAAGTTTTAGTTTCTGACTTTATTATGTGTTTTTTTTTTCGATTATTTCGTTAATATCAGCAAACACACTTTTTTTTGTACTATGTTTGGGAAAAAAATATTAAATCGTATTTTTCGATCGATGTTGTTTCTAAGGATATTAGGGTTTCACACCTCTTACTTTAATAAATGCTACGTAGAGGTGGGGGATTCCCATATACTTATATCCTACACCATTTGTTGTACGGGATATATTAAGTTATTGCAGACGTATGTAACACCCACAAGGGCGTAGGGTGGACCAATCATTTTCTAAATCGATCTAAGCCTGTCTGTCTGTTCTCTGTTTGTAATCTTATAGTAAATTGACAAAGCAATCTACTTTACCAAATTTGGACAACGTAAGTCTGTTTTGTGGATACCACCGCATACAAGGATTCTCATGAAACGTAAACGCTTGTATGACTTGCTTCATTGCATTCTACTCTCCAAATTCTTTTATTTGGCACTCATATCGCTGGTATTATTAGGAAATAAGTAAACGCGGTGTCCACCGTATTTCTTTTGGAATTAACCCATTTTTAGGCAAACAATGTATTTATCTTCATTTGGGGAATTTACAAAATAGTTTTAAACATTCTGTCTTGTTTGCTTTATGATAAACAAGCATGAAACCTCAAAAAAGTGAAAAAGTGTGTGGCCATGGCCGATTCCTCCATTTTGGCACGTGAAGAGAAGAATGCTTCGCAAAGTAAATATGGAAAACATCAGCCTTCTAACTTTTATAATTTTTGACTAACGAACAAAAACTCACAAATTTTTTTTTACGAAAAACAAAGCTTATGCTCCACTGTGGGCTTCTCCTCTCATCAATTTGGCTCTTTTCCAATACCAACCGGTGTGCAAAATCTTCCAATATTTATACCAAAGTTAAAGTCGATGTCTTCATTTTTGCCACCAGGACGGTGCCAACAACAAACACCACTTAGACACACAGACGGACAGACGTGGTTAAATCAATCCACGATTTCACGCTGATCAAGAATATATACAGTTTGTAGGATCTGTGAGGCTTCCTTTTGAGTGTTACGTACGTTATGAAAAGAAACTTCCATTCTACAGTGATGGGAATAAAAAAACTTATTTGTTAATTTTTTGTCATACAATTTGTTCACGATAGTAATTAAATAAAAAAAATTAAGTGTACCCAATTTGACCAACATGGGTCTGTTTCTTCCCCCACTCCATAAAATATATCTCATGATATCTTTATAACTCATCGGAACGTTTTAGCAAAAAGAAAAATTAACGATAAGGAATTTGCATTACACAGGTCTATTTTGTTTGGACCCCCACTTATATAGGCGCTATCACGAAACACAATCTCTTATGTGGAGAGAAAATCTAACCTTCTAATATGTGGGCTTTCATGAAAATTATGGCTTTGCATGAAGATAATGTGCACTTTTCGGTCAAAACGAACGAATAACTGTACTAGCCGAAGTGGTGTAAGGTATGTAATGGTAAGCGCCGCCCGACTATAATGTTATAACTTCTTTCGTACTTTCGTACGTTATGTTATTTCTCGTAAGATTATGAAATTTCTGAATGGTATGCATATGCATGTTTCTTCTGTAAATATTTAAGATGTTGATTAACCTCAATAGCGGATCTTCGCTTTTTTAAACCTACAACATTTGGTATAGGTCTGCATTAAATTTGTGCGGACGTATGCAACACACAAAAGAACTTAAGATAGATTCAGTATTTGTCATACCGATTGATTCTGAATCAATTTAAGTTTGTCTATCCGTCTATCCCTCTGTCTGTATTCTTTTCTTGCGTTCGGCGTACAGGTCGCAAGGTCCGAGATATTTCGATGCATTTCGGTACACTGACGTGTTTTGGCTCAAGGATGAAACGCTCTTTGAAATGGTTCTGATCGAGACATCTTTTCGGCCAATTCTCATATATTGAGTTATTTTCAAAAGTTGTTATACTTAACTGAGGCATGGTTTAGGGTGTTTACTGTTTAGCCGTGGTCCTCTATAGTTCTTTCACTTCCTTTATTTAGATTTTAAAATTTATGAACATTGCAAAAATTTCTACTTTAAGTAGAAATATAAAGAGAACTGCGAAACACCCGACAGAATTCCAAAATATTTAAGATAACAATTTGAGGCTAAATGGTTACAAAATTGTCAAATTTGCAGAGCGTCGATTAGAAAACGTAATGTAACATTGAGGATGGACCATAAATTATTGAGATAGAAATTTAAATCAACGAAATTTACAAGTCGTGCACATAACATTCCCATATGTTTTCATTTCACAAGATGTTTCTATGAAATATTCCGCAGTTTTTGATTTTTGACGTCCACAAATCTCTTTGTTGTTATGTAGAAAAACTTTGGGTTAGTTTTTGTTTGCAAAGCTGCATAGTATTCTTGAGAGGAGAGGTTTTTCTCAAACAATAGCTTTCTTATAGTGCAGCTTAGATCCGACTGGGTACTGGTTTCATAAGATAATTCCTATTGAAATTATGGGCGTTTGCATATATATACCTTTTGGAAGTGATTTTGTTTCATTGTGTTTGCTTTGTTCAAAAAGAGTTCAGTTCATTAGACTTTAAATATTTTTAAGTCATTAATAAAAATATATTGAAAATTTCGTTATTTTTTTGAGATTACGTGGCTGCGTATATGGACACCGAGACAAATCGATTCTGACTCTTGTGCTGCCCCTGGGCGATGCGCGTCCCAAATATAATAACAAAACAAATAAAGATATTATAATTGGAAGAGTTCGACAACTAAGCACGCTACAAGACTGCTCTCTTTTTATTTATCTGCGTGCTGCTAAGTTTATATAGAGCCAGTTCCAAAAAAATGAGCTAATTTGTTATTGCTATTATCGACCTTCTCCCCATATAGAGGCTTCTTATTCATAAGAATCCGTATATCATGTGAATACGAAGCTTGAAATGCGTGGTGAAAATTTGATAAAGTTAATGTTTATGTCGTTCCTATTATAAAGTAGTTTTCATCATAAAGGGCTAAAAATTAGACCTTTCTGCCATTCTTTTGGCGAAAATGGTTATACGATGTATGGTCCGAGAAGTAAACCTACTCGGCCTAAGCTTCATAAGGTCCTTTTTAAATCAAAGAAAGGTCACGGGACAATTGTCAGTTTAGAATTATAAAAACTAAAGCTTTGTGATATATAAAATCGCAGTTTTCCTAGGAGCACCTAAGTGGGAATCGAATAATTGGCCTATCCGATCCAAATTTTTCGCATCAGCACATTGTACCGTTACGTAACGTTACTTATTGGTCAGCGATTTTTGTCGGAAATGCTGAAATTTGTAAATATTTTTTTTCGTAAAATAGCGTTTTTAACGACTTTGTGTGAGCTGTGATGGAAAAATTGCGTTCTCAATAGGATTGCTGTGCGTCAGTTTACCAAATTTCGTCAAAAAGTATCTTAAAAACTGCGACTTGTAGGTTGAATATAGACAGGTATATACAGGTATATAGACCGGCTTGAATAGATTAAGGGATTAATTTTGAGGTTTGTGCATCTTAAGTCCTTCCAATTTTTACTTGCCTTCGCATAACCTTGCCTGTACTGCAAGTGGTTTTGGGGTTTAAAAACTGATAACAGTTCGATTCCGGTAATTTAAATATGTAACGCCAAGTAAGTTTATTTTCTATGCAAATAACTGTACTCGTTCGCGAACCCGATAATGAGGAGTTAATACATTGCTTGAAATCGATTCATCTTAAATTAGTCCAAGTCGTGCTATTAGAGATGCGTGCATACATATCATATAACAAAAAATATTGTGAAGCACTCCTCCGCTTCATTGGCAACATTTTCATTATTATATCTTATATAAGAGCAGTGATAAATTTCCAACACTTTAGTGAAAATCGAAATTCATTTTTTATTTCAATCTTAAAGGAAGTTTTTTTTATGTAAAAATTTAATAAATTGATTGTCATGCGATTACAAGTGATAAACGCAGTTCGCTCTATAAACCCCTTCGAAATCTGTATTAAGTTCTCAGATTCCTTTTGCTTCCTGTTGTATAATTTTACACCGCAGTGATATGTACCTTTCGGTGGTGTGTAAGAGGTGGTTTGACATGATTTATAGGCATAAGATTTATTCACATAACTTTAGCCGAAAAGCATAAGCTTTGCCGAACAGTTGAATGCAAAGTAAGGAAACATATATGAGAGAATTGTTTGCGGAAACACATTTTATTTATTCAACTCATTTTACTGCCTTAATAATGAAATATTATTGAAATAAAAATATTTTCTCTTGCATTGAAAAGCAACTGTATGTGTAATTACCTTGCGATGTCTGCAAAGCATCTATAATACAAGTGCAAAGACAAAATAAATACGCCCTCATTCCCAAGTGGTCGATGTATAAACTTTCAATTTCCTTAACTATTGCTTATCGATGATCGTAGCAATAGTGGTGAGGATATGATATACAATGCACATTAGCTTAGTTAACTTAGGAGAGAAACAAAGAAAGAAAAAGAAAAATAAAAATAAAAAGACAGGAAGCGAGGGCGATTTATCCAAGTAGTTTCTTAAACGGAAACGTCTAACGATAATATTTGTCAACATTTAAACTAAGGATAAGAAAATAAATATCGATTTGTGTATAAGTAAGGTGATAATCAATCATTTAATTAACAACATCCTAATTCTTAATAATACTGACGTTAATACAATTTATCTGCCGACGAATATTAAAAATTGGAAAAAAAATTGCTATATAAAGCTTCCTAATGCTGATAGTAATGTCAGCACTGATAACACGAAATGATGCTTCAAGTATTCAGCCTTTTGTAATGCTATTAAAAATTTCTTCTGCCGTTTGTGTGATTGGATGTAAGTACACATACAGCCCTGCGCATACTAAAGCAAAACTAGTGTAAAATAAATGATATTCAAGTCAAGTCAATACGAGACCCAAGCATCAGCGTTACTTCTTGTTGTTGTTATTGCATTTGAGCAGAAAATGGGGTAATTTTTCTGTTAAATCAACTGCAATGAGCAATGCATGAATATAGCAGCAATAATAAAAAAGAGCAACAACAATAGCAACAACAATGATAATAATAACAAAAAGCAAAAAGCGGAAAAATCGACGAAAAATTCTCAAAAAAATAATAATAAAAAAAAAAGAAAAAACTAATGGCGGCATCTGCATGGATGTGAAACAGCATCAGTTATATGCTCACATTACTTTCAATGTATATGTGCACAAGCATATTTGTTTGCACTTGTTTGGCTGTTAGTTGCATCCCGTTATAGCGATTATTTTTTTTGTTGGTATTGCAACAATTTGAAACAAAACCGAAAAAAGTTTGTCGTCCTTGTTAAGCTCAGTTTAAGGATACGTTGTGCAGAAATTTGCATTCCATACGCACACTCACGCACATACCGACGCACACAACGCTTAAATAAAACATAAACACTAATACGTTGATTTAAGCAAGCAATTTTTGTCTACACACATATCGACATAACGAAGTGCACGCACATATGCGCTTACTGCTTACAAGCACGCACACACTCGAGTAATAATTATTTAGTTATGACCCAAAAATGTCAACAAACCCACAATGAATTATGGTTGCCGCCACTTTCAAAGTTTTTTAACGACAGTAACTACGACCCATGTTTGAGCGCAGTACGTATACGTGCTGTATGCCTCGCAGCTTTCTCTATGTGTGCATACACACTTGCATGCATGCATGCATAGATGGCGTAAACAGCAGCTCGAGAATATATGCTACGTACGCCTAACGACTGACTCGAGTTCTAGTTATTGTAAGCTAAACAAGCTCGCTGGGTATTTGTTACTGTTTTTGTTTTTGTTGTTGTTGTCGTTGTTGCCAATGGCCTACTAACCATTCATACAGACAGTTAAACAACCAGTCATCCATCTATATAAATATAAGTATGTACGAGTATGCATCACGTATAGTTCCTGCTCATTCACATTTAACATTGGTTGTGTTGGGGAGGCACACCAAAGGTTGTTGGTTAAGTTTTGGTTTCTATTCCGCTCGGTTCATTATGTTTAAACTCTAGACATTGTATAGCGAAGTATTAACATCTTGCTATAAGTTGAGGTAATTTCAGATGATCACCATAAAATAATTTTTGTGGCATAACCATCTCGAACATGGTATTACATTGTTTGGCAATAACTGCAAATGAAAAAATTGGTTTACCAGCTTGAAACTGGGATTTAATCCATATAAGATCGGCGACTAAAGACATCAATTTTCACACTCAACACTTAAAAAAGCAATAGGTAAAGTAGATAGAGCGCGAACACTTAGTTATTGCAAAACCAGTTCAAAATGTTGTAGCAATTGTCGGAAAGACAGGTACTACTTCTAACGTATCTTTTTAACGCAGTCAAGAGATTAACATACTTTTCTTTGCAGTGGGAGTATGTTGAAATTGAAATCATTGCGCTTAACGAGCTAAAGCACTCTACTATCTACTGATATTCTTCTCCAATTTTTTTGTCAGAACAATTCTTAGGAAAACGCACTTCTTGTGTCACTACATATCCATATATGAAAAAAATTTTAAAAATTTAAGTTTTCTCTTTCAGTAGTGCTTTTTACACAGAACAAGCACATAGTCGCGTTCGACGAGCAAAGTTGCTAAATATAATAGAAAAGGTTGCCGCCATCACCATATTATTCGTTCCCGAAGTTTTGTCTATCGTCTCGCTCTTTTATCTGAAACATTCGACCAACATTTCCTAATGCCTTCTGAAACATTTTTATTTGTATTATTTAACTCTGATAGGCATGTTGGCAATGACATTATGATAACCAGGTATGCCGATAACACTGCTATTCCAGCAGCACGCGGTGCGAGCTTTTCCAGATTCGTTGTGTTATGTCGAAGATATCTCTTGATTTTAATAAACCACGTCGTGTTACACATTTGCAACCGAAAAGACGCCCCTCTTCCCCCTCCCTGCTCTTTCGATTAATGAGTCTGACAAAAACAACGTATCAACTATTTTTTGTTTTATTTGTTGACACATGAAATTCAGCTAAGATAATATAAGTGCAGAATTCAGTTGAGTCTTAGAAGTAAATCTTATGCTAATTATTAATAACAACCAAAACAAAATATATAAAAAGAAGTAAAGAAGTAAAAATTGACACAAATAAAAGAAGAATTTAGTCTATGTATAAATAAATAAAAGGGAGGGAAAAAACAAGAGAAAAACATATACACATCTAGCACAGGGGCACACCCACAGCCGCTGCAGATCTGGGTAGTTAGTGAAGCCTTAAGACGTTGCAAACATGCAAAAGCTTGTCAACTGATAATAGTAAACAAATTTAATTAATTTTCGATTGACATTCAGGTACCAAGATTACAAGTTAATTTAAATACGACATAGACAAATTGCGCATATTAAGAAGACTTGATTTGAGAGAATTTGTGGAATCTGATAGTGAGTTATGGATATCATTTAGATTCTTGTAAAGGACTTTAAACGGTTTGAAAAGCTGATAATTATATTTACGTTGACTAAGCTTTATGACGATAAAGTTTCTAGAGAAACGATTCGGGACATCAAAGCTTTTCTCACCAAGTAATGCCGCCGAATCGATAGTACTTTTCATTAACTTAATTAGGAAGGAAGCACCAAAAATAAATCTACTTTTCTCAACAGACGATAAGCCTAGCAGAAGCTATCTATTTGCGTAAGGAGGCAAAGACACTACGGGATCTCAAGTCAGATCCCTAAGAGCAATAGTAATACTATTCAACATAAAACTTTTGTTCGCAGACAATGAAACGAATAAACAGGGATAGCCTGGAAAAAAAACTAGAAACCTTGAAGTGGATTTAAAATTCACAATCACAACTTGGCTTAAGAAACAAAGGCGGAATATGCAAACTCATCATCATACTTATCTCATTCCCAGTAAATACAATGTTCGAATACTTCAACGCTTCACATGACAAAAACTCTTAGGTTTACTGCCAACAACGATTACTTGCATATTTGTAGTGAAACAATTCGAATTGAGCTGAAAGTGTCTTATGATAAGAAAAAAGAAATGTCTTATGATAAAAAAAAAAGACATAAGAAGATAAGGAAATAAATACATGTAAAAATTAAGTGACCGACAGAATTCATTAGCTATTTGTTCACTAAACGAATTCAAATAATTACGTTAGAGGATGAAATATAGTTCATGCCCCGGATCTTAATTTAGATAAAAAGTAAATGAAAATATTTTGATGTTTTTGTATATATTTGCATGAGACGATAATACCAATGGCGCAGGTTAGTTTAATGTATTTTGCTTCATGAAGTAAAAGACGAGATTATAATACACAGATGAATTTATAAGACAAATTTTCCTATTAACGCATAGATAGATTGGATGTGCAAAGGAATAAAAATCAAGTGAGAAACTTATAGTCGCCTTTGGCGGAATCTTCGATAGTCACCGCTTTCGTTGTAAAAAAGAAATATAAAAACCGAAACAAAGGATATTATGCTACTTTCTAGTATTAGATGGGCATGGACAATTTTTGTATTTTTCCGCAAATATCATATTACCCTCCATGTAATGTACATGCGGATAATTTTCACGTTTCTCTCTTATCTCTTTTTGTGCTTTTGAAGCCACAAGTCTTTTCCGGTTATATTGCACTATGGACGTGCCCTTTATTCGATTCGCAAAGAGTAATTTAGTAAACCGTATATGGATATATATAGAGAAACTGCAATGCTGGGATTGGCGATTCACACTACGTAAAAATGAAAAATTATTATGATGAGTAAAATAATATTCGCAAGATTAATTTGGTTCTTAGATCAAGAATTGCAACGCTCTATTTAAACTAATGTCCTGGGAATAAAGACCACTCAATGGGGTTTGGCTTGTAAATTAAGGAGGTGCACCATTGTATATTTTCCAAAAAATCATTTTTCTTACTGACCCAAATGATTCCAGTCCAGAACTACATAAAAAGACTATTGCGGGAGGGGGAAAGATATTATTTTTCGAACAGTTGAAACTTTAAATCGAAACACGACGTTTGAAAATTCAACTCAATAATTTCATTTTTATACGCACCCCTGAAGGATTTGGGTACATTCAATATGATTTCTTTCTGTTAGGTATATAACACCCGGAACGAAGTTTCAGAGACTCTATTCTTGGTCAGCGTGAAATTCTGAATTGATTAAGCCATGTCTGTCCGTCTGTGTGGTGTTTGTTGTTGGCACTCTTCTGGTCGCAAAAATGAAGATATCGATTTCAAATTTGGTAGAAACATTGGAAGATTTTGCATGGAGTTTGGTATTCAAAAAGGGGCAAATTGATCAGAGCAGAAGCCTACAGTGGAGCGTAAACTGAACTTAAATTGGTTGTGGTTAACAAAAATTTACAGATACCGCAATTACTTTTTTCTTAATAATATTAACGACAAGGGTATCAAATAAAAGAACTTGGAGAGTAGAAAGGTCCGACCCCGCCGCAAATAAATTTCTTAGATGTTTTCATTCATATTGTTAACAGTACCTTTAAAGTAACATTCTCTAGCGAAATACCTAAAAGTTTCTCGAAAATTAGTAATAAAAGTGTGTCCTTGCTTTGATCGAAAACTGAACTTTATCATTCAAATACTCGCCGATCTTACAAAAATCAATGTCTTTAAGAAATCCCCTGCGTACTACATTGGGTATAGAAATGTAGATAAATCGATTTTTTTTAAGTTTTGAAGTTTGAACTGCTTTCTACACAGCAAAAAGTAGCAGCGAAACTCTCTATAAATTCGATTTGGCTGTTGCTCTAACGTGCGCTTAGCATTTTAGCTCTTTTAGATAGTTTACCCACATTTTTGATCTTTCACATATGTGCGTTGTCAAGAAAATCAAACATTTGTTATAATTAATGTAAAAAAAAACGGTCCAATTTAAGAGGAAATGAAATAAAACGGCGGGAATGTTAAAAAAGCAAATAAAAGCTTTCCACGGTTCAACTATCGTTGTCATAAAGTGAACGTCCCTGACGCATGTGGCGATTACGGAATAGATTAACAACAACTCCACGCGAATCCGATTGATAAAACGATTAACAAAAATATCAGAATAAAACCTGATAGTGGAGACTTGCTTTCTAAAGGTTTGTAAGCAGAAAATTTGGTTAAGGAGAAAACAGATGAATCGTGATTTTCAAACAGTAAGGTTGAAAAGAAGAGTCTTAGTACAAGCTTCTAAACACAAGTTCCATAAATAGTTATTCTAATTTTGTGAATAAAGTCCACGCTATTGTGAAGTCAACGAAACGAACTTGTTCCTGTACCTGTTGTACGTGTGGCTCTATGCTAGTTGTGTACAACATTTTCTTCTTTTTTCCTTCTTATTTGTGTTATTGTACTTATACTAGGTTTTAATGTTAATTAATTTAAGATTTACTTTAAGAGTCAATTGAACTCGACTGTCATTTGTTTCAGTCGAGTTTCGTGTATAAGTGGAATAAACAAATAAATAAATAAATAAATAAAGACAAAAATCAAAAAATGTATTTTATGTAACCATATATTACAGGCATAAGCATACATGCATTTATGTGTTTTGAGCTATAGATACTATTTTTGATTGTAACCCAATCAGAAAAAAACAAAGAAAGACAAATTTTGCATTGCCTATGAATGGGAGTAATTACAAGAGATATTACTAATCATAAGCGAAATTCTGTATTTCGCGTCACGAATACAATTATTAGATACGGACGAATTGTCAATCCGACGGATGGTAATTATATTATGCCGTTGCATCATACGGCGTATTGTTCCTTAAATTACTTTAATTTATTTATGTCGATTGCGTTTAACGCTACCATAATCGATATTTTGCATGTACATACGCATTGGAATCTCAGTCAGTGCGGTAGAACACATTTTGTGAGCAGCTATATTTGATATATATAAACATGTGCTCGATTGTTTAATACTTTAAGCCTAGAAATATTGTGTCCTGTTTACGTTAACCTTGCTGTTTGTTTTTGATTTATAGTCTTCGATATGGTGTCTATGTTTACCTTTGCTTATTTAATACCTTAAGCTTAAAAAAATATTGCAAAAAACTGTTTACTTTGAATTTTGCTCTTCGCGGCGATTTACTCTAATTCAAATTTTTAATCGTAACAGTGTTCGGTTGAATGTACATTGTAGCGAGAAGTGACAAAATAAATAAAACAAACACCTATTTATACCTATTTATATTAAAACAAACACCTATTTATACCTAAAGGCACCAAATATGAATCCGAAATTTGCCGCAAACCCCTTAAAGAAAACAAAAGTGCGTTATCATTAACTGTGGATATGTTAATAAATCAATCAGGACTATTTTTGGACTTTAATACAATCCTCACGAATATCTGGGTGATAGTCCTATGGAAATATCTTCAGACGTCGATAGTTATAGACCGTAGCCATCTTTTTAACGTTCGGTTTTCAATCGATCAAGCAATATTTGTACCAAACTTTGGCTTCCTATTCTCACTTTTGCCACTATGGCAACTCTGCAATAAAAGCGGATCAAAATAATCCCTTTTGGTAAAAATAAGTATATCCCAGCGTTATCTCGAAAACTAAACCAGAGATAAAAGTTTTGATTATATCTACTTAAAGGTCTCTGCATATAAATAAATGGCACCAAAACATTTCGCAATATTGGAACTCGAAAATTGAAAAGGATGAGAATGACGTATGCAGTAGTACTAGTCAACGCTGTCTTTGGTTATTTAATTGCAATTGGGAAAAAAGCCATCAACGTATACTAGCAAATAGAAAGCCAACGTACTCTTCATAAGCATTGTTCAATATCGCATTTTTAAGCACTTTTTGTAACCCCATTGCAGGGGAAATGCAAAAACCATAAATATATGTATTATTTTTTTTGTTTCTTTCGTTTTGAACAACTGCGACATTAGATTGCATTTTTAGAATAATTTGGGTAATTTTCAAACAAGACCTTCAATTTTTAACAACGCAAATTTTAAGTAGAGAGCAGTGCTCTAAGTATAGTTTTATGTCGCAAACTAAATATGAAAAAAAAATATTGATTTTTTGCTTCTGCCCGAGAGTTGAAAATGTTGAATTTGGCAGTGGAAAAAAAATTAAATTTCATTTTAAGATTAAACTTTTATGTAAATGCAAAGTTATCGCGTAATGGATATCGCTGCGCTTATCTTTACTTTACTTTAACGGAATATGCCACCCTTTGTGGTCGGTATAAAAAGCTGAGTCGTTTGCAGGACAGATATTTGTTATATTAAAAAAGGGTTTCTTACTAAACGTCGGAATTGAAAACACTACCTGAGCTAGTTGTGCGATATGAGTCCGAAATTGTTAAAATTTCGTGAAAACTCAGGATGTCATGGTGTTTGTCATATTGCTTCCGTTCTTCGACGTAATTGCTTAAGTTATTATATATATGTTGATAGTTTTTCCTACCAACGACTGTATTTTGTTGGAACAAAACATAGCAAACAGCGCCCGGCTGACCCCACAAATGAGGTCACCATGGATATTCAAGTTTATCATCGGCGTTATTGGTTCACAAGCTCTTTGTTGTGCTTATTTGGACTTCGGATATCGCAAAGCATTTATCGTTCATCGCGTGTAAGGATTTAGCAGCATTATCTTTCCAATTAAGTAGAAAAAATAAAATTTCCGGCAAATGACGTTTTGCTTGACGCAGAATTGTCTATTCAAAGTTCCAAGAAACCATGTTGTATACGCTTTAGCGTAATAACAGGTGTATCTGTTTATAGCTTAAAGGTAATATTTTCAAATGAAGAAGTTACGGCTTCATTCAGGAGCGCACACTTATTAACACACTTACTAATGCATTCACTACTATAAGAGCTTCGAAGATAAGTGCTATAGATTTGATAAATAGTGCCTCGTTATTTTTAAATCGTTTTGAAAACAATACATTAACTGCTTCTTTATATCGTAAACATGTTGTTTTTAGTTCAAATTAAAGATAATAGTAATTAATTTCTTTGGGAACTATGCAAAGTTTGCGAAGAATTTATCAAATGCTTCCCACATCCTTTCAGCAACTTTAACAACTCATTATGTATGTAGTAGTAATGTGATGACCTAATGAATGTGAACTCAATTACTTGTCAACCACGACAGAATGTAGTTCCTAGTAATGTCAATTGTCAATCGATGATTCTAAACTTCATCTACTGTCTGCTACTGATTTTCATCTACTCGGGATAAATTTTTCTGGTTTAGTTTATTTCCCAAAAATCTGATTACTCTCACTGGAACGTAGCGTATACTTCAAAATTCTCTAAAAAACCATCAATGCATCAATAAATAAAAATCGCTTTCTTTATAATTTTTCAACTTTAAGCTCTTATTACATTCTTACATGCGAGAACAGACACTCACTTGCGCACAGCACAAGGAACAGATACTCACCTTGTAAATAACATTGGTTTGTCTGTAGTTTAATAAAATCAATTTGGGAGCGAATAGTAAATATTGCTAGAAAGGCGAAAACATCCTTAATGGTACACATAGCATATATATATATATGCAAGCACCCACAACACATTTTTCAAATCATTTTCGTAATGCATGAGTCTACACGTGTCAACCAGTTACCGCACATACAAATATAGTACGTAAACCACACATCCACACTATCTACATACAGTGATAGCTTTGTTATTTGTTAACAATAGAATAAAAAGGGATTTTGTTTTGCTTGACAAAAAACACACAGAGACATTATATTAAATCGTATTCTTACATAGTACTTAAACACCGCATACGTATACCGCTATAATGGAATGTTCAAGAGTTAAAACAATAAAACACAACATCAAAACATTTTAAATGAAAACAAATTTTATCAACACTGGTGCACTGCGGAATACAACAACCAGCAGCGGTATAGCATACACAGAGCATAGGAAAGAATCGATTTTTCATACTAAGTATTTTTTTTTTTGCTGTTATTTAAAATTCGTCATAAAATATGCTGGGCATGAGCTACTTGCAGCTGCAACTCACAAGTCAAGCAAACACCTCAGACGAGTGGAATGATATTCAAATTTTCAAAGATTTATATTTAAAGCTTCCCGTGGGGTTGTAAAGAATTATTAGATTTTAATCCCTCGAAAATTCTCCTCAAAAACATTTTAATTAAGTGTAAATATCTTGTGAGCAAACAATTTTCAAATAAATTTGAATTTCTCTTCAATTCGTTCTCTCTCGGGGGCAAATAAGTGACGAAAACATTTGTGATTTAATATTTTAAAATCAACAGCACGAGTGAAGTCTTAATTAAATGATACAAAATTAGTTGAAATACTTACTTAGTTAACCGCAAGGGAAATTTATTGAAAACAGAAATATAAGTTACGAAATTAAACTAAGTTTAAGACGAATTTAGACGAATGTTGGATACCACTTAATTAGAATTTACTGAAAAACACCGCAAAGCAAGCAAGCGGGGAACTTAATTCGAGATAAGTTAATGCGAAGGCAACCAAGAAAGCAATAACGGACTTTAATTGTCATTGCATTGATACTCCCTATGCAAGAATAAAGTATACAACCGAATATATATATATATGCAATGTATTCTATGACTGGCTTTGAAGTCTCTTGCACATGTGTTAGTATCGCACGTCCTGTAAGCATCATAATTTTCATTTTTTACTAATTTTCACTTATGCGGCCGACAACTCGATTTGATGTAAAGGCAAATGTGCACATGCATATATATATAAGTACATATGGATGCATATTTTAGCGTATGAAATGCACTCCAACAAGAGCCCCTATGAATGCGCATGTATGTGTTAGCGCATGCATACGCTAAAGAGTAGACACAATGTTAGCTGTTGTTTATTGTTTGCAAGGTGATGATTATCTATTGATTTTGCTTTTGGCATTGATTCAAATTCTGACACTTACAACGAATGCATGCCTGTAATCTAATAATAATGTAGCGTATCTCTTTCATACATTTCCTTTCTTACTCTTCGTTTGCATTGCCCATGACGTTTGTTAGCCTGCAGGCAATCAAACGATGATTTATTAAAAGTTACAGGCGAAAACATGTGTGTCAATGCTGCTGTGTGTCATATAAATTATCTGAATTATATTAAAATCGTTTTCAATTTCATTTTTCAATATTATGCAACCGATTTGGGACTCGTTAACTGCTAATAGTATTTGAAAAATTTAAATTTTTTTTATGGCAATTCGTTGCAAAAGTGCACGACCTCGTTAACTAGCGAGTATATATAGACAAATGGGCGAACAATAAAGAAAAGAATTCTGGCAGCAATGTTTGGCTATCGTTAAATTCACTTGTCAGTAGGGTGTCTTCATTTAAAACAAATCAAAAAGTTTCTGGAATCGCAATATACTTTGCAATTTTTGTAGAGCAAACGAGGCCATAAATGTGGAAAATTATTAACTATTCTTTAGATAATCTCCATCATAACATTACAACGATGTTCCATATTCTTAATCACATGGCAGATAAATTTGCAAATAAGTACAGTGAAGCCGAAATACAAAATGTTATGATATTTCATAATTATATTCCATAACATTTCATACAGAAAGTCGTATTCCTGTTTAGTCTTAAGTTAGCCAGCGGGGTTCATTTTGAAATGAGAACCATCATTATATGTATTGGCACTTGATGAGCAAAGATCACTTTTGAAAGCAGATATCACATCATTCATCGTCAAAGGTCACCTTTCCAAACTGTTCAACATTATGCAGAACATTTGCGACCTGCAGCAAACATTACCTAAAATTTTATACGAAAATTCCTCAGGGTCAAGTTAGTACTTTTTATATTTGCTTGGAACTGTAAACTAACTTCCGTAAATTCCATCTTTAGCGCCATAACACGCAATAATAATCACGCAATTATTGAAGGTCCCACGTGATTTTGAAACAGTACCGATTTTCGAAGGATATTTTTCCAAATTTTGTGGTATTCTGACCGTTAATTTACAAGCCAGAGTTGTTTTGATGACACGGTTTTTGTAATTTGCAAAGCAGTGGAAAAATCTATGCTATTGGCTTGAAACGGCAGATATCTAAAATGCACCCATGGCAGCGTATATCGTTCTTATTCCATAGTTTCTTCGATTTTTTTCGATCGTTTTTCACGATGGCTGAGAAAGTCTTATAAGCCTTAATTATTTACTTTGAAGAAATGAATATATTATATAGTATAAGATGTGTCTTAGACGTTAAAAAAATCAATTCATATTCATTCATCCGTGAGACCATTATTTGCATTTCTATTAAACTTTAATAAAATCGCTGATAAGATCTCTAAGCTGCAGAAATAGAATAGGGTAGGATAGGGATATGGTATGATTCACGCTGTCTACATTATGAAAGTTTTCATGTCCGGATACTGAATTACTGTTTCACCATGCAATCTTATGCAGCATTTTGTGAAACATTGCTGAGTAATCCATGAGCAAGCAAACAAAGTTTGCTTGTCATCACCGGCTAACACTTGAATTATGTCATTAATTAAGAATAACTTTTCCGCTTGTAATTATTCATTAAACTAAACAAAAAAAAGATAATAAGGCATTTTCTTTTAAATTTTCAGCAGAATTTTTTTATGCACAAGAGCATTACTGCCAGTCGTACGATGATAGCTCCGTGGCAAACGTTATTAGCCAGAATGATTTTCAATTTCTTTTTGGAAGCAAATTCTTCAATTACCTTACACTTTATACTTTGTACACTAAATCTCTTTAATATAATCAAGTCTTTTGTTGTTGGAAATTACTATACTATTTTTTGAAGCTATTTTGTGATATATTGTTACCTTTTAGTTGGGTAAAAGTTTAATTATTTAATTTTGTATTAAACGTCAAAAACTACTGAAGAGGGCAGAGATCGAATTTTATATTCTTTAAAAGCTATCTACAACTTACAAGCCGTTTACCCGGCCTAATAGTGAGAGGCTGGGCAATGATTACTTCAGCTATTAAATTCTCATTCACTCTCTCTCCCTCTCCCTTTCTCGCTGTCTTTTAGAAGAGCGATACTTAATGGCTTGCAATAAAATTAGCTACAAATGCACATAAACGAATGGAATTTATTTACTATCATTTTTGCACGATCGCTTTACTCATGATGTGCATTGACACATCGGGTTATTTAAGCTCCTGAAACGGCGTCCCCCAATAAGTGTGACTATAACTATAAGCTAGATGCCCCACTACACCTGGAATACCAGATCGATTTGAAGTGCACGGCCGGAAAACCAATAGAAAAACTACAATCCTTGCTACACGAATCACTTGGATTATACAAATACGTGGGCCGTCCGTAGCGATAAACTTACATGTTACCTTTAAAATAAGTTCCTTTAATTACAAGGCTTAAGACGTTAAATGAGAAATAATTTTTAAGAGAGAGAGAGAGAGAGAGAGAGAGAGAGAGAGAGAGAGAGAGAGAGAAATTTATAAAAATTTAGCAATACATATTTTGTGTCTAACTCCTACAATGTGCTACACAAACCGCGTCATACGACCACGCCCAAAGCTTTTATTTATTATAATTTTTATTCGATTTATTGCATTATTGTTATATATTTAGTTATACATTTTATTCGCCATGTTATACGAAACCGCGTTATATGCGGATCTACTATATAAGAGAGCCCAAGTGAAAACAGTTTTAGATTACCATATCCCATTCCTATACATATGCAGACTCGTTCCCAGCTTTCAAGATTCCTCTATCTTTCATATCTGACATTAATACGTTTTTGTGTTTCGAACTAAGTCGACCACAATCTGATTAAACGACTTATAGCGAACGTTCGTAAGAAAACAATTGTCAGCGCGTTTTTTGTCTTTTTTCATTTTCATTTTCTTTTTCTTCCTTTATCTTTAGAAAACTACCTTCGTTTTTTTTAAACTTTGTCGTCAATGTTTTGTATCAGCCAACCAAGCAAGAAATCTGCTTAAGAAGGAAGAGCTTTACAAACGCTTTCCCTTAAGTCGTTCGTATTTTTTCAATGATTATCATCTTATCTGAAAATCCCTTTGTATCTATATTAGTTTAAAAGGAACACATTATTTCTTCCGCCTTTGTTTGCTTTTATTTAAAGGCTTAGAAGAAAACACACTCCACAAGCTTCTGTAGATTAACGGAAAATCATAAAATTCATTGCTTTCTTCCTTTTCTTTTA
The DNA here is from genome assembly GCA_000688715.1 of Glossina pallidipes. Taxonomy (NCBI): domain Eukaryota; kingdom Metazoa; phylum Arthropoda; class Insecta; order Diptera; family Glossinidae; genus Glossina; species Glossina pallidipes. The sequence continues at coordinate 735,375 of KK499866.1, read as the reverse complement.
CACATTTTAAAATATTTTGTATCCTATAAGTTAAGTTGAAATTTCAGTCATTAAATTTATTTATTAAATTCATCACACCAGGATGCCAGCTAAGCATATTATTACGTTTGCGATCTCTGGAAATATGTGTGGGATTGTGAATTCAAATAAGATTCTAATACATTTTGTAGGTTTACCCGTCAGTTCGAGTATGTGTAACATAAAATAGAAAATTGGAAAATAAAGCATAATTAATATCGAAATTTTCATTAAAGATTAGCACAAATGCAAGTTCACAACGAGTGCAAAGCTAAGTTTGCCCTTAGATATATAAAATTTGTAATACTTATTTCGCACTGCCTAGCACATACTTGGCCTGTTATTGTTCAAAAGAAGCTCATAAACGAAATTAGTCGAATATTGTCTGCTATTTGTTTGTTTTATTAGGAAAGCGGATAACTTCAAGCGTTTCAAATACATTCCTTTGGAGTATATTTCGCAGTAATAAAGACATGCTACGTGTACACATACACAATACACATACATGTATAGGCGACAATCTGTAACATAGATAATTAAAAAAAAAGAGGAAGAATATTGTGACATTTGTTAAGATTCGACGTAAAATTTCCACATAATGCGAATGCTGATAATATTTTGGGTACAAGTGTAATGTAAAATTTTATAAATAGAACGAACATCGAAGGCAAAAACTGAGAACCGAAAACGAGAGAAAATCAGAATTAGGTGGTGCGAAGCAGAACAAAGAGAAGCGGAAAAAACACGAGCTGATTGTTCATTTTCAACTTTAATTAATTAAAAACAACTTTTCAAGAACTACAGTAACGTGCAGAGGAAGCATATGTGCAAGCGGGCGTACGTACATATGCATATATAGCAGCAACAAAAATAACAACGGAAAAATACCTTTTTGTACCATTATTTTAATCATTGCATATAGTTGTTTGCCTCATTTCTTCTTCTTCTTCTTCTTCTTCTTCTTCTCGCTGTTCCAAGCGAATTTGTAACAATACATATAAAAATAAAAATGTTCAAATGTCGTGGTAACTAGCATTTCGTTCATTATTAACGCACCAGCAATATGCTTATAATAAAAATTTCTCTTATATTTATGTTTTTCATGACTTCCCACTTCTGCCTCCTTTTTCAACGACCCAGTGCATTTAACAGCTCAGTCGGAAAACGAAATACTATACTTTCCTCGCTTTAAAGGACACAGAACGAGTTTCTGTTCTCAGTGTGATCATCATTATCAACGGTACAAAGAAGTTATTGGTAGGAAGAAGTAAGAAAATCGCGCTACAACCATATCCATTTAAAGTGTCATTAAATTGCTAAAACACAAAAGTTTTAACGAAATGTATATTAAATGAAATGTAATGGTTGCACATCAGTCAGTTGCTTTTTCTACGATTTATTTAAAGAGTCAGAAACACGGCATACATAAAACACAATTATATGACAACAGGAAAAAAATTACAGAATTAATTTTCTTTCCCTATCCAGAAAGGAAAAACCATATCACCGCACTGATTGTACAACAACACGACAAAACACAAAAATCAAAGCTAAAAGTCACTAACGAATGCTATTTATATTTAACTTGTATTGTATGGCATCACATTCAATTGACTTTTCATTGTAAGAGTACTGCACAAAATTGATAATTAGTTGAATAAAGCGGACGGTTGACAACAAAAAAGAAAAACAATCGCTTGATTTTGTTGACATGTTAACTGGGTTGAATAAATTAAAACTTTCAAATGAGTTGTAATTCTTGGTTTAATTAGACTTTTAAATACTTTTCAATTAAATAGTTAAAAAACTTTCCGATCATGAAGATCAGGGAGTCCTTGTCATACTAACCCTTTGCCTTTACAAGAGCACTATTTATATTATTCAGATGAACTTATTTTTCACTGCATAGAATGCATTTAAAGAGGCTTTACATCCGAATGCTACGTAACTAATATGAGGAGAAACTGATCACGACAACGAACTTAGAATGACAATTAAAAATTTGTAAAACAAAAACTTCGTTCAACTAACTAAACCCAGCTCTCGTTAAAAACATCCCATAGTTCATTAAATCGTCCTTAAAGTCGTCTCTTGACCATTTTGTAAAAGATCCGATAATTTAACAAAACTATCGTTTTTAAGCCGGAGGCACCTAAACGAGCTTTGATGCAGCCGTTCGTAATTATTCAAAATGCTATGTATATAAATTTTTTATTTGCTTAACGGAAGAATGTTTAAAATCAAAGTTGAACAACACCGTCAACAGCCAAAGTAAGATATTTTTTTTTTTCTAAGTAGAAATGTTTTACTTTAAGCTCATTTCTCTTGTCTACCTATTTTTACTTCCGCCTTTATAGCTCCAAAGCAAACTGTTAAGAAATTAAAGTAGAAATTACGTTTTTTGCGCCACATTGTAATGCAAAGGCGAACGTTGCTTTTAAAACTGAATATGTTTAACCAACACACACAATAATTAAAATTTTAAAAGAATAAAACTTTCTTCGCAGCCTGTACTGAATCTGCTTGCCAAAGTTCCGAAGCATCTTATAGCATAGTTCCAAGATTATAGACACCTATAAATGCACTTAACGGATACAGTTCTTAGGCGATAACAAACGCATGCATAAACTACGTATACCTTGCCTTAAGGGGTCGAATTATCAGAATAAAGTATTTTGTGTACATGTGGCTTTCTGTTGACTATTGCGGCATTTTAGGTAATAATTAAAATGCTATTGATTTCAATTAAAAGTTTTAACGGCTTAACAGTTAAAATAATAAATAAATTCAAATAATAAACAAAGTTCAGAAAAACTAAAATTAATACGATCGATACAACAGCGACGTTGTTCGTTATTTTTCCTTAAAATAGAACGAGGAGGAGAAGCGCCCTTTACTTCAGCCACCATATGAGCATAATATGTATCGCTTCAAAAACTGAGAAATATCGGTTATAAAGACAACGTAAGCCACGTAAGAAGCGTGGTGCTTTCGTATTCAGCGTGCTTTCCATATTCATTTCCATATTCAATTATTATTCCCTGGCCTGAAAGCAAGAGGAAGCTTCATTGTGTCAACAGTCGCTAAGCACATGATACCATGCGATATACATTGAGTAAGCAAACTCATAAATCGGATAACAAAGGAAACGAAATTTAAAAATGGAACGGTTTTATTGAGCACTGATCTGTAAAAGACTCCATCCGTCAAAAAGTGGCAGTAAAATCCGGTAAAGTGAAACAATTGGAAAAATCTTATATTCTTCAGTGGAGAAAGTTTGAGTATTGATTGAGCACGATTGTTGAGTATTTAGACACACTATATATACCTAAAAAAAAAAGCGAGTACATACAACCAAGTATCTCAACCAAAAAACCAAATTTTAGGTCAAATAAAAGCACTTGGATATTATTTTTGAATATTTAAGAGATCGTTGAAGATGATGAAAGAATTGAAAAGACAGAATTTTGCAAGAAAATCTTATTAAGTCCATATTGAAGATTATACGCAGCATATATATGCTAATCTTCCATCCAGACAAAACACCATTTGTGCTTGGAAATACCTTTTCACTTATTACACATTGACTCCAAAACTCCGCTCAACTCTGCTTATCGTACATAGTTGAAATTCTGCAGAGAACACCCCATCGTATGACGAGTTTATTTAATATGTGTACACTTTCATCGCAGTAGTCTAAGATTCTTAGTCGAGACATAAAATATGAAGTAATTTTCATTTATTATTTTCTTACAATATTTCGCTATCATTGGAATCGTTTTCTTCTCACACAATCGTTTCGATACAACACGTTTTCGAAAAATCGAATATGTCTTTCTGACAACTGATTTTTCCATTTATTTTAATTTCATCGGTAATAAGAGGAGTTTCAGTCAACTTTGAGAAAGAAAAGTAGATTCACTGCAATTTTTGATCAAAATTAATTTTGTGATCGTTATCCCTATTTTTTGAATCTATTTTGAATTTTCGCATTACATCATAATGTTCAATTTGATAATCTTTTCGGTAAACACTTAGGTTAACTTACTCTTTAATTTATATTTACATTTGGAAAGAAATTTTTATTATAAAACCCGTGATCTAGTATGGAAGTATGTCAATTTAACCCTTAAATGCATAGCGATGTAGGTCTACGCAGCGTCTACATAGTGGTTTTTTTGTTTAACCGCTGAATGCATGTTGTTGCCAATTTTATTTCATTTTTAATTCTTTTTATTTAAGGTTTTTAAATTACGTGGAACTATAATGTAGACAATTGGCAACTTTATGCATTTAAGGATTAATGCAATTAACTTAAATTATAATTTTTATAAATCTGTACGTATAGAAGACTATAGACTATAGTATACCCGTAACTTCTTTTTATGGTTAATGTATTTTAGAAATATTGTAATATGCTAAAGTGTTTTCGTTAGTATTTGGTAAATTGTGAGTCATATCGAAACAAAAATTTTCTTAACGCATTTAATTTTTTGGAACTAAGTAAGGCCTTGATATTGCCTTTTAGTTTTAAGCTCAAAATACCTATTTAGTTATATATCATACGCTGTTTTTCTATTTTAAGATTCTTTTCCCCTTCTCCTCGGTTTTGTTTTCTCATCGATGTATTTTCAATTTAGTTATGATTTTTATAAGTGTAAGTCTAGTATTTTTATAATTCGGCTGATAATCTAAGTATAGTTGAATTTACTTATGCTAAATAAATAAATATACGAAGTTTATTTAAGTACACGTAGCATTAATTATATTAAACTATTCTAAAGCTCGGTTTCAATAGAACAAAAATAAAGTCTCGATACACAAAGGCACATTTTGTTTAAAGAAATGTATAAAAGAAAGTAATATACAGCATTGTAGAAATCAAACGTGTTAAGCGTAGAACAGCCGTGTATATATCCACAGAAAGATATTCACCGGCTACGTATGCACTTTGAAGCCTCAAAGCAAGAGACCCACTTTTTTAACAATTCTTTTGAGGTGGAAAGAAAGCCAATAGAATAATGACGTTGACGAAAATAATTCGGCGTATATTTGAATAAAGGATGTTAAAAGACTAAAAGATTCTCGCGTGAGGTCTTTAAGTTAAGTGGCTTCGCAGCAAGCTGCACAATCGGTTAATCTTTGAATAAAAAAAAATCACTTAATCTAATGGCCCTAAGTAGAGAAGTATGTACGGGGTTTTGTCAAACAAGAATATTTATATATTCGGCGACCATTTAAGTGAGAAGGTTCTATGTTCGCAAAAAAAACCAGTCTCCTTTTAATAAATATTGTGTACATGTCCTTACGTACTCCCTTTAAGAATATTATATTAAAGGTATTGGAAAAGATTCAAGTGAAGGGATTGAAAAGTAGGCAGTCTATGCTCGCATGCCATGTGTTTCGAGAAGAACGCGTTTAAAGTTTCAATTACTCGTATACTGCTGCACAACCATATTCGGAAAAGGCCTTTGTGAACCATTCAAAAGTTTGCAACGCTCATAATTCCCGATTATTCAAAGGGTCAGGTGAAGTAATCAAAGGCAAAACTAAATATTGCAAAAAATTTACGGTAGCGTTACCTCTTCAGAATGCTTCGAATATATTATAGCTTTTGATATTGTACAGCGTATTGTCCGCATTAGTTCAGTATTAGTCACAATAGGGAACAAGTGAGTAAATTATATTCAGATGGGGCTAATCTCGCATGCTCACCACTCTTAAAAACGCTCTCACTCTTAGCGCCCCATGCTTTTGTTAAGAAAAATGAACTCATCACGTCGTGACGTCCATCATAATTAAGTTAGAAGTAACACGCTTGGCTCTACTCTCCAAGCTCGTACCGATGATATTATTAAGACAAAATTAATCGTCGTGTCCAAGCATATCTTTTGACAGATAACATATAAATATATAAATAATATCTTTATTTGAGGAGAGCACAAAACAGTTTTAAACATTCCGTCCTGCTTACCTTGAGTAATAAGCATAAAACCTGAAAAAAGTGAGAAGGGGAAAACTTAACCATTTATAATTTGGTGTGGGCATGGTTGATTTTTTCAATTTTTGCACATCAGTAGTAGGGCTTTCGCTAAAGTAAATATGGAAAATTTTGAACCTTCCATCCTTCATAATTTGTGAGTAATGAGCAAAAATCAAAAAGAAAAAGAGTTGTGATCGCTTTACGCTTTGCTGCAGACGTCTGCCCTGATCAATTTGGCCCAACTTACGTTCGGGCATTTCCAATGTTTCTAGCAAATTTGAAGTCGAAATCTCCTTTTTGGCGACCAGATGAGTGTCAACAATACACGTCACACAGGCACACAAACAAACAGACGGACAGACATGTCTTAATCGATTCCGAATTTCAGCCTAATCAAGAATATATATTCTTGATACGCTCTCTAAAGCTTCTTTTTGGGTGTTACAAACATTATGACGAAATGAGTGCACCCTCATCCTACGGGGATGGGTACAACAAGAGATAGCATTTTTTTTTTACATTTATTTACAAAGAATTTTATACGTAATTTATAAGAGTGTTGAACGTGTACCGTTAAAATATATTACTTGATGTTTGATAAAACAAATAGCTTACTAAAAATGACTTGTAAAATATGACTTTGGTAGCGATAGCTGTATGGTTTCGACAATTGAAGTTTTATAGGCTGCTACGATCTTGTGATTGCAAAATAACGGAACTAATTTCAACGATTACTATTCTTTGAGTTGCAATAATTTTTTGCTATAAAAACTATCTTGATGAACTGCGATAAGATAGCATAAAATAATCAAAGCATTCTCTACAAATTAGGTATACAGTGACTATGTAAGACCAACAACTCGCAAAAGTTAATTAATCGCCTGTAAACCGAACTATAGTGATTATGATGTTACTTATGCAGTTAGCACTTAACGGAACAATGACTTTTACTAAAGGCAGAAAAGCCTTGCAACTTTTTTATCTCCGAGGCCTTTCTCAGCAATACGGGAGCAGGTTCCATGACTATCACTTTTACTGATCCCTAAATTATGAAGTAACTTCATTGGGGCTTAAAAAATGTTCCAATATTTTTTTTAACAATTTTATAACAAAACTATTATTTAAAGAAACAAAGTAATAATTCTTCGTAGATATTCGCCGTTGATTAGTTAGTGGTTTTAAATTACAACATATAGAACGTGTCAAAACAATTGGTTTCCCGTTTTAAATCATGAAGGTTTTGACAATACTTGCTATGGTGCTTCATTATTCACGAATACGTCGTTTATGGCCATATCTCTATTGAAATTTGTGTGAGTGAAAAAATAGACGAAATATACAAACAAAAAAAGAAATCAGAACAATTAGCGAGAGAAAGAGAGAGAGGGAGAGAGACAGAGAGAGAGGGAGAGAGAGAGAAAGAAAGGGTGAATGACAGAGTTTTTTGTACATTACGTAAGTGGATTAAACCACCTTGCGCGGAGTAAGCTGGGGGACTTTGAAGATTGCAACTACTACACTAAAGGCGTATTACAAATGAAAAGCTCGACTATTAAATAGCCTACAGTACTTCCGTAATACCTTGTTATCTTGTTATGAGCACCAAACTAATAAGATCAGTTTTATCCCCCATTTAGCTTTACATTTCTTCTATATATTCTATTCTACGCATTGTTGTTGACATGGAACTATGAGGGTATCTTTCGCACAGAAGTTGGGCAGAAATGGCAAATATCATTTCCGGTCTCCTTCACCGGACATCACCATCACCACTCAGTGGCGTGGTAGAGACACAGGCTTGCCCTGACAATGTTGCTTTGCGGCTAAATTGGCGGAATAGAGAAGTTTAAAAATAAAAGAAAAAATGCCGGATTTACGAGCCGTGTCCGTAGCTGCTGTAAAGATAATAAAGGCAGCCCTCTATTTGGAGTAATTAATATTTTTGTCAAAGATTATTATTTTTTCATAAAGTAAAAAAGTTAAAATTAGACCTTTCCGCCATATAAGGATTTTCTTTGCCATGGGAACCCGAACAATAGACCAATTTGCGGTTCATATTTTGGACCATCATAAAGCGTTAAAAATTAGGCTTTTTGCCTACGTAAAGTCGTACTTTTACTAAGTTTTATGCTTATTTATCATAAGGCAAACAAGCCAGAATGTTTAAAACTATTTTCTGCACTCCTCAAATGACGATATATTATCTGCCTGAAAATGGGTTAATTCTAAAGTGAATATGGTAGACATTGCGATTACGCTTTTCTTAATAGTACCAGCGATATGGTTATCAAACAAAAGAACTTGAGGAGTAGAATGCGAAAATCATAGTGGTGGGTATGCGAGATTCGGCTCCCGTCGCATATAACTTTCTTACTTGTTCTACACCTGTTTACTGTTATAATGTCACATATCTGTAGACCTTAAGTACGTGTAGGCGATTGCTACGGTACAAAGGGTAGATAGCCATTAACACTTTGTGTTCGCGCTCCAGGAGCGAACATAAAAAAAGCACGTTTAAGATTCATCGAAAACGCGTTCTTTTTGGTTTGTATGAAGAATATGGAAGAAGCTTATCATCCTGTAGGCCAATAATCCATAATTTAAGTTTTTAAGTTCACAGTTTCAAGAATTATAGGTTATATTAAAATATTTGATAATTTTTATTAGACTTTTTGGTTTTTGATTTATAGGTTATGTTTGACTCATTGGTGATGGAATTGGTTTTGTTTAGTTAAGTAACATGCTGAAGTTGGTTGTGTGCTAGCCAACCAGAGCATGAAGACTCGTTCGAAGACGCTAATCAAAAAACGCATTTTCGTTTCGAAACGGCAGTTCCGGGCACAAAAGTCCTCCCAGGGTTTGCACTCAATGCGCTTCTTTTGTACTCCACGAGTTCTTATAATCTAAACAACGTCATGTGCAAGTGTAATCCATAAATTCCCTAACCCACAACCAGGTCTCCCAGATTTCCCTGCTTAATTATTCTGCTACCTATAGTTTGAGTAAAAAAATGCGAAAATCTCTTTTTGCTATACCGGTTGAGTTTCAATTAATTTGACCTGCGAAATGAGAACAATACGTAATAAGGAACAAAGGAAAATTACCTGTACAAACTGGGTACGAAAACTTTTATAACATAAAATATGATATTAAAACGAAGTTTTGTAATTTTTTATGGTTGCATGTTTGAACTAAACCCTGCTTCAATAGAACATAGCCGATAGCTTGTAAGAAATGGAAAACGAAATACACTCTATATAGATATACACACAACCTCACGCAAGCATATGGACGTGCATAATAAGAACGTTTGCATGACCGCACCAGCATTCTGCTAAGAATTTTGAAAATGTTTATGCTCAGTATTAACACAAAGTTAATAAAACGGGTAATAAAAAAAATAAAACCAAAAATACTAAGAACAATGGCCATAACAAAACTACTTATTTTTTATGATTCCTTTACTAATTTTATTTTTCACGTTAACAATTGTGCGATGTTTGGCTATTATTTGATTCACTTACCAGCTCATTTATTTACATTTAGTTACACTTTCTCAACCTTATAACGCACTCATTTACGTAAAACCTCGAACATAAACGTAGTTTAATATAATGTATTTTGTATTGTTCATGGTTTTGATGCTACCGTTGACTGGTTATCAGCTGAGTGGACGAAAGTAAGTAAGTCTCGTTCAAAAGCAACTTACCGTAAACTTAAAATTGATTTGTTTCACATTTTTTTTGTTTTGTTATTTACGGCAAATATAGTGTACGTGATAGCACCTTCCGGTTCAAGATTACTAAAGTTATTGGGACGCGTTTTCGTCACCATGATGAAAAATTACGATTTAATGACATATTGCGCTCATTCTTTAGCTCAGTTTCATCAATTCCTTGGAATAAGTAGCCGAGTAGACAAGAATCACGACTACCAAGTTAGTGTTAGAGAGCTCCAACTTCAAGTTCGATAGAGTTTACTTTACTCATAGCTATAGTGAGTGCTCAGTCAGTGAAACACTGACCGGTTGGCCACACAGCCGCTATGCAACGGCCACCGCCTCCCGGTCTCTTTCTTGTGCCTCACTTCTTTTCGTCCGTCACCGTATTACATGGATAAACAAGACCTCCTGAGTGATTGGTCATATTAAAAAAAAAAAACTAAAAACTTTTCTTCATCAGTGAAGGCAATGCTTAAAGGCATAGACATTAATTTTTTAGGTGCGTAGAAGAAGAACAATCTGTTTAACATAAAGCAATGGTATATACAATTCATATAAATAAATATAGAACGATCGAGGACTTTCTAAGCCTATTACCCTTAGAATTTTGTCGCAAAAACATGTAAAAGTCTTTCCTGGCTAAGGTAAGTAGCTGTTCAAATTACTTAGTTGTGCACTAGTAGTGGGTAAAGACGGACAATATCTCATTGCTTGTAGCCAAACGGGATATTCCATGAACTGGGAGCCTTGTCACGTATGTGATCACGTAGGTGATTAAGACGAAATAGTGTAGTGTATGCCATTTGCCTGTGAAGCTGTTTACAGCTTGTATTCGTTGGCTGGATAAGGAAATCTCGCTTTTTCGCTTGTTGTCTTGCATGCTTTCTTTCTCCTGCAATATTCATGAAGACTAAACTGTTTGTTTCATGCTTATTTGTATAAGAGGGCGATTGTAATGAACGGGATATGTCTATGGAAGAAAAACTGTAAAGGAAGGAGTTCGCGTGCATACACACACAGAGAGCTTATCAAATGCACATGTTCTTAGGCATGCGTGTGTTAAAGTTTACGGAAGAATGATTATGAAATGAGTGCCAGTGTGAAAACTGTATATACTTGTGAACAAATATGCGGTTGCGGCGATAAACACTAAACACGGGCAACATTTTTCACATTAATACCGCACTTAAGTGGCAATTTATATTCTCTTTTTAGTTTTAGAGTTAGTGCATGGTACTGTAGTACTTTTTGCCATTTGAACTAAAAACAACCGCCATCACAGCCACCAATACGCAATCGGTAGAGTACAGCTTTATAAAAACAACAGGAACAACAAAACAATATAAGTGAACCTTCTTTTTTATACCAGTTTCTCTCTCTCTCTCCCTCTCTTCTACCTTACCATTGCCATTACCATTACAAATATCATCATAGTCATCACTGTAGTGCTGCCATTATTAACCACATTGCCAGGACAACAGCTCTCGCAACTCAACTCATTATATTCAACTTTTTTAGCTGTGCGGTCTGCATTTTTCATGTGCATGTGTAGGTGGACTTTTTTTTCAATTTTATTTCAATTCCGTTTATCTTTTGCGAGGGAGGGTTTTATTGTGTTTTGTATTGTTCTGTTTTCTTTTTTTTCTCATTTAATTTTCCCCTATAACAGATGTGTTAGAAGCTGCATACATCAAATATCCGAACTCATATGTAACTTGAGACTTGAAAACAACATTTGAAGTAAACATAACTGTCAAACACAGAATTAGCGTAGAATTAGATAGCCTTGACAAGTTTTAAGAATAATCACAAAAGTTGGAAAAGTTAGTCTTTCAAAGCTTTGCGTCTACCGGAAAATTAATCAAAAGATAAATGAAGATCGAAACATCTACGAATACTAATACGCAACAGCTATTCTAAATAAATAAACTATAACTACATAACTATAAGCTCCTTCAAGGCCAGCAATTCAACGTAAAAAGTCCTGCTTAGTTCCACTCCGTTCTGCCTATCCCTTTCATCATATTATCTGGAATCTCTTTAGCTCACTCATGATTCTACTGAAGCCCTTTAAAGAATTTTCTCTTGTTTTTGTTTTTGGTTAGGTTTCCGTAAGTGTGCTTTAACTAAATCTCTGTAATATTTTCTAGCTGCAGGCTCTTTAATGCGATTGTGGCAAGGCTTGTTGTCCTAGCTTTCATGTGCTGGCTATTTTTTTAAATAAGAATATCTTCTGATATTGGGTTTTTTCAATTTTCTCTGAGCAAAAGGAAGAAAATATTTCGAAGGGAACCCAACTAGGAGTGCAGTGGTGTAGAAGTGCAGACATAGTTTTGAAACGATTTTACGGTCTGCGCATTTATATTATTCAAATAAAAATCTAAATACCCAGCAAAACGACAACTATAATATGAACAGGTCCGTATTCAAATATACGATTTTATAGCATATGTATATATACATATATATATAGGTATATATAGATATATATATATATATATATATATATATGTGTTTATATAGGTGTGTATATATATATATATATATATGTATATAGGTATATATATATATATGTATATATATTCATATGTAGATATGTAGATATATAGATAGATTCCATGCATATATATTCTACGCATATATATATATATATATAGCTCTAGCATTTTCTTTTCGGCCTTCATTGTCATAAATTATTCAAACGTAAACATCAACACAACTGCTTTCGACTGAATCGAGCAAAGTAGACTGGGTTAAATCACCTCGATTCGCTGCATAGCTGGTAATATTTCACACATACATTACCTTTAGGGAGTCTACAACTCTAACAACCACAACAACAAGATCAACAACAGTTAACCTCAAGCAACCTCAATTTATTATCATCATCACTAACGTCATTATCGTCATCACCATCCTCGTCATCATCATCAACATCGCCACCAGAGAGTGCAGAATCCGTTTCGACAACTTTTTGTTGTTTTTGTTTTATTCATCACCGTCCCCATCATCCTCATCATCATCTTTGTAAACAATAAAAAAAAGAAAAAAAGAAACACAATTTTATGAAAGGTTGTCCGTCTTCCTTTTAGTTTCATGCATAGTCGTTGTACTTTTCAGCTTTTCCACTTTTCTGTGTTAAGTTCTTTTTATATTTATGCCGTAAATGTGGACAAGAACGCACAGAAACTAGTAAAAAAAAATGTAAACGTATAAATACACATATAATGAAGAGGACAGTACGTACATAATATATATATACACTTTTTTCTACATATGAATATATATGTAATACTTGTGGAACAAACCAAAAATCATGGAAACATAATAAAATAGTTTATGTTTACGTAGTTTGCATTTTTATTATGAAAAGACCGACGCACACACACATGCATACATACACCTTCACAACCACTCTTTTATAGTAGCATATATTTAGTACTTGGACAGGTTTACATTTGCGTTCAATATAAACCTATAATGTAACCGAGCATTAATACAAATAAGTACCTTCATGCATATGTATGGGATCTATGTATACAGATGAGACTTATGTATGGGGGAGCACATGAAATAAAATGATGTTTACATAAATAAAGCAAGCCAAACACACAGCAACAATTATAAAGAAAGTCTTAGAATCTTGCCTCCATAAATTCTTCGATTTTCTACTAATAGGAAGTTATCAGGTTTTGCGATCTTTTTGTTCGTCATCATCACGCGTCGATTTTTTTGCATATAGTACAACTTCAATTTGCCAAGACGCGTTTGATCAATATTTTAAGCAAATGTTACAATAGTCATTAAAATTGCCGCTCATGCAATTACGGTGCGTATTAGTAATTAAAAGTGTGAACTATACGTAGGGCTGAACACTATCTCACATTGGATATCAAGAGCATATAATTTTGACACGTTTCGTTTGAAGGTTAGCCCGATGTAGAGGTCGTATGGATTCATTGGTGACGACGACATGTATTCGTCACCTTACAAACTTATTGAGTGATGTTTTACTGTATTTGCTTTAATATAAAAGTTAATTTAGTTCTGCATCAGTGGAAATAAATACGATTATCTCTTTTTTTTCTTCAGCATTACTCCTGATACATTATACATCGCAATAGAAATGAATTGTAAAGAGTGCTTATCTAAAGCGATCCTTCTGTAAACTTGATAGTTAATAATAAAAAATAATACATTCATTAGTATTTACAAATATAGCCATCTTGACTGTCTAAGTAGGAAAGGAATCCTGAGAGCCAATAAAACGTTATTACGTTTGTTGGTAAGCATTTTGTTTTTCTTTAATATGACCAATCACTCAGTGAATACCACCTCTTCGGGTAACGCGGTCACTTTCTGGAAGAAGAGAGGAAAGACAAAGAAATAGGAAGGCGATGGCCGCAGTCTAATGAGTGTGCACCCGACCGATTAGTGTTATGCCTTTGTTGACTGAAAGATAAGTCTAGCGCACTTGACATCTGATCCTGTGAACATTGACCTGAGAGTCGGATTAAAATGGCTTAAGATTCGCTAATCATTCGATTATTCGGATAATTTTGAACTTGTACTTATTTCAGCGACAGCGTGAGCGTCACACGCTCGATTACACCAAAGCCAACCAATATTTTGCCTTAACTTATCGGCACCCCGTCTAAGTGGACTTCGTCTTTTATACCTCATAAGTTTCAATCCACCATATCGGATTCTTTCGTTAATATATATGATTTTTCATTAAAAAAATTATGAATTGTGATTACAGAGACCTGCTTTATCCTAAACATTTAAAAATTGTAACTTTCCTAACGTTCGTGCAAACAATGCTTAAGTATCTTACTCCCTTTGCGGCTGCTATTTTACTTATTGTCGACTAGTCTATGAGAATTTTTCATTCTTTAGCGTAGGAATTTTTATTGTTGTTTCAAAAAAACTTTTTAAATTTAAATTTCGCAGGGTTTTCTTTATAATGTTACCGAAATGTCCCTATTCCCAGGCACACAAAGCCAACATCATGGACGTAGTCATCTCCTAATATAATTTAAAGTAATGTGAAACTATGTCCCGTTAGGTATATCAACTTCGTCGGTAAAGTATAATAAAACGGTTGCATAAGAATTTTAACAATTTTCAAATTCATTTAGGGATCATCTCCATTGCCCATTAAATAATGGCGTTGCCCTGAAAAATACCAGAATACCGAACACGGTTAGGTTACACATACGAAAGTTAGCTTACATTTACGAAAACATAAAAGCAAACTATGAAAGATATTACCTGCCCGGTAGCCGCTTGCCACTTTAATTTCACCTACAAATGAATTTATTTGTATACCGTAAGAAACATATTATGTTTATGAGAAAGTAAAAGGTAAGTTAGCAAGTCAACGTTTGCCCTTACATAACACTCGATATGGTTGCAGGTATCACGAAATTCGCTCTTGCTTATATATCTTTTTGCAAACTTTCTTGTTAGTATCCCTACGTCTTCTACATACACATATCTAAGCCAGCACATATGCGAAAATAATAAACAACGTAAATAAAATTACAGTTGTTTATAAAGGTAAACATTTTAAGAACTAACTGTACATCAACTTGAACATACTCAGACTATGAATATATGCATACATACATTCATCCCCTTACAAACTCTTACACGGATATAAAAGGCGAACGTCATGCGTCAGATATGCAAGCATTTATAATTCTATACGTCCACGCATACACTTGCATAAACGTTTGCGTTAATTCAAAAGTTATATAAGCATAATTACAAAATCATGTTAAATAAAAACCAACACATTTTCACATATATACACTCCGACACAAACAAATACGCTTACTTTTTTTTTTTTTGCTATTTTTAGAGTTGATTGTACTTAACTGCCAGTCGTTTTTATATAACGTAAATTAAAAGGAATTAAAAAAAAAGAATAAATAAAAAATGCTTTAAATTCATTTATTTATCTTCATTATCTTAATGAACAAATACAAATTAACAGGAATTGTATTTGATTTTGGGCGAATCTGGAATGTTTACTAATTTAGAGAGATTAAAAAAATGCAAGACTATTGTGAGTAGCGGGCGTGCCGGAAATAATGTTTAAAAATGCTTTTATTTTGAGTGCTTTTTTCATCCCTCCTCCAGTTTTAAGTATGTTTACGAACAATGCAACGATGGAATTAGAACCGGGAAATACACGCCAGTTATTGGGTTCTCAGTCCTAATTTTGGCAATCTGAAGAATTACAAGGGCAAACACAACAGACGGACATTGCTTAACTGAATCAGAAAACTGAGCTGATTAGGAATATATTGTACCAGCGGGACATGTCCATTTTCTACTAGTTTTACCTATAATTAGTATTAAGTTCAATTTTTCAAAAATGGACTTGACCCACTTTCAAAACGAGCGGCCCAAATATTTACAATGGTGCACATATTCGCATGTACGGCAAATGGAATGACCAGGAAATTATACAAACGATAAACGCAAATACTTCAAATTGTATTATATTAATTAAATATTGTGATTACTTTATATTTCATAAAATATCCAGAAAACGATTGCTGCAATCGCTTTAGGGAAGCGGTAAAGTTTTAATTATTCATAAAATCAACCTAATAATGATTGCGGTAATAGATTATGAAAATTTTGCAAACTAAATTTTAATAAACGCGAATACATTTAATTAAAATTACGTAACCTGTTTATTAGCATAATTTTAGCCCCTTAGAAACTGCGCAGCCACTCATCCACCTACCCATTGCAATGTCAGTCGTTTTGTTTGTTTCCTTATTTATTTATTTTATAACTATATAAGCCAAAGTGTGCTACTCATCGCCCCTTTTTATACCCATCCCTGAAGGTTCGGAGGTATACTCATTTTGCCATAATGTTTGCAACACCCAGAAGGACGCTCCATGGATCAGCATCAAATTCTAAATTGATTTAATCATCACCGTCTATCCGCGTTCTTGTCTATCTATCTGTGAAGCATCGGTGTTAAACATTCTCACGTTCGCATAAATTAAAATATGGCCTACAGAATTATAAAAGAATTTAAAAATTGCCCGAACCGGCCACGCCCACAACGCAATAAAAACTGAAAGCACCTTTACCTTTTCATGGCTCATTAACCATAAACTACAGTAGACACACGAAAAATATTTTCACTTTTATGCTACAAAAATTAGAGAAATCAGCCACGCCCACACAATATTATAGAATACGAAAATTTAGTTTATTCCCTTTTTCTAGTTCTTTTAAGGATAACGATAACGGGTATAAAAGATTCGGTTACAAACAAATACAATTTTCCTACTCGTTTTTTTTTTTTTTTTATCCATCAAAACATGAAGTTATGCATTGGGGTGAGTGCGTGTCTGCGTATATAAAAAACTGTATGTGTGTCTATAAATTATTTGATAGACATTTAGAGAGTCAACCTCCTAAGCTATGTATACATGCATCCATGACATGTTTACCTATTTTCAACTCATATATAACGTACGAGTCGTAGCTTTCACTCATTCAGTTTGTTGTATACATTGTTGCTGCTTGGAATAATTCATAAGTCATATAAAGCTTATAAATATTATACATTTAGATAATAACGTCACTTTGTATTATTATAAAAGAAAACTATTCTCTCTAATAATTTTATTTATTTATTTTGACACATTTAATATTTATTTAACAAATAACTTACTATATTTATATAAATGAATGAATGCATAATTGTGAAGTGCATGTATAGCGCTTATGCCTTTTCCATATTCAGCCATATGCTTATGGTTTTTCCATATTTAATCATAGGTTATCGTATACGATTTACGATTTAAATTTAATTTAAATTTTCTATTCAAGATAATGTGTTGCGGGGATTATATGAAAGGAGCAAGGAAGAAAGAAGGTAGGTTGCTCGGTCCTTAATAACTACAGAGAAGTGCGAGATATTATTAGGTAAAAGCTTTCTTATAGAGACGCAAAAAAGCCAAGTAAGATCTTTGGAAGTTGGATAAGTTTAGCTCTTTCTGGAGCTTAAAAGCTTTTAGTAAATATGAAGCAAATAAGAAAGTTCGACTTTCTGTGAATAGTTACCAGTTGGTTAGTTTTTCTTTAATAGGTTGCTCGCTACTAATGAATTAAATGCTTTACATATAAAATTATAAAATTAATTATTTACATATAAAATTAAAAACGTAGTGTTGCAAACTATATTCTTGGCTGACTTATCCGTATCCGATTGAACTTTCAGTCAGTTACAAATTTTCAGTTCATATGCATATCAAAAAAAATCAGATATTACACGCATAGTTCCGTATCTTGGTACTGTATATACCATATATCGAAGCATTCTGTTTGTTAGTGTTCTAGGAGTTAACCCTTTTTGTAGAAAGTAACGTAAAAAAAAATGACTTATTGTCTTCCAGTTCACTAAAAAGATTGATATGATCGCGATTAAAAAGCTTCTGGAGACCCTACTAAATGGATAATAATTGCAACAACAAGTTTTGAGAGTCGTAATGCTTCCAAAGATGTTTGTGAAGTTTTTGAAGATTCTTTTTACTTCAATCGTTTTTCAATGCGAAAACTTGATTGAAAAAAAAATGTATACATAAGTTGAACCGAATCTTTTAATCTTTATGTTTAATCTTTTAATGTTTAAAAACGATATTTACCCGCAAGATAAAAAGAAAATCTATTCACTTGTCCTATCAACATTTTGCGCGCTATATGTATCGCAAACACTAAACTGCCGATAACACCACAGATACGTTCCATGTCATATGAATCCGTATTGTATAATGCACCTAAATTATACAAGTACATGAACCATTTGCAACCTAAAGCGATTAACTTGCTAGTTATATTTAAAAATAACTTTCTTTAATAACCAGGCTTGAGACACTACTTGCAACGAGTTTTTGTGGCCGACAAATAATAAACGTTCTTCTTTTCACAACAAATGTGCAAAAACTTAGTAACACACATTTTCTAACACGCCGTGCTAGTCGTTTTTACAATTTTATACGAATACGATCATAATCCTTCTGCCGTGTTATACGAGTTCGTCGCGTATGGATCCGCGTTATAGGAAGGTCGACTTTCGCTGCTGCTGTAGAGTGAGCGAAGGCGTTATTTATCAAATCCCGTGGCGAAGACGAACGCAGTGATGGAAAGCGAATTTTCTTTATTTGATTTTCCTTATTTTGCTTCCAGCAAAACCTTTTCCTTCATCAACAATTTTTCATTTTGCTTTAACCGCATCTACAACGAAACAAAATAATCATATCTAAATATTCCTGAAGCTGGCGTAGACACATTAACTGCTAACATGACATAATTTACATTAACGCCAATGGCATATTAACGGCATGTGCTCACATACAATAATTTCGAAACATATTTTTATATGATTTGGGAAATTATAGTCTGTAACTATAAAAACTAGAAACCATAATATCATGAGAGCATTCTTCATCAATTTTGTTAATTTTTCAAGTTGGCTTTAGAATTCTTTTAAAGCAAACTTGTAGACGTAACTTGAAGATCTATACTCAGAACGGACTTGCTTTGTATCTGTAATTTAGGAAATGAGAAAAATTGTTAAAGTTCTGATAATCGTCATGAGTAACCGGGTAGATAAAAATCATGGATACCCAGTTGGTGTTCGCATCGATTCGCATTAGTGCGGTAGGGCATACTTACAGCTGTGATGATTGTTCAGAAGGTAATGGCATAACACACAGCACATCTTTATCTGTTTATCTTGCTTCACAAAAATATAAGAATTTTATGAGGTTGTCGTCACACTCTCCCCTTGCTTCACCAGCGTTTGGTAAAGAATGGAAAGAGATATGGAAGAGTTTGCCGAACACTTTCGCATCACATATGAAACAACTTAATGTAATGCACGGCGATATTGTCTCGTTCAGTAATTGTTATTTGCAATCAGACATATATACAGTTAGTAAGTAATAAGTACAAAAAAAATCAATATGAAAAGTTCACAGACCAAGCACAGGACTCAAACACACGGTTAAAGTTTTTAGATTATCAATGTGTGGCGTGCATTTGTAATCGACGAACCCATCGATAAAGTTACGTTATTATTATCAACGTACATTATCAATAAATCTGCATAGATGTACATAAAGAGTGTAGAAGAAAAAATCGTAATAAAGTTCAACCACAATATCAAATAAAAGTCATGTTTGCGGAAATTTTTAAACACATTTTAGTATAATATTAGTTAAGTATTAACCAAAAGAAAATAAATTGATAGAAACAAATAAAACATGCTGTTGTAGATACAGTGCAATTAATTTTATTATTTACCAACATATGCATGAACACATTTGTTAAAACGTATGCAAGCGTAAATACGTATAGTAAAAAGAGATAAGTATGGCAGAAAAAGGGAGCTGCAGTCTATCCAGGTTAATAAATTTTGAAACCAATT
This sequence comes from Glossina pallidipes, assembly GCA_000688715.1. Classification (NCBI taxonomy): domain Eukaryota; kingdom Metazoa; phylum Arthropoda; class Insecta; order Diptera; family Glossinidae; genus Glossina; species Glossina pallidipes. The sequence continues at coordinate 715,185 of KK499866.1, read as the reverse complement.
GGTTTTTATATATAAACTAGAATGTATATTATATATCACCATAGTGGTTAGGTATGGAAATTTATACATATGCTATACATTCGCGCGACACAAAACTTTGAAAATTGTATTAAACAAACCTGAAACTTTTGTTTGGCTTTTACTTAATGGATTTACAAAAGTTTACACAAATTTACTCTTTCTAAGGTAATTTCTATTCTAAAGTAGCAATTTCGTAACTGTGATTAAAAGTGAAAGGTACATTTAAGCTGACGCTCGAAAAACTGTGCTGCACATATGGCATGACGCAAATTGTTTGTCGAGAGACATGAGACTTATTCGCAAAGTTTGTAGCGCAATCCTCTACGGGTAATATGCGGACATAGCTTTGGACGGAAGTATTGACTATGTACTCGGCCTTCACAAATGAACGTTTCGATGACGTTATCAGCAGCGATGCATCTCTACAACATAGTGCTACTTTGTAACCAAGCGCATAAAACAGACACCACACAATGCTTGCGGTAGTTCTCCCGAATATTATATACGGTATTCTAAAAAAGTGCGGACAAACCTCAAACCACATCAAAGTCGCTAGCGTGATTTTAGAGACAATTGCTTTTCATAATGAAGGTTGAGAAAAAAAACTCAAACTGGATTCATTTAGTCAAATTTTTGGCGAAACATATGATGTTGAGGGGTCTGCTACAAGTAATTCTTTTCGTTTCGTTGAAAGCCGGAGATTCTTCTGGCTTTCCCTACCTCGTCATTTGTTCTGCCGATCTTCTTTCGTAGCTAAATCGCTAATGTCCAACAACTGTTGACAAAGCTGAGAATTTAGAAAAATCTTTTTATACGCTCTTATGCAAAGTCGCCTGTAGCACTTCTCTTTAGGCATTCAGCGGTGAGTCTTTTTATAATCTCTGTTAATTCTCAATAATGCATGAATGGCATTTTATTAACTTGGTTTTCTCTCGACAAAAGGATTACTTGCTGTTAAATTAGTCTTCAGTATTATAAAATAAATTTTCATAAAAAGTGTTTGTTAATTGTTACCATCTACATCACTTGTGGTAAAAGCACTAAGTTTGTACAATTGATCCGTATTCAGAGCCGTATAGAACCCATCTTCACTATTTCTCGAGAAAAGTCGGTGAAAAATAGTATTTTGGCATATTAACTGAGTTTGCAAAATTCGCTTGCGATGGCACCATTTTTTTGAACGTCCTTCCATATAAAGGAAAGGGAGGGCATACAAATTTACTGTGGTGTACTGTGGATGGCTTAGAGTTTTTCAGATTCTTTCCTACATTAAGATTCCCATGAAAAGCAAGTGTTTATGTGACAACGGGATTCAGTTTTTAGTATTTTACAACGAAAATAATTAAACGCTCAAAAATGAAATGATTGTATAGGGGATCTCGCAAAATATAAATCTTTTGATTTTGATAAGTCTTTGAGAAATAATATCTGATGACTTGAACTGCCGTAGTTGGTGTAGGGTATCTAAGGGCTTTGCTTACTCGAAACTATGACATTTTAAATTGTTATTGGTGGTTATATACACCAGATAGATTGCTCACAATGCTTTTGAATATGACTGTATATATGTACATGCATGCAAATTTATTCCATGGAAATCAATAAATTAATCCCTTTCTTTTTTAAACAATATATATTTATACGCACATAAATTCCGCGAAAAACAGTAAATTAATCCTTTACGTGGTTATGCAACAATTGATAAACATTTGTACTGATTCACATTTCAGTTATTTCTTCTTATTTCGAGTACTATTTCCCCTTTGAGAAAACGTTGGCCCCATTCTTAAAAGCGACTTAAAAGAGTCGGTCTAAAATGTGCACATGTGCTATGTTATACTATTTTCAATTGACTTATTTGCACATAATATAAACTGCAAAATAAATTGCAATCCTCGATCAATAATTACCGTTACCCTTTTCGTCTACTATAAATATATCCGATGAACGGAGGTGGTCAATCTCATTCGAATTGCTCGGGCTGCCGCATAGCCGAATAGACAAAGGTCGAGGCGAGTTCAAGCCTCACTGCAATTTGACCGTAATAGGTTGAAACTATAACGAGTGCTCAGTCGATAAATGCGTAATATGTACCGGTCATGGTCACCCCCTATCTCTTTCTTTACTTCTTTTTGACCTACACCGTGTTACAGGTATAGGCAAAATCCGTGAGTGATTGATTATATTAAAAAGAAATAAAAAAAATAAATTACATATATATATGTCATATGTTCATGCGTTTAAGTAGCCAAATAGGCAATGGATCGCTGCTGACAACTCAATGTTCGCGGGTTCAAATCTGAAGTGTGCGATAGAGTTTTCAGTACACGCGAGCATATGATCTAAGTTATCCTTCGTTCTTTAAATCTATACTTTGTAAATTTATTTACAAAATAGAATAAATCCAATAAATACATGTATGTAAGCCATGCTGCGTTGGGTTGCTGTTAACCAAATTCCAAAATACATGCAGTTACATATACTATCGAGCAATTTCGGTCGAGTATTCTATTTGGGGATGCTTCTCACGCACCCCCCAAAGATATCTATTATCATTGCAAATTTCCATTCTGGTTGTGGCAGACATTCGCCTGTTCGTGATATGTAAAAAAAAAAGAAAGTGTAATCTCCCTCAATGTGAATGGAAACGAATAGGAGGATGTTCTCGCAGTCATTTTCACACAATGGAATTAAAAAACTGCTTAACTGTTATAATACGAAGAGCAAAAATACCAATTTTCAGAGATAGTTTAAATCTTAGACCTTGCAATACATGATCATTATCTCATATCTCCAACTACAAAGATTCCAATAGAATCCCCATTCGTAGCAGTAGAATTACATTTTGAAAAAAATTCAGTAAAACGCATCGACGAGGGAAATGCGGTGACTTTTTTATTCAAGTTTTAAAGTTAAACAAAATATACTCTAAGTTATTAATGGATGAAGATGCAATCTTTCTAGATATCTGGAATAGATTAACATGATTGACGTGATTAACTGAATAGTCCCCAACAGATTAGAAGAAGTACTTTACGTGGGCCTATTTTTAGATCATTTCTGAAAAGTGTTTGTTTTTCTTCTTCTATGTAGTTTCCATTTTTGGTTAAATCATAATGGACAAGAGCTACGACGAGAGTGCAACAGTTGAATAGAACGAACCTACTACTCAATCAACGGAGCGAAATATGGGATGCTCAGGCGAAAGTAATTTTAATTATTTCGATATGATTATCTCCTAGAGGGACACAACATCAATAACAAAAAAATTAGATATATCAGACAATGAAATCGGCATCAAGTAACTATGATTATCATTGCGTTTTCAAACACGTGTTGTGCTTTGTTATATATAATACTAGGGTCAGATCAGCAAAATTAAAGTCGAGAATAGCGTGAGAAATAAAAAGAATTCGTTTCACGTTTATAATAACATTTCTGATGTGGAAGGGGATGGAGGAGCACTTTAACAGCAAATTTTTATTATGAATCTTCACATGGACGGCAATAAATTTAGCATATGGAAGAGTCGAAAATGCAAATGCATGCAGTGCATTTTAAAACATCGTGCGCGTTGTCATCTAACTTAACATATTTAACATTTTTTTAGAATAATTTTCAAATTATAAAGATCAGACCGTGCACTGTGCACACGTGTTTTCATTCATTCGCAAATTCCCATTTCGAATATTTCGTTTTATTGTAGAAGGGTTTTAGTTTAGGATTTTCAAATTTTCTTTCTTTCTTCGTAACGCTTTTGTATTTTATGCGACCGTGTTAGTAAAGCGAAAGTTTATCGAAGAAAAACTCATTTTATTTAAAACGCTACGTCCGATAGCAAATCTTCTCTCGCAAACAATAAATATGTAAGCTGAGTGAAATAATGAACAAAAGTTATAAACTACCAAAGAAAAGAGGATAGTAAAGAAAAAATAAGCATTTCTTTATTTTATATAAATAAAAAAAATTGTGATTCAAAGCATTTTTAAGTTCATTTCTTATGCTCTTTTTCAATTTTATTTCAATTCAATTTTAGTTCATAAGAAAAACCAAAAAAGTTGTTAAAATCACAAGAACAGAAATTCTGTAAATACTCAAAATATAAGAGTGGCGTTTACATAACACTTGAGAGAGATGAAGAAAGTTTAGTAATTCAGCAGTGTTTTAATAAATCAAAATTTTATCTCTGAAATATTTAGAAAAATTTTTCTCAGTAGAGGTGCCCAAACATTAGTATTGTGCTGAGTCTGTCAGTATTACCCAAATACTTGCAGCATTTCTATTATTAATAGTGTAACAGCTAATGCCTGCACGTCCTGAATTGCGTATGTAAGAACCTATATCTTTTGGGCCACACATTGAGCGCCACTTTTTGTGTAACAATTGGTTTGTATAAATCCTTTAAGTCTGCGCAATTGTAATCGACAGACTTTGTTATGTTTAGGCCCACTCTTCTCTCCCACTCTTCACTCCTCTGTAAAGAGGATCGTGGGCTGTAGTGACGTGAGGGTGTGTAGGGGTTTTCAATTTTTTTTTGTCTGAAATCCTTCGGCCTTGATCCTTATGGGAGACGCCGGTGTTCAGTCCGAGGACCCCTAATCTACTTTTGTTTCATGATCAAACTTAAAACTTTAGTAAATTATACATTTTTCCTTCCTCTGACGTAAAAAACGATTTTCATTTATATTGTAAGCACAAATAAAAAAATCCATTTAAAGCAGCAAAATAGAGACTAGGACCCTTTGTGACTAAAGGACAAGTCAATACGAATACACTCCAAAAACGGTGCAAACACAAAATAAAGCAGGGTTTGTAAACGAGGTGTGGGCGTCAGATTCAACTTCCCAATAACCTTTGGCAAAGTAATGACAACCAGCTCTTATTTGGTGGCTCATCATTACTTCAACTATATGTTTATAATGGGGCATTAAAAACCGCTTCTTAACAGTTACATTGACTGTATGGGCTGTATCACGAATCCATTGGCCGGCATCGTCCACATTATATACTTAGCTTTGCAACTCCTCATGAAAAACTTCGCGTACAAATATTCGTAAACTTTGTATTTTAAAAGTCTCATCGATCATCATTTTATAGTTTGCGACATTCGACGGTGCCTTTGCTAAAGCATTAAATTTTCATGAAAGCGGTTGCCTTTTCGCATCTTTCTCAACACTGCACACACACCGTATGCACAGTAGGCGAATATAAAAAGTTTCTTCACAAATTTTCAGTTTATAAGAATTAGTTAATTGTTTCTTTTAAATTTTTTTTTGATGTATACAAAGTACTGCGTAACCAATTCTAAATTTCTGCTTAATTTGTGAGTTTGAAATAAACAACAACACACAAGATATATAATTTTTTTTTTTTGTGTTTTCGTTGCGTATTTGTTTAAATGCCATTTTCGTGTATTGTGTCGTGTTTGGTGATCTCCTCGTGATACAATTCTTTTCAAAAATGTCAGGCACGATGGAAACCTTTATTGCTTTTTTATTAAATAAATATAAAATTTTATTTGCATATAAATTGGACATCGAGATACTTTTTTTACTATTTTCTTCAAGTTCTTCATCAAATATTTCGTCTCTTGAGTTCATCACCAGTAACAAACTGACCAAAAACCCGCCATTTTTCCCTAAAGTTGGTAGCAGTTTTTCTTTTTTTCTAAACGTCAGTCCTCTCTCTACGAAGTGAAAGTAGCAAATTCACTCATTACACCGTTGCACATGTAACAACACCTACATGGTACAACAACCATATGTTACAGTAGTCACAAATTAATAATAAGCAATGGATAAATCGCCTGAAATAGATAAACTTTCTATGGATGCTTGCAATAAGGACAGCAATGCAAAAAAGTGCAAATACTCGTAAATACTCCGACCGAATAAGGCACGAAAGCATTCAAGTTCTCCCAAACTTTGTCATAATAATAAAAGCAGATTCAGCAATGGAAACGATAATGCTTTCATAATGTTTTCGCATGAGTAGTCGGGCAGATAAGAATCGCATCTACCAAGTCAGTATTCGCGGATTCAAATCTGAATGTGGTTGAGTTTATTTTTAGCCGTAATTATAGTGACTGTTCAGTCGTTTAAGGCATCACACTTACCGATTACGCACACTTCCTCTAGGTTGTGGTCGCTACTCTACCTCTTTCTCTTCCCTCACTTCTTTCCGACGGCCGACGTATTACGCGACTAGGGGCATCACTTGAGCATCTGGTCACATTATAAACAAAAAAAAAAATTAAAAATACGCAAAAGATCGGTAATAACAATAAAATGACTTCTATTCATTCAAGAGACACTAATATCAGGGATAAGCTCTAGTCACTATTCTCTTTGAAGCAGTAATTGTGATAATTTTAATAATCACGACGACAACGAAATAGAAATAGCCCCTAAGGCAGTTGTGTGTATTATATAAAGCTAACAAAGATAATAGAAACAATTTAAGTTTACTAAGAGGTATCGATTTTTTTAACTTCAATTAGAAGAAAACGTCTCTCTCTCACGCTTTCTCTCTTTCTTTCTCCTCTCTCATTATGAGTTTCAAAATTTCAATGAAGTTAATTCTATATCGCATAAAAATCTAGCGAAATGCAAAAGCATTCAGTTTGCGCCCCCGGCACGTTCAGAGTTAGTTGGGCTTTCAAAATAACAGAATAAGGCTTGCATATTTTATACATATATATGAGCAAAAAAGGACATTTGACAGTACTTCGCAACAATGTAAGATTATGTTTACCTATTCGGTATAGAAAATATCCTATAAGTTTTTGAAATAATTCTGAGCACGCACATCTGATTTTGCTTCTTCGAGTTTAAATAAATTCTTATAAGTTTTTCCACTCGCCGTTCGGTGGTCGTGTCTATTACTGCTTGCCTCTTGTTGACTTTTCTCTTGCCATTTAATTCTTATTAACTTAGGAAGCAGTTAAATTATTTATTGCATTTCAACAAGCATGAAGTGCAGTAAGTCAGTCGCTGCAGTTCATTATAATTTTAATAATTGGCAATAACACATAGAATTTCTCTTCGATGTGGTTAGGGATAACTTCGTAGCATTTTCACCAAAATTTTAACATATTTTTCGTACATTTTACGTGAAGTTTTTTAAAGTAAATATGTGTATGATTTTAAGCCTTGATAACCCTTTTTCGTTTGTTTGATAAAATTAATAAGGCATTATTGTAGAGTCAGGAAATTTCCATGGATTTCTTTTGAACTCCGCTTTGAAGAGTTCTGCAGAAAAAAAAACAAATGGTAGTTGAACGGGACGAGCCCAGATTGTCCAGTGGACGCATTAAAATTTCCCAGCTGAGCTTTCCCACAATTTGCCAAGTCATTGAAGATTTGTGTGGATTGGGATTGTTACGATGGAAGGCGACGCCAGAAGCGATCAATTCTAGATGCTCTATGGGGAACATTCATCACGCACCACGCCTTTCCCATGCCAAAGCAAAGCGGACATAAGGCATTACCTTCCAGGCTTTGCTACCGCTGGTGTAACTTTGTCCGCAATCTTTTTTACGCACTCTTGGTATATGTGAGTCTCCGGCATCAACCCTTTGGAATATCTACAAAAAGGGCTCAGCAGCAGATAAAAGTTCGTCGCATGAAATTTTTCAGGGTTAATTGGATGGGCTTTTTTTTGCATTCATCCTTATCCTTATATAAATGATATTTAGTCGACATTTATTTACATCGCGATGTCATAAGATGTTTAATTTTTTAAAGGATCAGTACCGTTCATCATAAATACAATGCGTTTCCCTCCAGTCTTGAAACCGTTATCGCCTCAATCGATGTGATATTGTGAATTAAGCTAATTTTTTTTTTTTCTTACTTTTGTTAATTATTGTTGCCTACAGAATAATATTGATAGATTTTCGTGCTAGGAAAAGTAGTAAAGGATGCTGGAAAGAATTTTTTTATGTCCGACTTTTGCCTTGAATCTAATCCTCCAACTAATCATTTTTTGACAACATTTACACCAGGAACCCATCCAGGGCGACTGTAGGTGCTTGGGCCTAATCGATTTCGGTAACTTTAAAATTGGACTAGACATCGAACTACATATGTTTCATTCTACATATACATTAAACCAAAGATAGTTTATTGAATGCAAGTCGACCAGAGCAGAATATCTGCATTTATTACGTCTTATATTGTTTCTCTGTTAGCACAGTTTCAATTTTCCACTGGTCAAGAAAGAAAAAACTTAATGTGTTAATTCATGTGTGTGACCTGTTTACCAATGTACATACGATATTACGCCAAATGTTGCCTGCTATGCAGCAAATCAACTATAAACTCTCCAACGGAGCAGATTGTCGAAATGTGGTTGATATTAAAATGCAAGAAATATATTTGAAAGAATTTCGATAAGAGTTAAGAGTTAGAAGAGTGTTCACGAAATTATGATAATATTCATCACATATGCCGTTATGTTCCCTTCATGTCTTGAATTTTTCAAAATTTTTTAATTCAATTTAAAGTGCACTTTATTTTTTGAAATTTAACTTTGTTGGGAAAAATAAAAAAATAATTAATTAACCCCATGCATTAAATTGTGGCCATTGAATGGTTAAACACAGCAAATATTTATATAATTAATCGACTTGGAAAACACGTTCAAAAATGGGCAACTGCTGGTCTATAATGTTGTGGAAGAAGGCATTAATTTTATATGAATACTAAAATCCTTCGAGAATTTACTGTATGTGTAAATGTACGTAAATACACACATATGTCCACTTGTTTGTTTAAACGATATGTAAACAATGCCTGTGGATGCTGTGCGGAAACTCCATACACATGTACGCGTTGGGGTTAGGCTTACAACCCTGAAAATAACATAGAATTTTGTTAGAGGCTTTTTTTCATATTACGAGAAAACAAAAACGATTTCGACATACGGAATACGGAATTTTCGATTTTTACCTGCGATGATGAGAAGGATCTGGCATATCAAATATTTCAATAAATAAATGAAAAACCAGCAGTTTTCCGCTAGCTGTTAAGCAGTAAGGATTATGCAAACTTGAGATTTTCCGCTTCACACGAATATAGCTTTTACGTGCTGTCCAAGGCATTCCAAATTAAAGTATACAACTTTGCCAATGTTCCAAATGTTTCCTCGATTTGATCGTCTATAGTATACCATCCCGGATGACGTTCTCATATCGTGTTTGAATGCTTTAAAACGTATTCGTGGCCTATATATTATAATAGAACTGAGCAAAGAAAATTTCAAAATATATTTGCGTCAACAATTTATAAATCAATCAATAAAAAGTTGAATGATTTTCATGGATTTAAGCTCTGCAGCCTGTAATTGATAACTGGGTTATGTTCAACTGAAAAAAAAAATCTTATATGCTCTTAGCGCGGTATTTATTTTAAATCTGATTCACTGAATATCTGTTAATATCGAAGCAGCATGTATGCTGCTTTCAAAAAGTAGTGAAACTTTGCATTTAAATCACGTGAGCTTATTTAAACGAGCAATTTTTTGTTTTTACGCATCTGTGTAAAAATTCTTATCGATATCTCTTTAGTACTTGATAATACATACGCATCATAACTGTGCGCTACACTACTTATGGTACAAAGACATATCGAGTTTGGGCGGATGTATGCAATATTCAAAGGAACTTGATACCACTTTTGGAATCGAATTGAGCTTGTTCATCCGTCTGTCCGTCTGGCCATCATTTTTTGTGCTACAGGCCTATATTTTGATGAACTCTGACACACTGACGTGTTTAGCTCAAGAACGCATGCCATTGAAAATCTTTCGGATCGGAATACTTCTCTAACTACGTCCCTTATAACGCCCAGTGTTTTTGCTTGTTTTTATCAGCTTATAAGTTTTTTGAGCTTTGAGACTATCCAGAAGTCGGACGGCGTTGAAAGACTAATGCATTGCGAAGATATGTGACGTTGCATTATATACCGTAGGATGCGTTTAAGTGTCAGTTGACCTTTTAATGCAAATTATTTCTAGCCAGACGGAGTTTTCGCGAACTTATCAAGGCCTCGATTGTAAATCGACAATTTTTGACCAGCAAATTCATGACATGTGAACGGCCTGTTCATTATCCTCATGTTCTTTAGCCCTTTTTGCATAGTATGTACCAATCAAAAACTATCAAAAGCATTTCACTCAAATGCCTTTTCATCATTTTGCTTAAAAAATAAAATTTCATGTAAGTTCTTTGAACTCTTCCATTCATTACAAACAACGAAGCTTTTACTGAAGTGAAGGAGTTCATCAAGATGGCCCACACTTTTTCAGATTTTTATGTTTTTCTTAAAAACCACATGTCCTCTCTTTCCTAAATTGTGATATAAAATAACTGTTCAAATTAAAAAATTGTTGACAAGATGCTTATAAATAACAAACTAAGCCTTTTGTCATCAAATCAAATAATCAAAAAATCAAATAACTAAGTTTTTGTTACTATTATGTAGGGGTTATGTATATTTATTGAAGAAGTGCGATGCCTATACCTTACGTATTTAGGGAAGAGTATTTATGGGGGCTTTGACGATGATAGATTCTGAGATTACATTAGAGATTACATTTCTCTGATAAGTTTTAGCTTTCTATAAAATATATATCAAAAGCCTGGAATATTTATCTTTACAAGTTTTTACAGCACACCTTATAGATTGTAATTTGTCTACGTCGTTGTACACATTTCATGGTAAATAGTAGCAATAATGTTTTGTTGCATTTGCAGAAAAGTCTTACTACTTTTTTAACAGTCAACGAAATGCATACGCATCGTCAATCGTCGATTTGACGGTGAAATCCACTCGTTGACTACGGCCGATATAATCGTCCTCGGTAAACGAACAGTTGCACGTCTATTTTATAGAATATTTTTATTTTTAAATTTTTGTTTATTCCCACGTGGCAACTTTTATTATATCCCTTTCAAAGCTTTAGCAGAACATTATTACAGAATAGTAGAAAATTGCCTAACCCTCATCCACTTAATTGCATAGCCCTCTTGAAACGTCTAAATTTTTTACGCCCTGCAGAGTCTCCAAACATACGAAGATAATCGGAGATTAGCTAAATAAAAATGATGTAAGCGGAAATAAAAATGTTTACGTTCCAAAGTATAATAACATATAACTCTGCTCTACTCATTTATTTATTACTTCGTTCCATGAAATTTAGAGGTTGTAAAAAGCTTATACGGATTTAAGGAGAAGAGATGAGGGGAGTAGATAAAATTGCGTACTGAAGTTATGTTCATTGCAAAATTCTCACATGTTGGATGTTTAACTTGCAAATGAACTTAAAAATTTGTGTGGGAACATCAACATAAGAAGAAAGAAGTTGCATGTGGCTGTGGTCGCATTTGTCGATACCCATCGTTATTTTTTGTTGTAAGGTATTTGATTCTAATTTTGGAATAGAGAAAAGGAGAAAGAAGAAGCAGTTCAGCTATTCTGACAATCTGGTCCATGGACAATCTGGTCCATGACGATACCTGGTCTGGCGGGAATGATAAGAAAATATTTGGGAGCAACTTCATCGAAAACAAGGCATTAAAACCCCTTTAAATCGAAGATGATATTTGTTGTAGTTCACAAATCTTCTGCCGTACGGCTAATTTTTATATAATCTTGCCGTGGATGTAATCAGTTTACTTATCAATTGCTTGAATGACTTCGGATAACAACCGCATTACCTTACGCACTCGAAATGCGGTTTGTGAACACTTAAGTAAGAGTGACAAAAATTATTTTCAACAAATCTTACAATACAGCTCCAGGAACGTGATTATTTGATATAAATTTTTTATTCATATTTAATAAACTCTCGGATGCACATGAGTACAAAAACAAAAAATAAAGTTATGCCGATTGTGGTTTTGCAGTCGTGTTGGCTGAGTTAACTCAGTACAGCGCGTTCACTTTGCTGCATGATACCGTAGCATAAAAGAGTGAAAAATTGTTTCAACTAACACTACCACAAAATTAAGTTTAACCACTAAGAGAATTAAATCCTGCTATGGCCGAATTTTTTAAACCCATCAGCTTAAAAAAAAAGAATACAAAAGAATGAAATTTCTTTACAGACTAATATTGGATGGGCGTTATTCTGCATCATCTTTTATATACATTTGTGTAGTTATATTTTTCCTTCTTAGAATATGTTATATTATTTCATATTATGCTTAGGCGTATCTTTCAGCGGTTTCAGCCTATTCTCAGCAGAAACATGCTTCCAAGGACTTTTTAATGTTTTTGTCAAATTTGAAGCCTTGGCCTTGATTTTGATGGCCGAGAGAACATTTGCCGACCATGCATTCAATCGGACGAATAGACTTATCTGGATTGATTGCCAATTGTTATACTTTTTAGAGTCGCTAAAGCCTCCTTTTGTACACTCATCTTTGATGATAGATGTAATAATATAAAAAGGTCAAAAAGAGTGCAGGTAGGTGCGAAGGAATCATAATGATTATATTACGTATCGTAATGAACACAATGTTAATAGTGCTAATGATGATGTTCATATATTTTGGCGACTGAATGTGCAGGCGTTGTGTAATGCGTGTTCGTGTATGTTGTATTTCAAGAGCTTTTAACCGCAGTTACTTTTACTTACTTGAAGTCACGTCTAATAGGAGAAATGAACACTTCGAGGAACGTGTGCGAATAATTCAAGAAATTCTATCATTCTATAGGTTTTGTACGTTTTTTTAAGCTAAAGCCATCTTAAACAAGGTGAGGAGCTTCGAAGAAAGTTTTTTACTCAAACTTATGAACGATGAATTTTATTTTATTATATGCTTAGCTTAAGTAAATAAAAATCAAAATTCCCTAGAGTGCCACAGCATCAGCCACAAGAAAGAAAGAGCAAGAACAAGCGAAAAATCTTTTGGAAAACACTTCAACCAATACTTACTTACTTTTCTTATTTTATATTTTACATAAAGTTAATTTTATTGAAAATGAAATAAAATTTTTTATGGTTTCCTTAAAAGCCTGCGATGGTATAAATGCTTGCGAAAGAATAAGAAAAAACACTCTGAAGCAACCAAAGGATACGGACAACTGCTTAAGATTATTGTCAGCGCATTTGGCTATAATTCAATTTTCTAAAAGAAAATTTTTTGAAGCAAATTTTTGTGCTCCAAACAAGATGTTTTTGTTTTCTTGTACGAACAGAAGTCGCACAATTCGTCCACTTTTCGCCATCCCAGCTGTATATAATTAAATTGCATTAAATTTCGTTCGGATATCGTTTAAACGCTTTCTCGGATTTTTTTTATAGTGCAATAAAATTTTATGGCCCTCTGCTCACATGACATGTTTTGTTAATTATGCCGAGCGTCACACACGGGATAAGTTTGTTTGCGAAACAAAACAATATATATAATGTTCAAGCATACACACCTTAAACTACACCTAATTTTGTTATTGTTTTTAATTACTAAGCTGTATGTATAGAACTTGATATGTCAAAATGACCCTTTTTGTATTCATATTCCCAGTGCAGTTAATAATTTTAATATTTGATCCTTCACAAACAAACTTAATTGGCATTTGGAGAGCAATTGGATAAGAGGACGTAGTTTAATGTGTTGCTCAAATATTCTTAGAGATCTATCAGTGAGCTCGCCTGAAATGTTGAAAATGGCATTAAGCGTAATGAAGCATTGGATATCTAAAACTAAATCCCTTTTGATGGAAATATATTTCAAGCAAAAGTTTGTGAAAAGTATTAACAATCAGGAGAGCAGAGAGAAAGAAATCAAGTTTCTAAGCAAGTAAACGGAGTAAAAGTAAGTTACGTGAACCAATCTTTACATTTCCCAACTATCCAAAGAAATGTATACAAATAATTTTCGGTTTTACAAAAGAGCCGATGTTGTTGCCGTATATCTACTAGTTATCCGTTATAAGTCGTAGCTTATTCGCAAGATGTTACTAAATGATCTAAACTGTTCACATAGTGACAGGTATTTAACACTACAATTACCGAGCCTTTTCATATATCTACTTCTACCAAAAGAGGTAGAAATTTATTTGCAATTGAATAAAGAACGTGCTAAGGTACGTTAGAGTCAATTGGAATAAATTAGATTGAAAATTTTTTCGTTAATTGACTCAGTAAACCGAACGGGGCCACTTTTTGATCGAATATGAATATGAGGTTAATTCAGTTTCTTTTATATTGCAATCATGCACGTGGGAAGATCGCATCCACTTTTTAACTTTCTACTTTTTCAATCGGTCAAGGAATGTTTGTACCAAACTTCAACTTCCTATCTTTAGCAATTCCATAAAACAATGAGTGAAAGTGAAACAATTTGTTATATGTTATTTACATCTCTATCTTCACTGTTGTTCAAGGTTGCGTCGCAAGAGACTTTACAGTTTTAATGGCACATTAGTTACTCATTATAGTAATGATTATTCCTCTATAACGAAGTAGTCAATAAATAAACATTAACTTGAATATAATAAAAATATTTCTAATCGTTTTTTATGTTACCTTATACTTTTCAGTATAAGTAGATTAGGATATGGAAATGCCGAATACTGCTCCCTACTTATTTGCAATATAAACCAAAGTCTATCCCACACTTGAGACATCCTAAACAATATCAAGCCTAGTAATAACAAATGCGAAGGTTATATTTGTCTAGAGCCGAATCTTGTACATCCGTGACCATTCATTTTATCAAAACTAGACCAATTTTATCCTAACGCAGCGTGATAAGGTGGAGTAAAATCGGTTTTCCAAGTTATTATTACCAGACCCAGGAGCTTTAGGTGAATTTATTTACATATACGATATACTTATTTGTGCTGGGCGTGGTTGTCTCATTCAATTTTTAGAGTATAAAAATTGATATAACACACAATGATCTTTCCAGTATGACGCAAGAGCAGTGACTAGAAAACATGAAGACCCAAATCAATCAAACTTCGGTATTCTATAGTAGTAAGAGAACGTTTTCAATATTTTTTATTGAAGACAATTTTATTTTCGTGTGCAGAATATAGAGAATTATTTTCAACATTCTACTATCTTCCTTTTATGAATAAGAAGCAGAAAATGTCAAAAAGTGAGGAAAATGAAATGGATGGTCGCATATAACCTTATGTGGGCATGGTCGATTTTGCTAATTTGGGAAGCTTCGTAGAATGCAACATCATCTACCGCGCTGCCTTTTTCAAACTTCATAGATAGAATAGTAGAGACAAGATTAAAATAATATTAAAAGTAAGGTTGAAATAGAGATGTGAAGAGTGGTGATGCGATTCTTCTTCTTCCTTAAAGACAAACCCAGTTATCAAATGAAAGTTCAAAACTTATGAGCAGAATATCTTTATTTTTAGTATCAATGAGCAATGCTTCCACAATAAATTATCGGATTGTGAGACAGATGGAACACTATAAAATAATGTGCTGGAAAATCAAAGTGTTGAGTGAAATAAAATTAGATGAAATCATTACATAATCCATAATCCATAATGGTATGCTTGGCTAGAAATGAAATTTACCTATTATAGCAACTCCACTCCAAGAAAGCGCATTCAACATACTTACACCGCCGTGTAACTTAGTTCAGCATACAACTTCGACTCATTAACCAAAGAAAAAGGAAGATCTAGAATGGCAGAAGAAAAGAATAACATTATAATTAAAAAACGCGAGCAAAAAAATAGTTTTGCAAATTTCTTCTTTCTTGCTGATGTTCTTTACGTTTCACGTTTTCCAGAAAAAACAAAATATATGTAAACTTGTAGCGAATGAGATGACGTGTGTATGTATCATTATTTAATTGAAGTCCTTGGTGAAAAATGTTGTTTAACTTTATTGTTACACACAATATTGTTGTGCTCCGCAAACTGTACTTATATGTGAACGTAATTGTGTGCGTACTGCATTATATATGTGCGTAGGTGTCTGTATGCAATTACGTAGACAAATAATTTCTGTAACTTTTACGGTTTTTTTTCTTTTTTCAATCCACTAACGACACCATAGACGGGAGAAAACAAATGTAATGAATATTTTTAAGTTCAACTTAATTGAGTTTTGTCGCCAACGAAAGGAGTAATCGAATGTGTGTGCAGTCGCTAAATGTTAATTAACATAAACGCTTGCAATGTGCTTATTGCCAAAGGGAAAAATGGGAATGCATTCGTTTTAGTCGGGCCTTATTGTTTCCACTTATTAAACTCTTATATTAAAACAGTTCTGAAGGAATTTTTCAGCTCTTGTGTATTTTGACTTGACCAATGCGTGCATGTCTTGGTTAACATATTTAAGCGCATTACTGTAACTGACGTTATCCGGTAAATACAGCTTTAAGTTGTACGGATAAAATAATTTCGGTAAATATTGCGTAATTAAAAAAATTCATTACAATAAGGATTACATTCAAGGCGGCAAAATCGCCTTTAAATATTTTCTTATTACACACGAGAAATTAAGCATAAGAAGTGAACATGGAAAATATGCAAAATTATAGTGGATTACGGCCCACAACAAAAACACGAACGGATAGACAGACAAGCTGAAGCCTAACGATCGGTGTAGTAAAAGGTGGGTCTCTCTCAAGTTCTTCTGTGCGTTGTTTATATCCGCACAAACTTAACATACCCTTGTACCACCAGTGGGGTAAGGTGTAAGGTGAACATAGTTTGCGAATGTCGAAAATTTGCTTTATGCGGTCGCTGTTTAATAATTCATCCAAGATGTTAACACTATCTTCTTCCGTACAAGTAGTTTTTAGTAACGAGTCTCTGAAATGTTCCTTAAGTATGTATGTAGTATATGCATCGACGGATAGTTGCATAAAATTAGATCGATATGCACCTGTACATAAATATATAAAATTTGGGTAGAAAGATATTTCATATTATTATATTCTTGACATAGGTATGGATTTTCATTTGCTAATTTATTTGTTCAGATTATAGTCTGAAAAGGCTTTTATTGTCATCTCGCAACAGAAACTACCATATATCAAAATCTTGTGTCAAAATCTCTTTGCAAACATATGCACATTGAATATGAATGTGCGCTCTACTCTATATTGTAATAAAAGAAAAATTTTGAGTGGCTTCAAGAAGAAAATTTCGATTTTGAAATTTTATGTTGTTGCCCCATGAACACAAAATAAAAATGTGTGTTTCAAGATGTGCAAAACATAAGCAAAAGCATAAATAATAACATAAAAAACGAATTTATGCATGCAGATATAGATAATGATAGAGATTTGGAAGATGAAAGAAACTGAGGAGGGAAAAAAGCAATGTCGTTTTCCGCGTAGGCATTATTGATTGAATTCTTAAAATAAAAAAAAAAGAACAGAAACTTTTAGAAAACTGCTTATCCAAAACTTAACTTTGGTCTGCCTTTAAGAAATGCACTCTAAGAGGTAAACTTGAACAATTTGACAGGGTAGATAATTCGTTTGAAACCAATTCTCAAATGTATCTAAAAAAAAACTATTCTACTCCAACAATAAAGAGAAAAAGAATAAATTCACTCTTCACGAACAATTGATTGCAAGGAAAAGAACAAAGATGCATTAATTAATTCTACGCAGCCCAGAATCTTAGAATATGAGTAGACATGGAATCAGAACGAAGTGAACATCAGATTGTCAATAACGCAATACTTTTTCTTGGAAATAGCTATTAGACTCTTACTATATAGGTGACAAGTGCGTCGATAGAAAGGTTGACGGGTAGACTGGAGGGATTTAACAAAAAATTTTGTTGGAAGAGGACACGAAAATTTTTGCTTTTGTTTTTTTGTTAAATAAGAGGGAAGAGAGAGGGGAGGATGGTTTAAAAAAATAGACTATCTTTAGCATATATATGAAATAATATTCATGCTAAAACTGATCGCAGTTGTGTGTCAGAATAGAGCAGTTGGTGCATTTATAACATGCACTAACTTTTCCCATTTATATGACCATCACCAAAAAATGACAGCATGCTAGATATGATGTTTCGCTGCAATTCACTCATATATCGTCCGAATTGCAAGGCAAATTCAACCTTTGAGACAACAAAGCCAAGTATATAACAATGTGGCTAAAGTGACAATTAGATCTCTAAAATGAAGCACTTCAACAATACGTAAGAAATCAATTCAACACTTCGTTAGCAGCTGACTAATAAGTGCATTTTCGCTGTCTAGTACATTTAAGGGCGTCTGTGCGTCATTTTGAAAAATCTAACGAACACTTTTAAGATGTGGCTATAAAAAACAGCCAATGGAACTCTCCGCAATATATTTGTAAATGTTTCCACATGCTTATGGGTTGCATACGAACCCATTTTTAAAGATAAAACAAGTACAAACATTATAGTGAAGCAAGAGTCACCGCTTGGAATAACAAAATTATTCATTCATTTGGGTTATGTCACAGCAACAATTGTCATTTGCTTCCAAAGAGAGCCTTACTTTCCGTGAGAGCTCTTACAGCGCACACTATTCTTCGAGATTTGGTTGTTCTTCAATTATTTCGTCATAAAAAAAATTAGAGATAACCCTTGGTTTCCATGTAAAAATTAGCTTTCGTATACGATGGGTGACTTATGTGAATCAAATTTTCTAGTGTTTGTGTCAACCATAGCGACTCTTATTTAGTTTGGGCTCTAAAAAATAGATTTGAGTGGCGCAAATTTTGTACAGTTACTATTTATATCGTATTACTGCTATGAAACTATTGTTTACTATAAAATATTAAAAGCTCTATTTTCTTGTAATTAAACAAAACTTGGATAGGGGGTTATTGAACAATTACCCCAACCGATCCGAACTTTTCACATCAATTTAAAATACCAAAATGCTATTACTTAGCGATTGTTGTCGAACAATTTGGAGTTCGCAGTTTTCTTTATTTTTAATAATGAGCTTTTCAAAGCTCGACGCTGCATAGGGTAGGCTCGCAAAATTGGTCCAACCCAATCCGTTTTCAATAGGATTCACTCTTTGCTAAAAGCAATGTACAAAATGTCGTCAAAAAACCCGACGTTACACAGACAGATGGACGGACAAAACAACACTTATAAATCGCACGATGTAATAAAAAGTGGGTCGATGTTCTGCCCTTAATATATTGTTTACCACAATGGTAGAGGGTGTAAAAATCTATACAATTAAAAAAAACTCGCTCAAGAACTTTAAAATTCAAAACTTTAGAATTATTAGGCCAACAGTAAACATATAACTTACATGAATATGTGCAGACAGGAATGAACGCACGTTTATACGCGCGGATGAAACCACGACTATACTTTTCAGAGAAGTACAGTAAATGTGCACCAATTTGTACATTTCGTTATATGTAAATATATCACATGTTTACGAACATAATAAACGCAAACGCTTTATATTATATAAGCATATACGTGTATATGCAGAATATAACTACAAATGCATGTGCATAAGAAGACTCATATACTTGTCTAAATTTTTAAGGTTTTTTCTTACACACGACATGCAAGCATGTACCCTATTTGCATATGTTTTTCTAAGCGTATGTAGACGGGCTTGAGTACGGCCATGTAGGATGGTATGCGTATGTATCTGACTACTTCATATTTACATTACGTTGCCGCAGTTGCTTCTCAGTATAAAACAGTTTAGAAACAATAAAGTTTTATATGTTAAAAGAAAAAAAAAAAATATTCACAATATATTTACATTATAAACTCAATGCGCCGCAAACACAACAATGTAGCTCAACACAAACCAATGGTGCAATTGTTTCATAAAGGAAATATGGAGAAAATTCTAGAGACTTAGTTACGTTCGTACGTACGTATGTACGTATGTGGATAGCATTATTGCATTTCGGGCACCTACATGCATAAATATTTTTTTTAGATACGCTTCCAACTAAAGAAATGATGAATTTTTGAATCAAAATTTAAATGTATGCACTTCCTCGTCATATGATGAGATGAGTTAAGCTGCGGTGAGAGCTGGGTGTTCTCACATAATCTTAACAAACAAACGAACGCATACATTTACATTTCAAAGACGCATGCATTTCTATGTGGAACTAAATTGCCAGCACGTTGCATGCCCCCCCAATCCCTCTCCAAGCCCAAAAAAAAACCACTAAAAAGTAGAAAAAACCGAAAGTGAAATGTAAGCTCAAATAGAGTGGAGACGAGAAGAGCTATGTAACATCGTTATCGTCATCATCTACATCAACTGAAGTATGTCAGTGAAATGAATGAGAAACAGTTTTTTTATATAAATTCTATTTTTCGCTTTACATATGACAAAAAACCAAATTACTAAAATAGCAAGAATGTGATTTACAAAATTTGGATTCAATTTGTTGACGCTCTCTGTTTCTGTACCCTCCATGCTGATTGTACGATACGGAAAACATGAAAGACACGACAGTAAAAACATATTTCCGAATTTTTTGGCATTCATTACCTGTGCTATCGTGTGCATTTCCGACACTTAATCTATGTTAGAAATATGGATGTGAAATGACCTTAAACACCATTAACTAGAAGAAAATAATTTCATTAGATATATATACGTGACGCAATCCGGATTATGTTAACAGAGTGGATTTTTTCTTCTTTTCGGGCAGAAAACGATTACTCAGCTTTAGATAGAGGTTGATAACCTATTTCTTACTTACGATATGCATTTCAAGTTATTCAGGCACTATGAGTCAACAGTTCGTACTGGCTTTGGAAATTGATTTTTCGTGAGCATTTCAATTAAGCATACAAGCATTTATTTGAGGAACGAAAGGATTTGCAGGTCTTCCAGAACAAATCGATTTTAAAATATCGCAAGATCAAGTCAATTAACGTATGATTTAATTTACATCGGCCTCAAATCACAACCAAAAATGTATAGTTTTACATACATCTGCAACTGTTTGTTATTAACTTAAGCAAATAAGAAAATTATATTCGGCTGAGACCGAATTCTGTATATCACCATTCAATTACTCCGTTAGGTGACTTTTGATCAATTCGGTCAATTTTCAGTACTGGGCTGTGTGCGATCATTTCTAATGTTTCTGCCAAATTTAAAGTCGATATCTGCATTTGTGCAAACAGAGAAGTCAGAAACATATACTAGACAAATGGACAGACGTAGCTAGATCGATTCGGAATTTCACGCTGATCAAGGATATACACTCTTTCAAGTGTTGCTTCCTTTTGAACAAATGGTTATTATAAATGGGAACGAAAGCAAGACTATAACTATTGACAGTAAGTTGAGATCTGCTGCCCTGTATTAGGCAGTAACTCCTATTGTATAGATACATTTGCAGTTAGTAACGGCGCCTTCTCTCCAAATATTAGAACAGCGAATATTCTTTTATATTTATATTCCGAGGGGCTTAAATGTGGTCCGGTCTCTGGGAAAAAATATATCCAAAACCACACGAAGCGTTTACGACGAGGCGGGTGGCCATTCCCTACTTTGTTTTGAAAGAGTGCAACCACGATTTTATGAGGACGATTGTTGTTAACATTTCATATCATTATTTAGCGGAAGCCCTATGGCTCTGAAAATAATTTACATTTCCCTTTGTATATTTTCATATAAAAACACAGGAACAAAAGTTAACGTCACCGGTAATATAGATAACACGTAAAAAAGCGTATGTTAAATAATCTACGACCTGTAACGAACAACGCCAATTTTTTCCGATATATGCTCGTACGCCAACAATTTAAAGAATAACCCATTAAATAATACGGTGAAGCAATAGTGTTAACATTAAACAGTGCACTAAACTTACGACCTGTGAACATAAAAAATTTTTACAGTAGACACTACTATGACGCGGTTTCCAAGCAATTTGATAATAATATCACAAAATTTTATAATTGCAAGTGACTGGGAAAAACAGAGTAATCAGCAAATCCAAGTAAAATAAACAATTTTATATTAATCTATGATTTTCCTCAAAGTCTTGGTGGTAGAGAGAAGGAAAAACAAGTTTACTTGCAACTGACTTGATTTAATATACGCTAACAATAAAAATAAGTTTTTATACTAAAAGAGTAAGCGAAATACTTACGAAAAAAGCTGAAGCTGTTGTTTTTTATGCAATCAACTTAGAAGACTGCTCAAGCCTTTCCAAGAACTAAGATAAATGCGAATATAACAGAAATCTAAGAAGAAAGGTAGAAAACTTGGGTTTATCAACATTAGTGAGAAAAGGATTTTTTTTTGTTCCGGTGGGTTGCTAGGCGAGGCTGTTTTTTATATAGAAATAATATAAAGTTGAATGGTGACGTTGACAACATCAGCTTTCGAGAGGCAAATTTGTATCCACTGTCCGAGACAAACCCTTTACGCCTCCATCTCTTTGAAAGCGTTGCAAACGCAGTACAGACGTACCGTGGGCGATACGCTCTTTTGACGATACCGGGCCGTGCAGAAAATGATTTCTGAAAGCAAAACGGAAACAAGATATAGAAGTCAAACATTAAATAATTGAAACTACGAATGGTTGCGTGCTAAAATAGTTGATCCGAACAAACCCAGCCAATTGTAAATTGCGTAATGCAAACACATGAGCTTGAGTTCTGTTTAATGAACAGTTACGTATAGCTGAAAACGCAGTGACGCCGCAATTCATCGACACCCGGAGAAATGCATCAGAGGAGCCCGTTCACGTAGACTCTCATAGTACCCGAAAAACGCGAAACCCCTCTACGAAGCACGCCCATAAAACTTGCCCGTGAAATCCGTCCGTGGAACCTCCTCGTACAGCCACGGCATACAAATACGATACATTGGTTGTCCCTTATCCGTCAGAATACCTAAAGTTACCAATTAAAATCCTAAAAAGTAAAAACTTCTTGCACGTAATCTTAAACGACAAACGAGCGAAACTCTGGCATAGACTTGTTTCCTTCAACAACATTATGGATTTTCCCTTTTGACAATTGAGGTAAATCGATGTGGGATGGGATATCGCATAAAGTAAAGAAGGCATATTTTTTTTAAAGCTATTAATACCTACACGACTTTAAGATGAAGTGGAAGAGAAACGTTTTCACCATACTTGACCTTTTTCTATTTGCGATTTAAACAAGGCGGCCGAGGTTCGCAAAATGATCACATTTATCACAATGGGTATAATAAAAAATAGGTTTAAAAAGTGGTCTTCTGATCGTTTACCTAAATCAGAGAAAGGATAGATGCCTCCAAGGTTAAGCAACGCATAGAACACGTGAAACACATTTTAGCATCTTGAACTCTTGAAGAAATTCCTCATCGAATCGATTAAAAGAAAGTTGCCTAATATCTCAATTAATCGAAAGGTGTAAAGCACTCGGTCGCTGGCGAATATAGTTTTCTTACTTGTTGTTTATTGAGTTCGTCGAATTCGTTATGAAAAATTAATGCACTCAACTTGGACAATTTTTTTCTGGCTAAATGCAACACAACACCAACGACTATTAGCACGAAAAGTAAGCTTAAAATTTATCATAAGAAGGTCTTGATACATCTGCATACCACAAAATAAAAATGTTCTTTATTTGGCAATCGAAAGTATCTTTTTGGATCGCCGTCAGTTTACTCTATCCTTGAAGAGTAAGAAATGGAAAAAACTTTCTCAAAATGAAACGAAAAAGCCTTACGGGTAGAACCTAAGTATGTCCAATTTCAAAAAATTTTGTTCCAATTAATATTTAATTAAAATATTTTAATAATTTGTCATTTACTTTAAAGTTGTTTTGAGTTATTTTGCTTTAGCGTTAATGTTGCACGTTCAGATCAAGACATTCACGATTATAACGTGTGGGACTTCCAGATGACTAAATGACGACTTTTATTTTTTCTATCACTTGCAGCAGTCTTTAAAAGAAAAATGTTAATTATGACGTCATTGCTTGGGAAGCAATTGTCATGTGAATACCGCGCCAAAATGCATTGCAAAAATGATCGCTTAAGTAGGACATAGTAGACGTTAAAGAGAAGTTTCATCCTTATTCCGGCAGACGATGCACGTGACTTCAGGATTCACTGTACTAATTATTAAAACATTTGCTAGTACAAAAATTTTAAATTTTCGAAAACTTATCGATAACGTGGTGATAAATTGTAATTAAATTGCAATGATTGGATTATGTTTTGCTTGGGCATATACGTTTATGTGCCGATAATGAAATAATAATAACGAAACAGGGCTGTGCGTTTGCAAGGTTTTAATAAGTGTACCATAAATCATTAAATAAATTTGTTCACAAACGCCACAAAACCTACATAGTACACAAACGCAAATAAACACAAAAGTACAACTTAATGCACTCGTGTGAATTCGTAAAATTATGGTCTTTAAGTTTAGTAAATTGAAGCGCATACAGTCAGAGTATACCATCGGCTGCATATATAACAGCAGCGAGGTGAACATGAAAAAAGCCGAAATAAATGATAGCATTTCGTATGACAAGCAAAAACAATAGCATGAAAAACAACGACGGCAACACAATGTATGTGTGTATTAACATTTATAGACATGACACACATAAAAACACACATTTATAAATCGTCCAACCTCAGACTCACATAAACAGCTTCCGCTGCAGCGAAGCAACACGCAGCGAAAAAAAGGGAGGAATATTGAAATTGCGATTATTTTATGTGCGTTTGTTTGCCAACGCATTGCTTTATGGATCGACCAGAAGACACACAAACAATTCACTGAATGAAAATGGCAACAACATAAATTATGTTAATATTATGTCGGTTACAATTTTCTGTAGGTGTCGTTTTGCGCTTCTTTCTTCTCTTCCATTCCCTTCAGCTTTCTTTTACGAGTTAAAATTCCTGAGTACCTTAAATGAACGATTGGCACGTTATAGCGAAAATTTAATGTAAGCCCAACGTTTTCGGTGTCGCAACATATACCGATTAACTAACTCACCGATATCAAACAGTTTTTCAACTAACTGAAACCGTGATAAATGAAAACGTACATGTAACAAATATACAACCGCACATATAAATATATAATAGATATAAACAACAACATCTCAATTAAGAAGTGCATAATTTAATTTAACTCTTAATAGCTCTCCTTCTTTTCCTCTTTCTCTCTCTCTCTCTCTCTCTGTCTTTATCCTTGTGTTTTTCCCTTTCTTTCTCTCTTTCCATGATTTTCGTCTGCATAAAAGGCCATTGGGGTCATATAAATTTAATTTGACATTTGCCATACAGTATTTAAACTGTTACTGAGATTAAAAATTATCATTTATTACGCAACAGAGTGTTTGTTATTTGCCACCGCTTTTTTTATGTTGTGGTTGTTGTCCCTGTTGCTATTGTTGATATTTTATAAATACACATGTATTTAGTTTAGTGTTAGTTTGAATATTCCTTTGGGTACCAAAACTTTAAACGCCAACTTTTTGAAAAAAAAAGCAATTTTTTCTTTTTGCTCTGAGCCATTGACCAAAACAATAACAACGCAAAGGAGACCTTTTCCATAAAATACTAAAATTATTAAAATATTAAACTTATTTTCTTCAGTCTTGTCATGTTCAAAAAGGAAATTTATCATCCATTGAAAAACATGCATCTATATGAGAAATTTATTGACCCTCAAGGAATATTGAATATTTAAAAAAAAAATATTTTTTTTCATAAAGTTCTGTGCTATAGAAAAAGGAATTTACTTATAGTAGCTCATGTTAGATGTTTATTCGGCTGAACGGCCGAGTAAGCTAAGAATCTGCAATAACCACTCCAGTGCGGCAGAGTTCTCAATGAAGCCGATAGTCTTAGATGCTAGTGCTTTAGGACTTTATTTCATTAGCTAAATTAATCATAATAATTAATATTTCGAATGAATAAAATATTTGAGTAGAGGGTTTATTCAAAATTTATGTTTAAAAATTCTGCGAAATTCCCGGTAACTGTTTTAGCGCAAACAGAACCGTACGAACAGTATTCTGCCTCTTGAGATGATTATCTATTTCGTTGTCACCTTCGAAGGAAAGCGTCGATGTAGTGAAGAAACAATTGTGGTACTTTTCCCAAATTTCAAGTCGCGGTCACATATAGATAAAACATGATTGCTCACAAACCGTTTTTTCTAAATACGTTACCCTTGCAGCTAAATGGGAAAGTGATAAAAGGGACTTCAGCGAAAATGCTCAAAGCATTTCTTTCAACAGTGCGTATAAAATTTTAGGAAAATTCGGATATGCGTTGCTTTGGTTGCGAGATAGTTTGAAGCAAACGATACGGTGTACAAATGAATTCTGAAAAGTGAAATTTGTTGCTTGCTAAAAAGTACATAAAGCGTTATTTTTTTCAGAAATTCTAGTTATAGAGAACTTGGGCATTGGTACTTGAACGTTATAAGTTTCCGTTATTTACAAGCTGTCGACCAACGCACACCAAAAATTTGAGTAGAATATTTCCGATAATTCTGTTGAATTAAAAATCGTATCTTAGCCAAAGGTATTCCCGACGTGCTTTGTTTTTGGGCAGTTAACTAAAGACTGACACTGTTCAAATTATAGCGAAAATAATGAAAAACTAAACACAGTTCTTAACGATCCGACGATTACAATTTGTGTCATGCAGCTTGCGATTGTCAAAAAGATTAACGACAATTCGCAGAATACTTCCCGGAAAAAGGGATTAACACAATGAAGTTTCGTACTTGCCATTTTCTTGGAAAAGGCTATACAAGCGAAATATTTACGAAAAGCAATGTCACCAAGCGGCAGAGTCAACAGAGTTGAACCATAATATTGAAACGGACAAGACTCGAGATTTCATTATATATATAACTTCCTGTATAAAAAATTTGTAAATAGATTTCCTGGGAGTTGTAATAAAACCAACCTATGCTGTATACGAACTTAATAGCAAAAGGAGTTGAATAGGAACGTAAAACCGCAAGGCGGCATTCTACATTACAATATGTCCAACATAATGGTAATGGAGAAATTAAATGACCAAAATTTGTATAATAAACATGAAAGGGCAAAACACGAGCGTAAAGCATAAAACATATATGTGCACAATAAAAATACAGCAATGAATTAAAAATACATGTGTATATGAAGTTATGAGCGAACAAATACATTTGCTATGGTGTAAGATTGTTAGCTATTAAAAGCAATTGACCGAATATCACAAAGTTATTGACAATTAACTCCCGGAAAGTAGTAAGTAAAAAATAGTTTCAAGGAATATTTCTCAAAATTAGTTATACAATGAAATTCGTCGAACGATCAAAATAATTGAACACTTCCACTACATAAAGATTCTCGTTTTTTAATGTATTTTAATATTTTTCTGCTCTTTTTAACGGGGACTTTTTTACCACCAGCTTAATGGAGCACGTTTGTAAGGTTATATGCGTTCATTAAAAGCTAGTAATTTTTTTTTTAAATTAAAAAACATGGTCCGCCATTGATCGCTTTTCAAAGTAAGCTGATATAGGGGAAGTGGAGGAGAAAGTGCTTCTATTGGAATCATTTTCAATGGTGCTCGTTCCTGAACCAAAACCTATCGATATATCAAATTGCGACTTGTAGGTTGCACACAAGAAAAAAGGACAGACGACCAAGCTTAAATCAAATCAGAAAGTGACTCTAAATCAATAGGTGTAATAAAAGGCGAGTCTATCCCAAGTCCCTCTGTTGCACACATCCGCACAAAGCTAGGTATACCGCAAGTGTTGTAGGGTATAATCACTTTTTTTTTATAAATAATCGAGTTGACAAGTAGCCGTTAAATTTTTAAATCAAATTATTGAGGTATCTATTATAAATGCTTCGCATAAAGCGGTTGTTAACTTTTACGGTTGCTTTTATTTATCACCGTAATACCGCTTTCAACACGCACATATCAGTACAAAAGATTTTGCGAAACACTTCAACTGTGGTGGCGGGATTCGCTTTTTTAAAACTATCTCTCTCTCTCTCTCTCTCTCTCTCTCTCTCTCTCTCTCTCTCTCTCTCTCTCTCTCTCTGACCATGCTTCATCTGGATACTACATTATCTGAAAAAACGTATTTTAAGAATGCAATTATGTTCTTTATCAACGCAATTACTTCAAGCGTTCAGATCAGCGGCTTACATTTATTTACATTAATTAAAAAATAAGTCAATCCATGTCCAATTCAAATCAAGTAAACAAATCTCTGATTTCAAAGCATAAAACCTTAGCTAAGGGATAAATGAAAATTGACAGAAGTCGATTCATTCTCTTCTTTTCTACGTATACAACATAAAAAAATGTTGTTAATCCTCTTTTTCTTCTGTAAAAAATTTCTATCCTGTTCCAATTTCTAAAACGGTTTTATTAAAATTGCTCTTTTTAATGTATGTACATGTATGTGCATGCATATGACTAAAAGGATGCCACTTGACATTTTGTTGCCAGTCGGCTGTTGTAGGAAGACAAACTAACAACATTTCAGACAAGGGTTATCTTTGGATACATACATGTGCATATGTTAGTAACAGGCCGGATGCTTGCTTCAATGTGTTTGCTTATATGCTAAAAAACTTTATACATAATAATGCATTGTCTTCTGGTCGAGAAGTTCCAGCATCAGGCATATAATAAAAAGTTTCTGTAAACCTGTTGCGTATAGAACAGAAAAGTTTTTGTATAGCAAACAAAAATTTCAATAATTTTTTTAAACCTGGAAACATCCGGATTTTTAGAATTGGGTTTTGCAAAACTTTTCTATTAGAATTTATTTATACCGAAGTTTTAGTGCTTTTTTTCTACTTTAAGGCTCCACTGCACCTTTCTGAATTCTAAACAGACCAACTAAGAAAATTATTCTCGGCCTAGCGCGAATCGTCTATACCCTCACCACCTTTGTCTTAAAAAAAACTCAAAAAAATAATTTACTTTCACTAATAATAAGCGGACGTGTATAATTTTTTCCACAGGTAACATAGGATCACCCATAGAAAATAAACGTGAATTTTTAACGTTGTATCTGTAGTAGTTCATAAGTAAAACAAAACGCACAATTTTTCTTTTTTTATTCTCTAAAACAGGGGTATTTTTTAGTGAAGTTGGTAAAATAGGCGTGCCTGTCTTCAAAACTAATGTGCGTGCGAACATTTCCAAGGTTGTCCCAAATATAAGGATGGTATCTTAATATTTACGGAAGAGCATTTAACACAGAAAGGTACGCAGACGGACGGACATATCTAGATCAATTTACTATTTGACAATGATCAACATAGTGTGCAACGTGTCTGAATTTACTTTCTGCAGGTTACATATGTTTTGACAAAATGAATATATCCACATTCTTCGTCGATTTGTTGGTTCGGTTGTGGGTATAAAAAGAAAGTTTAGAAGTGAAACTAAGACCCTGTAATGAAAAATGTTGCTTTTGAAAAAAACATAGAGACAGATTTGCAGACACAAAAACGTGGTTAGGGGCAGACTGTGTGTCCGATCACCCTAATTGAGCATAAACTTTTGGACATTATTCGTATTCGTACGCTTACACTACTGCCTTATAAGTCAAACTATCCCTCACAAATAAAAAATATGTTTATAAACTACACCGCATTATGGTACAAGGGTATGTCAACTTTGTGCGGATGTATGCAGCACCCGGAGGGACTTAACATAATTCTGCCCTTTGTTAATGGAACGATTTAGAATGACTTTCTGAATCGATCTAAGCTTGTCTCACCGCCTGTCCGTCTTTTATTCTAGTGTCCATTCTGTAGGTCCTAATTTTTGAAACATTTTGGTGAAATTTGATATACCGACATGCTTTGCCCAAGAACGAACGGTATTGAAAATGGTTGGGATGGAACCACGTTTTCGGCCACTTTCCACCCATCGCCTCATTTTGACAAATCATTGTATAAACGGCTGTGGGGTAGGGTAAGGTACTTAATGGTTGGCCATAGCCCACTATAGTGTTTTTACTTGTTTTGATATCTACAATTAAAATATGCTATGTTCCGGAATAGCTGAAACCCAATACAATCAACATAAAAATCAATAAAACAATAAAATCCAGTCAGTCCAGTTATAATTTCTGTTTTTTTGCACAACTATTTCTCGTTATCCTAGATAACATTCATATGATTAAAAAAGAAATGAAATCTACATACGCGTTCAGCTCATTGTTTGATACCTATTACTTTGGAAAGTTTTTCCTTACGCTTAAAGTATCACTCACCTTACAAGAAGATTTTATGCACCGAAAGATTTTGAAGACATGTATTTTAGGAGTTTTATGCTATTGATAGAAATAACTCCAACTGTTTTTTCAATTTTTCTTATTAAGACATTCGTAGCCATCTTAATATGCAACTCATAGATGCTTTGAAGCCCGCAAATGTAGGACTAATAAAAGCAGAAAAAAATATTGCGAGATCTTTTGCCATTTTCTTTTTTGTATTACATTTTTCTTTTCTTCAAAATAAAATTTTTACCTATGCAGTGAATATTATTGCTTACCTGCTGTTATACAATTTTTTTGAAAATTTTATGTTTCCTCACTGAAGAATTTTAAGAATTTGAAGCCAAAGAATTGAAGCAAATGAGTTTTGTACGCTTTATTAGGTATCACCTTTACGCTGTTGACAGAGTTCAGAAGGGGGGCAAACAAATAAATGCGGGACCAATCAAGATGCGGATAATGCAGTGGATGCATCGAAACTTCAAAGTCAAGCAATTTTTGCCAGGTCATCAAATATGTATACCTGTTGATCAATTGCGGCCGGTTTCCTTGAAACGCTCGCTACAATCTCGTTTATTGCTGACTACTGCTATAGATCAGAAGCACTCATTCGACTGTAAAGTATTCATCCCCCATAAGCTATTACCTTCTACCCCCCCCCCCCCCCTTTCCCTCCCGTAAATTCCAATGGCTCGTCAATCGTAAATTTACAATCACTTTTGATTGTTTAATTTTTTCGGGCCACGATTTATTTCGAACACACACGCTTTTCGTCGCCAGAAATGATTATTATATATAAAAAAATTATATTCGGTTGTCACCGGTTCTTTTACACGCATCACCGTTCTCATAAAGAGTAGAAAGGTAGAACAAAATTAATTTTTTATATTTTTCTTGTTTTTTAAAATTAAAGTTGAAGTTTATATCGCGTACTGTTGTGATTTATAAGCAACGAACACGAGCAAAGAACACGAAAGCAAAGGGTTTCTCAGATTTTGTTGCACAAGCTGCACAGCAGTCGCACGTTCTTAGGTGCATTCCGAATTTCACACTGGTGAAGAATATATGCACTTTACGGAGTTGCTTCTGTGCATTATATAGCTTTTGACAAAAATTTTAGATTTTGATACAGTATAGTATTAGGTAGGCGTGGTCAATTTTTTCCATTTTTGTACAGATACTATAGCATCGTCCACGGACTTATCTGCCAAAGTTTGTGAGTAACAATTCTGTTCTTTTCAGAAAACAGACGCGCTCTTAATTTGTGTCGCACTGTAGGCGTGCCCATCGACCGATTTGGGTTAGTTTCAATACCTTCCTTGCAAATTTGAACAGGAATGTTTCATTTTTGCACCTTGGAGAATGCTTAAAACATACATTACACAGACGGACAGACAGACATGCTTGAATCGCTTCAGAATTTAATACTGATTAAACATCTATATACTTTTTATATTTTTTTCTGAAGCTTGCTTCTGAATGTTGCAAGCGTTTTCACAAAATGGAGGAATCGTCCTTCGGTGTTGGGTATAATAAAAACAAATATAAATTTTTTTAAGATTTTCCAAGAACAAAGTTTGAAACGCGGCAGATCTCAAAAACCAATGCTCTTTTTCGTTGATCACTTTGTCATGTCTGCAGCAAGAGTCGCAATTTTTCTCATAATCTAAAAAACAAACATTTTCTACAAAAATGCATAAGAATGCGATGAGCATCGTGGGATTTGTTGAAAAATTGTTTTAATAGGAAGGGATGGCACCGATTTCAACACTTTTTAACTCGCGGAGATCGGTCGAGGACAGCTATATCAAGTCAGCTATCGGTGAATTTTAATTTCAAACAATCTGATCGAAATTTTTGGAGCCAACAGTACGATGATTTAAGAACACTTGGCTGAATAATTTTTCATAACTTCAAACCGCAGCATATGCTACGCAAATGGTTTATTAGCTTTAAAAATTTCCACAGGGGTTGCAGCATTGTGTTTAAATATCTTTAGTGTTCAATTGCTGTTTGCACCTGCGACGTTATCAAGTGCATTTAAAATACTCAAAATGCCCATCTACGACTAGGAATGGAAGTTCGACTTTTTGAATAATTCCAAATGTTTCCATCTCATCGTCGATCACTTTCTGTTGGAATTTCTGTATAATTTACGGAATATTCAAACCAAAAAAAAAACACGAAAAAATCACACCGAAAAATCGCTATTCTCATTAGATGGCCGCATATCGTTGATAGTTGGAGAAAAATACACAAAGGCTACTTTTAAGTTAGTAAACATCAATACCATGAACAACTGATAAAGCACAATGTTCAAGTGCCTTGTCGTGAGAGCTTAAAATCTATGCTTTACACGAAAAATCTGAAAAAACCATGTGCTGGCATAACTCAACAGATCTAATGTGCAGAGCCTTGTCCTTTTTCTCCAGAGTCGGTTGGTTCATTTTTTACAAAGTTTATATAGTTCGCTAAATTTAATTAATTACAAGAAATAATGCATAAAGTGTCGCCAATAAAATTTCTTGCTTTACACAGTTTCGCTAACATAACGTGCGTACTGAAACTTTTGTCGTGAACGCTTTGATTGAAACTTATTTTTCAAGAATATTTTCGCGGCTTTGATTAAAATTCAAAAGCAGCCAACTATTTTTAACTAAAACTTTTCAAGTGTCTTCATTATGTATAATCGTATTAAATATTAACGCACACATGTTTACATGTTTTTATATATACCAGCTAAGTTGGTATACTAATTTCGTCAAATGCACTTGAAACTTACACAAAATGTTTATGAGATTTTTAAAAAGTTTGAAAGTTTGCCGGTCCACTCCTTTTATTAGAACAATACTTTAGTATAAAATCTTTAAATAGACAATTAAGACAATGCTTCACTTGTTCGTTAACAATGTGACAAATTATATTTCAGACCGCTTATATCGTATATCAAAACCCGGCTTAAGTTGAATAACAATTTCTCTGCCCTTCGCACTTTATTTTCGTAAAGAGGATAAAAGGGTTGTTAAGTTACATCCTCATTATGTGAGGAAGCACGATAGTTTGCCTTTCGCATATATATCTCTTGTACTCCAAAGCCTCGAAAAATTGCTTAATTTCTCTTGAAATACGTTAAGAGCAATATACAAACACCACGTCTTTGGGCTCTATTCCCAAATGCTTTTTATATGTTGTATATGTATGCGTATTGAAGAAACCATACTGAATCCTTTTAATAATTTTACCGCGTTTAAAAATACCCAAAGCGGGAAGAAAAAATTATAAAAATCAAAACAATTTATTAAGAAATCGAGGAAATAATATAAACTTTGGTGAAAAATAATTAAAATAAAGTTTTTTGATGAAGGCCTTAATGTACGTAAACAATTGTGGATATAACTGACCAGCTCTTTTTTTTCACCGTTAAAGCTCTATACTTTCAGTACAACTATAAACTCGCATGCACGTTTAGGAAAAATTCAGTCACATTTTCGCAGTTATCGCTTCTCTTATAATCGGAAGGAAGCAAAAGTTAAAAGAGAAAATTAAAACTCTATATATTTATGTTCAACTTCAGAAAATCATATTCAAAAAGAAGTAAAACTATTATAGTCGTGTAGTCGTATAGTCGTCTAATTTCTTCATATATTGTTGCTAAGAAGTATTAAAAATACCATAAACTTGTCTTCTGTAAACTTAGGAAAGAAAAATTTATTTCCTCGTCAGATATCTTCTTCACCTACTTTTATCATTAAGTACAATTCTTCTTCTTAAGTATAATTTCTTACCTTCTATGCAAAGGTTTATAGGCTCAATGGGGTATTCTCCAAGGAAGTTCTCGGTGCCTTTGAGATACACTCCAGAGTTAGATTACGTCTGTCTCTTATACACATCTAGATGTGTATAAGAGACAGTGACTTGTGAATGGCTGACCTCGAACAACGTCGTACGGCGTCAAAGTAATTGTGGTTTCAGTTGGGCGAATGTTAATTGAAGCTCGTCGATATTGTCTACCGTCATTGCGCTTGATAATATAAAGTCTGCCGTCAACCTGATTCTTTATAGATGCAGTTTTCCACGGTTCATGGGAATCAGTTGTCGTTATGTTTGTCTGAAAAAGAAACGGCGTTTGTTCGCGTACACAGCTTACTTTTTTCTTTTACAAATATTTTCTGATGCTTGTGAGCAAACAGTGCACTGCGGCCGAAAAATTATTGTGCTACAGAGCCTAGAGGCTTCACATAATTAAGTAGGTCAAGTCTACACTGCTACCATCGTGAGGGGCCATGTAAAGCATACCTTTGGACTTGGTATATACTTAAATTTCCGCTTGTAAATTCTTCAAATTTTGCACTATAGGCTTACCTAACATTATCGCTTTCCAAATATAGGCGCAATCCGTAACGAAATACATATTTTATAGTTATGTGATTCAGTTTATTGAATTTGGGATCACACAAAAACCTGACTATAGAAACGTTGCAGTTGTCTGTCCAAAAAGAAAACAGATCAGGTATGACCAGGTATTTGGTAGAACCTGTACGGCGCCGCAACACATATTGTCTGACTATAGTGACACGCTTTGTTAAGCTCAGGTGTCCGGTCTGTACATTTTTGAAGATTGCTGATCTCAATTGAGTCGGTATAAACACTTCGGATGATTTGAGAAGTATGGCATATACATCAATAGACTTTTCAATATTAAAGCTTGACCAATCAGTTTTGATGTACGAAATCCCTTCTCAGCAAATTGGGTCACTTTTTTTAAAGCAATTTATGTTTTTTAATTCTAGATCGGATATTACAAAAACACTTTGCCTTAACAACTCGGCCTCTTCTACTCCTTTGCCTTCTGTATTAGGGTTCAATGTCTTCAAGGCAGAAAAAGCGTGCCGTTTTAGAAATTATTTCTCTCAGTGGTGCTGTAATAGCGCCATTAACAATTTTACCTAAATGAGTTAATCATCAGCCCTTGCTATTTGGTTTCTTGTTTGTCTTTTAACAGCTTCCAATTCATCCGTGCCTTTAGGCTTTGACATTAAATATGCAAACAGTTTGATCATTATATTCTGAAAAGAACTCGAACTGCCGAACTAATTCCAAAATGGTAGACTTCTACAAGAATAGCTTCCCCGCGACATAGTAGATCTAAGAAATTTTTGAATGCATTCGGTCAAAGATATATGTCATATCCTCTCGACAGAACAGCAGGCAAGCATTTGATTTCTTACAACAACAGCGCTACATTTTCAGAACTATTCACCGGATGTGGCGTTCTTTGATAATTTTATTAACACTGATAGGATCGATACAAACTCTCATCTTCTTATTTTGCTTTACCATGATTATTGGTGATACTAGTGGCATTCGTTCAGCTGCCGTTTACATTGCGCCTCACTTTACTATACTTCTTAATACTTTTTGCGTTCTTCCTCTTTTACTTTGCATAGTAGTCGCTTGCCTGGGCATATTCCGAACTCTTATGTTGCAACCAAATTTTTTACACAACAGAGGCGTTCAAACAATGTTGTATTTAGTCCACGTGCTAATTCGCGGCTTCACTTATTCTTTATGCCGAGACATTGCAATAAATCGTCTGTTGTTTATTAAGATGACTTTATTAAATCGGTCGGATGTTTTTGGTAACACGTGCTTTTTAATCCTACCAAATAAACTTCAACATCATTGTTGCCTTCATCATAATTTTTCTTTTTTTCATTTATTACCCATCATCGAAGGACGAGGACTGTCAAAACGTTCGCAACGTCAAGAAAGAAGCATCAAAGACCTCAAAAAGTATACATATCCTTGATCAGCATCAAATTCAATTTAAGCATGTCCGTCTGTCCATCTCTATTTCTCTTCTTTTGTGTGTAATGTCTGTTGTAAACATTCTCTTGAACGTAAAAATGAAGCTATCGACTTCAAATTTGACAAAAACATTGAAAGTTTTTGCGTGCAGGTTGCCATTGAAAATGGGCCACATCAGTCCAGTCAGCTCCCCCAGTACTAAGTGAAGTCGAAAAATCTATGCTTTTCAATGAAAATAAAAAATTACTTTTTTGATCCTTCCTCACAAACGAAAGTGGATAAATGTACCAAAATTTTAAAGCATATTCAATGGGCGATGCTGTAGTACCCATACAATAAGGAAAGAAGATTGACCACATGTTATATGACAATATATATAATTTTTTTTTAAGTAACTTAATAACCCGCAGAAATAAGCTTCAAAAACCCCACAAAGTATATAAAATCTTGTCCAGTTTCAATTTGGGAATGCACCTGAACATGTCCATCTGTTCGTCTGTCCACCTGACCGTCTGCCCAATTGTGCAGCATCTGTGGCAAACATTCTCTCAGGCCCCCGCTCGTATACGAAAAAATCTTTTATTTTGAGAATAAAAAAAATCATCCTCGTCTTCTCCATATTATAGAGCATGGAAATTTAATTCTTTTGTCTGAACGGCGACGGGTATAAAAGATTCAGTCACTATTGAATATAATGTTCTTACTTCTTATCTTCTTATTTTCTCTTTGTACTGCTTGTGCACTTAACCTGAAAATGGTTTTCCTGCACAATTTTTGCATACAAGACGAAATGACAGGCAGTCACGGATAGCCATCAAAAGTTTTATCTTATCGAAATGTTTAATAAAATTTATAAATTTCACATCCACCATCGAAGAACGGGATTATATTCATCTTGACAACACGTTTACAACACTCAGAAGGAAACGTCAAAGATTTTCTAAGAAATATATATTCTTGTCCAGTAGTAAATTCTGAATCGTTTTAAGTCTGTCGATCTGTCCAAAAGCACCATTGTTTTTAGGAGCAAAACAACTTTGGTTTTTTGGCTATTAACTAATAACTCAAACATATACAATGATATAAATTTACAAAAAATCGGTGACTCATCCAATGTTATAGAGTCTCAAAATTAAATTTTTTTTTTTGTTATTGTATCTCTTTGAAAAAAAAGTCGCTGGGTAGAACAGATCTGGCCACAACCAATTATAATTTTTTTATTTGTTACATTCATTCATGAAGCACTTTCTCTAATACCTTCCGAGAAGAGCTTTGTGCGAGCTGCATCGTTTTTAATTTCCATTCTCAGTTGTGTTATCAAATTTACAGATTTTTGCCTGTAGGCGGAAATCAATGATTTCATCGTCATTCGAACGTGGTGGTGAGCCTTTGAGATGAAACAAGCGTCGCTGCCCGCTGACCACTTATTGAGGAGTTGTAAATCTCTACTGTTGTACAGTCAATAGCCGGCATAAAAGTTGCTACTTGCATCTTTTTTTCCTTCGAAGTTAGTTCAGTGACTAGCTCAGGGCAGTTTCCATATCCTTGACGTGGCCTGTAGCCAGTCTTTTCGCTGGCCGTTGAAAATTTGTCGCAAA
Organism: Glossina pallidipes; assembly: GCA_000688715.1. Classification (NCBI taxonomy): domain Eukaryota; kingdom Metazoa; phylum Arthropoda; class Insecta; order Diptera; family Glossinidae; genus Glossina; species Glossina pallidipes. Next base: position 677,547 of record KK499866.1, on the reverse strand, counting down.
TTGACTATTGTTTTGTATCTTTGTTACAACTATTTTTACGACGAACTTACAAAACTTGCACATGGGTTACGAATTAACCTGTGACGGCAAAGTGTATCTTTCGCTTTGTATTATTTTTTGATGGACAACATCGTATTGTGTTATATCTTCTCGTTAGCAAAATACTTCTCTTCTGCGCTGATGTGATGCGGTAGACAATTAGAACGTGTAGCTTCCATTGCATTTTCGCACGAAAATCATATTGCGCTAAAAGAACCGACCACATAATCCTGTTTTGTTTACACAAACACCACTATTTTGCTCATTAATGCAAATGCAAAGATAAAAATTGGCCATGTACGTCCATTGCTGCTGTGATGCATGGAGACCGTATATACAACTACACGTAAAGAGGGCATCTATCCCAAACATCGTTTCAATATATGAGTGCATAATGCACGTTGCAAACGCATTCAGCCTGTTCAGCGTTTAAGTTGGTGCTGAATGGAAGTGTAACGACCCAACAACACGCATTTTATTCAGTGTATGATTCACAAGCTAAAGACATACCGTTTGCAATCCCAAATAAACGGAATAAATTATACCGTATTAACGGTGGCAAAGAAAAAGTTGCTTGTCGTCAACTTTCTTAGACGCTCAATGTAGAACACAGTTGAAAATAGCATCAACAGCGTAATCGCGGAACGTTCTCGTTTTGCGATTTTACTGAAACATACAAATCTTCCAATTCGGTCTTTTTCGGACAATGTCTTCAGCGGCAAGCGTTGTAACGTTTGTTTGATATGCCACACAGAGTCTCAAACAACAGTTAAGCTTTGTAGATGACAAAGCTTTTTCATCGCCTTTATTACCCCGAACTATCGTTTTGATAGGTGTAATGCGTATTTTTTTTTTATTTAGTTGTAGCGTATTGGGCACATATACAAGTGACTATCATCGTTGCCTCATAATCGCGTAGTGCAAAATCTTCAATCAACTCACTTTAACACCTTTTTGTTTCCGAAATTGATTGATGATTGATTCTTTTGTGTGAAAACGACGTAAGCTAAAGTTGGTTTCCTTGGCGTGTCATTTTTTCTGCTTGCCTGAATCGACTGCTAATAGGGGCGATCATGTCGTTGGAAGAATTGAGGCCGCAACGCAATAAAACGAAAAAAAAGCAAACAATTACATCCAAAGACTGTTGTTTTATTCAAGCTAATGAAAAGGGTAAAAGAACCTTGACATCTACGATGCTAAAGTGTCGCTCGCGGGTCTTGGAGACATAATTTAAACAAATGGCATAATCCGCAATTATACGCAATTACGAGATGTTAAGAAAACCAATAAAAGTGAAGTTGATAAAGAAAAGCGTAAAGGTGTTACACACATATATGTGGAAGTACGTTGAATACCCGATAGATTTACTTCATATTTACAAACCGTGTGAGTTGTTGGCTGGATGTTTAGTTTCCATTACAATTAAGTACATCCCAAGAAAATATTGATAAGCTTGCATCTGTACAATGTTCAGTGTACACTACTCAAGTATTACAAAATTTACTGTTATGTATAGCTTGGATAACGCAAACACACCGCCTGAAAGAACATATGGAACCATCCGAATGGATGGAGTAGAATGCTTGAACTCTTTCATCGAGAAAAAACTCATGGCTCCAACATTCTCCAGCTTGATCCTCCTTCAGAATTAATTGATTTATCTAATGATCAGAAGTATTTCAACATCCTAGAAGAAGCAGGAAACAATGTGTTCGCCATTTACATGCCAAAAGCTATATGCAAAACATTGTGCCAACAATTGTAGATTATAAATTCCCACATTCTCTGCCATCAGAGGACTAGAATGTGCAATCAATGCGTTCACAGGACTCATAGTTTATGATGGAATGCCTCTTGTTTGCTAGGCGCGGCGTTCAGCAGGGACGTATTATCAATGTGAAGGAAAGTAATCAAGTAATCGCCTAAATCGTAAGCTGGTTCTGTTGCGTTCCCCAAACTGTGTTGCTAAAATGCGGTTATTATTAAGCAACACACTTACTTACCGGCTGTTCATTGTCATTACTCCTTTTGCTTTACAGCATTATTTTTTCATTTCATTTTTATTTCATTCATTATTGATATAAAACCATAGGCTCTTATATATAACTACCAGCTATATCAAGCACAAGACGGGTTGTAACATCAGCATATGTATAATGCGACTAAAGGTTCCTTGGTATTTTCAGGAATCGTTTCCTGTCAACGACGGAAGAAATTTAAATGCTTACAGATGCGGCCGATTGTCTTCTAAACTTATTTAGGGAAAGTTGACATTCCAATATTGAGCTACGCGGACACTAAAAAAATCGCTCAGCTAAAGGGATAGAAATATCTGATATTAATATAAAACGGCTCCTAGTTGATCTTAAAAACTGTAAACGTTCTATTGCCAGGTTGGGCAACTGAGATCGAATGACTTCAAATATAATTTCCAGGCCACTTAAACAAAAACGATAACCTTTAGCATCTAAACAAATATACAGTAATCACACTACTTGCTATTGTTATTAAAGTCGAAAAATTGCTATTGTAGTGACCGTTCGCCAAGTTCCCATCAAATTGTGATAGAAGTGTAAGCACAAATGTCGAAAACATAATGAAGCATTAGTGTATGTTTATTTATTAGTATAAAACATGTTATAAATATTCATAAATTTCTTATAAACATCTATTAACTGCTTCCGTGCCCCATTACTCCCATTCATAGCTTTATTGTTGCTTTATGTTACTCCTAACTCGTGTAAAAGAAAGCAAGAAAACTTCTTTTGCCCAAAGGTGAATTCTGTATTACCATCATTAAGGACATATATGCGTTGTTGTAACTCTGCGTTATTGTGTGTGTCTTCCTTAATTACAGTCAATTTCGCCGTCTTGCATAAAGCCTATTAAAAAATATCACGCATGCTTCTTACTTGTTTAACCCACAATCAAGTTCATCACTATTATACTTACGTCAAGGCTGCATTACCGACTTTCAAAGGCTTTACAAATACTATAATAAAATTATTCTGTTTGCTCTAACACTTGGTAAAAGGACGTAAATGCAAATTTGATGTGAATTCAATGACTATTTGTAAAACTGTGTTAGATGGAAATGAAGACAAAATACATTATCAACACATTTAAGCAAAGTTCATTTGCTTTGAGACATGTATAAATGATTAAAAAAAAAAAGAAAAAGGAGAAATTAAAGGAGGTATAGAGAGCGAGCGAGCAAATATGGAAATATCATAAATTTTGTCAAAGTATCAATTACAGATGAAACTAAATGCAACATACGTACACGAGCATTCACACAAACAGGCTTGCATGCATGCTCCTTGCTAAAGGAGCACACAGTATGAAACAGTATTCAAATTGTATGGAAATGATGTCAATTGCAAAAAATGCGCAGACTGTATATAGACACATATACATGTTTATGCATATGCACACATTTTTATGTGAATTTTTCTTCGGTTTTTGAGTATGAATGAATGAAATTTTAGTTACCGAAAATCTGTTCATATAAATTCTTTTTTCTTGTTACCTATTTTGCTGATGTCGTTCCTTCCAGTTTGTTTCAGTTTGCACTGATGAAGAATAAAATCCACAAAAGGAACCACAAAAATTTCAAGTTATGCAGGAAACATCTACTGTGCTTGCTTGGTATGACTAACGCTTACTGATTGTGACTCTGGGTGTGTTTGTGCATGCATATGTGTGCGTGTGTGTCAATATGTACTTATAGTTTGGATGAGAGTTTGGATGATGAGTGTGCAAAAGCATGCTTGAAACAAAATTATAATTTCTTTATGACTATCAATAAAGAAGAAAAAGGACATACATTTCTATCGACATACACGCATATATATATATATATATATATATATATATAGAGACATCAAGTGATATATGAGAGAAATAAGCGCAAATAAAAGAAACCCAAAATTTCAATTATACTTAACAGTGCAAACGGATACTCAAGGGGGTGACATCTGACATACACAGAATCGGAGACATCTTGCATGCTTACAGCAAACCGCTGCACGACATCCCTGCGAGTAAAAAATGCTGATTTGTTCATCGTTTTTTTTTTTTCTTATATAAACATATGAAGGTTTGCGTTCATGGGTAACGAAACTTGCGAACATCAGTCCTTACCTCCGATACCTTTTAGTTACATTTACGCAGCAGGATTTTTAAAAAGCTCAACACATACACAATAGCCCAATAAAGTCTTCATTCAATACGAAAAACTATGGTTTCTCTTAATAAAAACTGCCTTCATGGGTTGAGGATCAAAAAATATATTTCTTAAAAAACAAAAACTTATATTAAATAACAATGCGGGATTTCAAGAAGTATTGGAAAAAAACCTATTTAGTTAACGGAGCTTAGTTTATGGACTTATTTTCGCACCTTTAAATAATCAAACAATCCTACGGAACGTGAAAAGCAAAATATTATCGAAATGGTAACAAATTAACCCAAAACTAGTGCTGTTGATATTACGAAAGACCTAGAAAAATATAAGCAAACCAGTACTCATTCTGAAACCATTGGAAATATTTTCAGACCGAACGATTCTCGCACTCGCATTCCAAGAAAAAAACCATTTATAAGCGAAATTAATATAATAACACGCTTCGAGTTTGCAAAGAACCACAAAGATGATGATAACGGTTTTCAGAAAAACGTAATTTTTAGTGACGAGTCTAAGGTCAATATGTTCGGTAACGATGGCAGAGAAAGAATATGGAGGAAACCTACTACAGCCATGGCAATGCAAAATTTATAACAAACTGTAAAGCGCGTTGGAAGGCCCTAAGAAAGCCTTACTTGGGGAATGGAACAAGACGTACACAAGCAGTATTACCTGCCAAATATTCTCCAACAAAATATTATTTTTTTAGTGGTATCCACAACTAGTTTATTAAACCACCTGCGAAATAAACTCTATGTACATTTTTTGTGATATTTTTTTTTAGATTGAAGTATATTTTTGGTTTATAGCTTTATCTTAAGTCCAAAAAAGTCTTGCGTTGTTGTCTAATATAAGGTCTAAGGAATGTACTTTTTGACCCTCAACCAAAAAATGGTTTTAATAAGAGATTGATTTGTCATGCTGCATGAAGACTTTATTGCACTACTGTATATACACATTTAATATTAGACATATATTAAAATGTCTTTAACATTCCCGTGCATTATGGTTGACATACAATAAATACAAATGCAAACAAAGGAGGATTTATGCTTCAGTTTAGAACGAATTCTTTAATGGCCATCACCAGCTTGCATTAGAATGAGAAAAGTCAACGAAAAATTATAATTATAGTAGCGCTTATAAATGCGTAAATATGTAGAAACATATTTCTATATTTGAAATTTCTCAACGGTATTTGAGAGCCCCTTGATATCTGATGCGAGCTATGAACAACTGAAATAACGCTTTCATATAATCACCAGTATTTTATAAATAATTGTACGAAGTGGAAATCGAAGTAAATTTTTCTGGGGCGTTTATCTGCATTGATTGGGTTGCTGGGGAACTCTTCGTTATATTTACCGATTTTTAAGCTTGGATTAGAAATTTTTATAAAGTAAACTTTTAGAACCATCCACAACGGTCTAAACGGCGTCAAAACCTAAGAAAAGGGTAAAGCTATAAGTTTTGACGAATTTGTGACCCAAATCATGGCCTGAGTATTCTCCACTTTAGAGTTTTATCTGACGAAGTTTTATAAAAAGTTTGACTCTTGTGAAAGAAGTTTTTAGATCGCAATCTTTACTTCAACAGGGAATCCGCAAGCAGATCGACAGGGCAAAATCGATGACTTTATTTCCGTTTGCTTAAAAAGCCTACTTTATGAGGTTTCTGAACAATGTTCTAAACTACGAGAGTGACATGACATATGGGTCATTTTCATCCCAAGCTTTCCTTGAATATATGCCGTAAAATGACGCAATTGGACACAATGGACTTGATGTGAACTTGATACTCTTGAATTTACCTAAATATATCAAACTCGGTCGCTTAGAGTTACGCAGATAAAGTTCAAATGTTTACATTACTACGCACATATGTAGACACTACACCCTATGCACATTTGAAAACCCGATAAAAAAGAGTCGAAGGTCGTGAATAAGTTTGCTTGCATGACCACTTTGCAAATATATTCTTACTTGGTTTGGTCAATTGGTTCAAATAGGTTTCTCTTTACATTACTTTTACTTACTCTTATTTTGAAATTAAAGAAATCATATGTTTTTTTAAAGTAAAGCCTAGATAGAAATGCTGGAACTATGTAAATTCCATGTCGTTTATGTGGAATTCTTACTCAATATCTTACTCTTATCCTTCCACCTTCATCGTCGATGTAATAACTTGTAACCTACCAAAAGCATTGATTTCGCTAAACTACTTATCGCGGTCTCGTAAATTGAAAAATTGTTTAAATCATCAAATATTGAAAATTTTTATATTTATGTAGAGTCTCCTCGCTTTCGCATTTGCCGCTGCCGAAATCAGTTACTTCAAAAAGCATTGATCAATAGTTTTTGAAAAATATCCAATTCTTTTTGCCACAATTCCTAACATGATGTATATATGCGTATATAACTTCACTTATATTAAGTGAAGTGTTAAGCATGATTCGAATCTATAGTAGACGCACCTTTTTCGGGAAGCAATACAGATTTGTTTTTTACCAATTCCAATCTTATTTATAAAATAAAGAGTTGGCTTTCGCCGCAAGTTTGATATTTTACTCTCCTTAGTAAAGGATATTCAACAATTTCAATAACTGAACAAACAGCCGGATATAACTGCCTCACCCTAGAATTTTTGGTGCACGAAATTTAATATAACCGCAACCAGCGCCTTTAGTATTTATGTGTGTATACATGAATACATATTTATATATATATGCATGTAATACATGTACATATGTACTCATACTGTAGCCATGTAAACATGCTTTCTCTAGAAGCTGCAGAGTAACAAGAAAACGACAATTTTGTTTAACGTTGAAAACATATTCGAGTTTGTTTTGCTTTAACAAGTCTTCTACTTTCTTTCTCTCTCTTTCTCCCTCTCTCTCTTTTCGGCTATTTGTATTTGCATGCGTGCTTATGTAACATGCATTGCTTTGCATTTTTGCTTTGATTTAACACATTTGCATCATCAGTCTCAATTTGCAAAAGTCATGTCTATATATTTATAGAAAATGGATGAATAGATATTTGTTGATGCGTTTTAACATAGCGGTGCTTACATATTTACTTATCACGTTGCAAATTTAACATGGATTGCTTACCGCCAAATTGGTATAGTATGTCGTATGAAACCGAAAAATATTATTTTTAAGCATACTCTTGCATTCTCCCAACAATAAAGGATGTGAGGTATAATGTTACCTAAAAGAGTCTTTCAACTCGAAAAATTGAAAAATAAACATATTAATACATATGTCATTTTAATAAGAATTCTACGTATCGCTTTAACAAAGTCAATAGAAGATATCTATTTTCAATAAAAAATTTTAGCCTCAATGTAAATCTCAGAAAAATGGTAGGAACAGCCTACAATTTAATTCGTTAATATACCAATGTAATGTACCAAAGCACTCAATAAAGTCGTAGGACGACATACATAAGTAGGAAGATTGTTGATGCATGATAACATGATTTTTAAATAGTACCAACCTTCAAACCTAACGTGTCAATATTTTACAAAATCAAGCAGTTTTACTTGATTTTTCGTCATTAAGGAAAAAAATCGTAAGTTTAAAGCCGATGTTGAATTGTTAGTGGCATGTTGGCGTTGCGACCAGCCGCACTTCATAGGAGTTGTTGCTCAGAATGCGCCCGTATATACATTACTTTCTGCTCTAGCATCATAGGCATCAATGATGTTTCGTTCAATGAAGAATTTTTCATACATATGACCGCGTTTGAAGAAGGGAGATAGATTACATTCCTCATTCCACAGATCACATTCCTCATTACGCTTAAAACTTTCAATATATATATATATTGTTGACATAATGCCTAAGGCTTGGAGCCTGTTCATTTGTCTGCGTTAGGTCTATTCTTCGAAACGGACCTCCTTTATTCCTAATGCAATTAATAGCTATTCGTTTTAATCGTTGGACATCCAAGACTCGATGCTCCAGCATGCGATGCAACCGCAGCCATTCTAAGGGTTCATGCTTTATACGATTGTCAACACAGTTGCGGAATTTTTTTAAATACTTATGCAATATAGACGTGGAAATGTAAAACTTCGCCAGAACCCAGCTCACTGTTAACGAAGTGTTTTCTTGTCAACGGTAACCGATATTTGCAAGTTCCTAGCTAGTGTGAATTGACAGAAACAGTAGAAAGTTGAACGAAACGAAAAGAAAATCTACTCAATGAATTATTCTCAAAAAGTATGGCGCAGATGCACCAATGCAAATAACCATTTTATACTGCTTTCAACTGCTAGAAAAACGGAGTAATTATTTCGTTATTACCCGTTTTTAAATTTCAATAGAAAGAAATTGAAAGTAAAGGCAACTTTAAAGCGAGCATTTGATCATTCCTATCAGGCTAAAATATGTACAAAAAAAATTTTTCGTTTCATTGGTATTCGGTGTTTACATACGTACCTGTGTTCGACGAAGCAATACAACGATATTCGCCAGTTACATCATAAATTAAAATTTATCGAACACACCGTTATTTACAGCAAACGACAAGTGCAATGGTTCAAGCCAGTTATAAAGTTTTCGTTCAACTCCAGTATTCGGCCCATAAATCAACAGTGAAATTGGGCATTAATAATAGCAATTAATTTCATTGTTCCAAACAAAGTTGTTAAAAAAGCGCATTTTTAGAAGAACATAATCAACAACTGTCTTATAATTAATTTAAAGGGAATACATGGCGCGTATGTAAATTTTGTTGATGCCTTTACTTGCTGAATATTTCATGATTATGAGAAGAGGTTCCAAAAGAGAATAGAATGGAAGTAGAAGAGAAATTGACCAAGTGGTCCAATAGGGATGATATGTTTTCCTTCTTAAGAGGCGACCATATTTTACATGACGCAATCATTCTGCCTTTGTCAGTTGTTTTCAATAAACTTTGCAAGCTTTGTCATGCCCCTCACCTCCTCAGTACCTCAACAAACGTTTCGAAATTATGCAAATTCTCTATCGAAATAATCGTTCACGTGTTCACATACAACTTTTCTTGCATTGTGTTGACCATTCGTCGTGTTATTGATAGTTTGTCGCGTAATTTTTTTACACGATCCTTGAAGTAACAAAGATATCGCCGCCATTTGGGCAAACGTTATTGCAAACTGAAATTTATCGATTCCACGATATTCTCAACAAATAGCATTCTCTTTGAGCTTAATTCACTGAATCTTGAAGGAGGATTTGGGTCTATGTTTTTAATCGCTGAACACAATGAACGCATTCGCGATCGCACGTCAAGCAAACATTTCTTTTATATAATTTTCACTCGTGCAGTGCAATGCAATCGATATGTGCAACTACATGAATAATCAAAGCATGGCGTTTAGACATTCGAGGACACGATGCCCGATGCAAATGCATTTCTTGTGTGAAGTGCTTATACACACATATTTTTGTTCCATCGCATCATAGAGGACGATAGAAATATTTCGATAAAATCTGCTACACCAACGTGCTTTGGCCTCAACGACTGTAGGTATAGTGAATGTTCAGCGCCGATTGGGCACACACCCACTAGGCAGCGACAGCTTCTCTATATCCTTTTCTTTCCTCGCTTCTTTTCAACCGTTACCGTACATAAGTAGGGATGAGCGATTGAACGCAAACTAAAAAAAAAAATTCGGCAATCGTTTAGATGGGTTCACTTTTTCGACCACTTCCCGTCCAAGCGGCTTTGAAAGCCGCTTTCTGGATAACTGTACGAAGCAAAATGATCCGCTCACTGTAATGAGTTTGCTTGTTTAAATGAATATTCGCTAGTTTCGAAAGGCGATCTCCCCTTCAGTTTTACTATAATAATAGTTTTCCTGCAGTCAATTGCTTTCGGCGTAAATGTATTTTCGAACCGTTTACTAGCTCTTTAACAGTTTAAAGAAGAAGTTAGTTTGTAAATAAAAAAGAAAAGTAAATTCAAGCGAAGTATAGTTTCCTTAATTATGGATTTTCGAAATATTGAACCATTTTTACGAAAGCGAAGTGCTTTAACTACTTATTGTTTCTTTGAAGTAAGAAATCCTTATTAGTCTGAAAAAGGAAGTTTCAGATGGTTATCAAATGCTAATCCTATCCTGACAGCACAATGTTATTATTATATTCATTATTATTGAAATATTAAAATAACTTTTAAGGCATCATCAGGCGAAATTTGTCTTTTAAAAGAAAATTAAACCCAAGCCAAGCCAGATTGATAATCTTCCATTCTGAATAGGAAAACTTCAAAATCGTATTAAAGATTTGTAAGATAATTAATCCAAACAAAGCACCTGCTATGGTATATAATACACGTGGATATGTGCATGCGTGCGCGCGTGTGTGTGTGTGTACATATAGATATGCAAGGCAGTTGAAAATGTGGTTTTGTTGTAATTTCACACAGCTGAGTATTTTATGAAGACTTTACCACCAACAAAACCACCACCACTACTGTACCATCATCAACATTTTTGACATTGCTGTCATTGCACAATTTGTAACTGTCACAGGCAGAAGCAGAGAAGCAGACTCAACACATACGAACCCACATTCATGCTTGTATATATGTGAACATGTTTGAATGGGAATGTAAAACATTGAAGATATTATTCTACTCTCACTCTCTATTTGTTTATTTTTCTTTTTCTTTTGTTTTAAAACACTCTCGCTTTGTTTCGTAGGGTTTTTTCATTTTTTATTATTGTACATGAATGGATTTATACGAAAAATTCTGGCGAAAGAAGAAATTTATGTGACACAACAAACACACATAATAGGAAAAACTTTTTCTTTACGCTTTAAATAATGCTTTAATAAATGCGTACAAATACATACACATATATATGTATATATTTATACCTATAAATACATAAAAAATAAAACCGAACTAGACTCTAACTCATTTATTACAGATGTTTAATTAACTCCTTTTTTTTTTTTAATATTGCATATAAGCAAACACACGCACAGGCTGGCAAAGGCTAGCAAACTAAAAATAATACTTACTAAGCCAATTTACAACATAACTCCGTACGACAATCTTTTAACTTTTTTCTGTTTTACGAAAATGGAGCAAAAAAGGCAAAAAGAAAAAAGTACTAACATAACGGAACATAAGAGCAATATAAAAATTTTGTACAGAGTTGTTTGCTTTTATATATATACCGACATGAGGGTATGAGTGTTTGTTTACGAGAAACTAGGAAGTTTTACCATTCAGTGGGACCATTGGAAAACTGGGACAAAAGCCGTTTTTCACCAAGTTCGGTTTTTCGCTTTTTTTTTTTCATTTTTTCCGATTGAGTAAATTTTTGACTCTATTTATTCTTTCATCATCGTCATCATCAAACAACCATACAGCGCATCTACCGAAATACGTATATACATGCAATTAAACGAAAGCATTCACATATATACGCACTCACTTCATGAGAATTTTACACGAGTCACTACAGGCGCTAACTGTCAGCAATCCATAAAACTTCCAAAAAGCAAAAAAAAAGATATTTTTAAAGAAATTGAAGAATCAGCGAAAATAAATCTCGAAAAAAAGACGGGAAAAGCTAATACAAAACGCAAGTGTTACAATTTTTTTGGGAAAAATGTCAAGTTCGTTGAAGCAAAAAGCACAATAAATTGCCAAAGTGAGAGTAAATTCAGTTTGATACGAATCCTCGAGGGTCCTAGAGGTACTTTTACTAAATCTCGGTGTACTTTTATTGGGCTTAGGGATACTTTTATTTGGCTTAGGGGTATTGTTTTGGGATAGAGGAGTACGACACTTTTATTGGACTTATGATCACATTTATTGGACTTAGGGGTACTTTTATTGGACCTCGTTCATCGACATCGAAATAGAAAATTCAAGAAGAAATCTTGTAAAAAAATGAACACAAAGCCATTGACCCTGAAAAATTTTCATCAACTCATAAACCTTTAAATGGCAGCTAACCATTTTTAATACGAAGACGTCTAGACAAAAAAGTTCATTTCATATTATTTCTTACTGTCACAATCATTCGTCAAAGTTAATATACTCTCTTGAGTGATAAGTATTTTGAAAAAAAAAAAAATGAAAACGGAAAGAGTCCGAAAAATGATGAAAAATGAAATAAATTCTATGAAATCACTGTAAACATTCCCTTTTAGAAATACCCGAAAAGACTTGCATTGTGAAGAAAGAAGTGGAGAGAGAGAGAGAGAGAGAGAGAGTAGGAAAAACAAACAGAGTAGACGAGAGTAGAAAACTTAACACGCATCACAACAACAACAACAACAACAACAACAACAAAGAAGAGAATTGCCAAGAAATATGTTTACTGTTATTCGTAACGTTTTATTATATTCTTTTCTGAAAATTTTGTTTTCTTTTCTTATTTCCTGCTGGTCGAATACGTGCTTAAAATTTAAATATTGTTTCCTGTATGCTTCTCTTTAAGAATCCAACACAAATGGAAATGTGATGGTATGCATGCATGTATATAAGCACCATAGCAGCTGCGGTAATCATCATTTGTTACATGACCATGTACTATAAAAGTGGGATTTTAAACTTTTGTTGGTTCAATTTTAGCTTTGTTTTAGCTTTGTTTTTGTAATCGTTAAAAAATATAAACAAACCAACCAGGGCGCATAAGCATATATTTTAAATAGTTTAGTATATAATGCTTTTATATAAAAATCTTGTCACAAACCATTTCTTTTATTCTTATGTCTCTCCCTGAATTAGGTCAGTGATTTATTCATCTGTTGCTTTTGCATTTTTTCTAGTCAGTTAATATATTTTCTTTTCACCCATTCGTTAAAACTGGCGCACAACGAAAATGTAGCTAACATGAGCATTTTATTCTGCCCACCAATTCATATCGTATGCAAATTTAATTTAATTTTACGGCTTTTCCAACACCCAGGAATAAAAGAGATAAGGACAAAAGATAAAACCGCAAAATTAGCGTCGTTTAAACGCTTTCAATTAGCATATCAGTAAACCATTTCAAATTTCTTTCCAAAGTCCTTGATTTAACAATATTTCGATTTTGAAACGTTTACGAGCACCGCCAAATGGCAACGGACTCTCGTAAAGTTTACGCAAAATTGAAAAAAAAAATCAAACTCTTTTCTTAAGATTTCATAGCGATTATTGTGTAAATGTAACTCATACGCCATGAATTAAGCAATGGTTTTATATGTGCACTATTTACTTGTTTTTCTCGCTTGACTTCGCTGCGTTGGATAATTAAAATTTTCTCTAAATTTTACTGAAGTGAAGATAGCCTAGAATGTCTTCGCTAAGTTACGGGGCTTACTCCGAATTAAAAGAAAACAAATAAAATATATATAAAAATTAAAAAATATTATGGACAGAGCACAAATAAAACAAACCAATCCTACCGCTATCTACTGCTGCTAAATCTTATACACATTTACAATATGAACAAACAGAAACCCCTGATTTCATTACTATGTGCAGGCCCTCTCATCACCAAAATCACCTCAAATATGCCCCCGCCATTTAAATGGATTTTGTGTATGGTTTTTTTCTTGGAATGCCGTTTTTATAATCACTGGCTGTTGAAACAGTTCGACCGGTTTCGGGTTGAATACCAATTTGCTTATACCTTTCTTCGTCTTTCGCAATATCAAAAGAACTAGGTTTGAGTTAAATCGTTACAATTCTGGTAATATTTCTTTTTTCGCCCTCTGTAAGTTTGTGTGGTCGGCTTGACTTGTGCTTATTTTCTGTAGCAATTGTGGTATCGTAAATTTTTATGAAAGTCTGGACAATAGTACGATTAATTCCAATTGATCTTCGATTTTTCTCTTCTTGATCTTGAAGTGTTATTCAATATTAGTTTTTGTTTCTTATAAAATATATTTTTCGACCATTAACCCATGAATTCAGTTCTTAATAAGAGAAAGCTTACTTTGCGCTGCTGAATGTAGACTTTATTGGACCACTGTATTTTCTTTTGTTTCCACATTAAAACGCTCTTTAAAATATCTGAAAATTATGCAATAAAATGAAGGGGAACCTACTTCTATCCATACAATTAATTCAACATCTTATGTATGTGGTGTGAGCATATTTTAGGCAATTTTGGCTGTGATCGGAACAAGACATCGTAATGAAATTTGGATTTTCTGATGGGTTTTAACATCGTTTAAGAAATGGCCACCGTTTTATTATTAAACAAGTAAAAACTTTACGGTGGATCGCAGCCCACAATTAAATATCCTACAGGGTTTCGCTTAATAAAACTATTCATAGAACGACTTTCCAAAATAACATATTACATAAAAAGTGGTCGGAAAAGTGTCAATAGCGTTCGCTCTTGGGCATAGCCAGCTTTACCAAAATATGTTAAAAATTGCGACTTATAAGGTGAAGAAAGGAATGAAAGACGGCTAGAGGTACAGACACGCTTGGATCGATGCAAAAAGTTATTCAGGTAGTGATTCTGAATCGATCGGTATATCAAAAAGTGGGTCCACCCCAAGTCCCTCTGCCTGTTGTGTACATCCACACAAACTTAGCATGCACTTATACCACAAGTGGTGTAGAATGTAAAAATATTTTAATTAACTTGCCGAGACTTCACTAGGCATTCCTCCAGACGACCTGGAAAGGATTCAAAACGAAAAAAAACAAGTCGCTTGAATTCTGCTGCGTGCCGTTTTGAAAAATCATGTTTCGACCAACATGCATAATAAGTTTCAAGTGCCCGCACACTGCGATACGATTGCATTCGAAAAATCAAATATTTTTGATTATTTAACACTTTACCACACACACAATCGTCTTTTTATGTAATGCTTCTTTAAAGGATTATTTAGACCAATAAAAAGAGTTTGCATTTTTCTTTCCTAGATAATATTCCGCAAATATTAGTGGAATTTTTAGTATCATCAGCAAAAAAACCTGAGTTTATTAGTTTATTACTTTCGTTAGCATCACGCAAAAACAAATTCTATATCAAGCTGATGTACTGTGCAACTATTGCGGAAATAGAGGTAGAAAGTTGAAGCTTATGTTTCAGATTTTTGGAATTTTTCCTTTTTTGTTTGGATAATATGGGTTTATATTTAAGTTTATAAAATGACATAATCAACAAATTATCACACGGTACGATAATCAGCTCTTAGGATGGAATCTGTAGCAGTTCTAGCTTTTTCATCCTCGTCTAGTTTCTGTTTGTTTTTATATTTACTGTATAATGCTGACGAGGATGATAATGCATTACGTTTAGTGTTGATATTTGCATAAAGTTTCTATTTGTTATATGGACACACATATATTTTCCATCCACATTTGTAAAGCAATTTTCATTAAAAATTCCTCTCTTTTTGACGCCTTATGTAGCGAATTTTTGGCAACCCATTTATGCTTATTAGCAAACATCATAACGAGTAAATGTTTTATTTCTTTATGCATCTCATGTTTAATTGCTACATATTCTTCCCCACGTTTTCTCTTTCCTTCTGCTTACTGGTTATCAATGTCACTGAAGAATTTTTAATTGCTTGTATACTAAATCGAACTAACTTTGCTTAGTTTGCTAATTAAACATAACATGCCAGCGTAGTATTGCGCAATCACTTTAATTAAAAGAAAATAAAATATAATTGCTAACCAGAATTTATTCTAAGGGCATGTCACACCATTGCCTTTAGTCTGCAATGATTTTAGTGAAATTTTTTATTATCTCTCCCAATCTCTTCAAGTCCAATAAACGCACAAATTTCATATTTTTTGGTTGAAGTTTTATACTTACATTCATATTTGACTACCTCAGGTTACTAATCAAAACTAGATTCGGTTGCCATCATTATTTTCGGCTGAAATACTCATCTTATTGGAACGGTACATAAATTTCCATAACAGAATATGCGATTGTAACGGAAAGACGAAGGAACAGCCAAATTGTTATTATATTCAAGGCGTAGTCGATACCGGAATTGGTACAATAATTTTGACGTCGTTGTCGTGAGTGTGTCATTTAAATATGTGAAATTCGAAAACAAAATGCGTAAGCAAGTTACTCTGGCTTTTTGATTGAAAACTAAACTCTAATTTTGTTTATTTCCGATCTAACTCTTCATAGTGAAAAAACGACGGCTTGCCTTTTAATTATTCGTCTCTCTTTCGAGAAACTTTTCTGTGGGGGGATGCTTGTGAAAATTTCCGAATATTATAAAAGTTTTCATTATAAAACGTACTTTTTCCATTAATGCTTAACTGCAACTGCATTTATTGCAATTCAAGATCAAAATGAATCTCTCAAAGATTTCAAGTGACTGAAAAAGCATAACAATTCTCAAGGAAGAATATTATGGTGAGTATAATGAAATATTCTGTTATCGAATGAAATTATGGATCGAATTCTAGATAGAAGTATGTGATAGTAGAAGAAGATCAAACAAAATTTGACTAAAAAATCACCAATAGTAGGTTTGGTATTCCAGCTAATAACGCTTCTGCTGCGAATGACACTGCTATACGAGCAGAAACTATGATAAACAGATAACTAACAAGTACGAAAATTATATTCGCCCGTGACCGAATCTTTTATACCCATCATCTTCATCCTAAAAAAGACAAAAAAAGTAAAAGAATTAAATTTTCAAGCCCTCTAAAACGGAACACACACAAAAACAAAAATAACAAAAATAGGAAATATCAATCCCAAATTGTTTTCAAGTTTGTGAACCGCAAAAGAAAAATCTCCATTTATCCCTTGCATGTTTCTCTCAATGGCTCCGAGACCTCTGGTGATATTGAAATCTTAAATCTCTTTGCTGAATACTTCCGACGAAATTTTTCAACTGCCAATTCAGATTCGACAACTAACTCCGTTTTGATTCCTAGCTTGATCATTTCAGAAAATGGCATTTTAGATGATTTGAGGTCTCTAAAATATAGCTGTGCACCTGAACCTGATGGGATTCCATCTTAACCTGCTCTGTCGAGCTATGTGGTGCTATTTCAATGATTTTTAATCAGCCCTTGACATCAGATGTTTTCCCTTTGTATCGGAAGACTAATTTCCTAATTCCAATTTATGTGGAAATGTGGAAATATTCATCACACTGAGAACTATAGAGACATCGCAAAGTTAGATGTCTTACCTAAATTGTTTGAACGAATTGTTACTCAGCATTTAGCTTTTCCTGTCAAATCTTATATTTCTCCATTCCAGCATAATATTCGGAAAGAAAAATCTACTGTCACGAATCTCTTAGAGTTTACTTGCCATATTTTCAACGCTTTCCCCAATGGCTCTCGCACAGATGTCGTATATAACCATCTTAGGAAAGTGTTTGACTTAGTTCATCATAACTTATTGATCTTCAAACTCCACGCCTCTAGCTTCCCTTTCTACTTAGTGAAATTCACAAGCTCTTATCAGCATAACAGATCATTCAGGGTTCTATTTAATTTCATCGCCTCACATGAATTTCTTCACTTAGGAATTCACAAAAGAATTATTAAATTTATACATTAACGATCCCACGGTGATTAAATCCAGCCAGATTTTAAGGTAAGCTGACGATGTTAAACTGTTTTCTTCCTTCTTCTTGGAATCGCAATCTTATCATTGTCAATAATTTGAATGCATGGTGCTCGTTAAATTTTATGAAATTAAATCTAAAAGAAATGAAAGAAGCTTTCTTTTTCAAGAGGGAAGTCATTCTATACTCGGTACTTCATTGATTCACACAAGTTGGAAAACGTAAATTCGTTCATCGAATTATGGGTTCTGTTTGACTAAAAATTACGCTTTCATTTGCACATTGAGCTCTCTTTAAGTAAAGATAGGTCCGCGATTGGTCCAAAGAGCTTAAGAATCCTTACATTACAAAAAGGATACACATGTGCTTAGTTAGACCAATACTGGAGTATGCCTCTGTTGTGCGGTCTCCTTCTTATGGGTGTTATGTAGGCGACTCAGTTGAATTCGTTCAAAAGCAAATCTTGCTGTTTGCACTTGGAAATTTGGGTTGGCACCTGCTAGTCTCTCTTTCTCCTTAGAAAAATAGGTTACTCCTGTCATGTTTACCGTCACTTCAGAAACGTACATTTATTTTTAAGGATACACTTATTATTAAGGATACTATCGATTCATCGACATTACTTGATGAGATAAGCTTTAATGGCTTTGCCTATGTCGTATTTAAGCCAACTTGCCGTCTTAGCATCTGGTTATGATTCGAAAATTAACTGGTGCTGTTTACTGTTATCGATTGCCACGCTTTAGATTGTTTGCAATGGCTTAGGGGTTCACATGCAACTTAAATTTTTTCTGGTTGTGGGTGTGCTTCTTTGCTAGCTGTGTACATGCTCTTTTCTTTTTTTTCTTCTTGTCCTTATATACTTTATACTAGTTTTTAATAATATTTAGTATAAGATGCGCTTCTGAGAGTCAATTGAATTCGACTGTTAAAGTAAATAAATAAATTAATAAAAATATAAAATAAAATAATAGGAAGTGGGCGCGGACGATTTTTTCTATTTTCAAAATAAAAGTTTTTGCCACATAGGCGTGTGGGCATTGTAGGCGTGTCTTTTGAAAAGCTTAGGTCATTTCGAAATTCTTTTGCGAATTTGTATCTGATGTCTTCATTTCGCAATTGGACAGAGGGCCATACTTAGGTGAATTCCAATTTTGAAACTAGCCAAATATTTTTATACTTAAGGAGTTGTTAAAGCTTGTTTCTAAGTATTATAAAGATATTAAAAAAAATATAGTGTTTGGTACATATACTATTGGGTAGGCAGGATCACTTTTTCCCATTTTTCTACAGGTACTGCAACATCACTTATAGAATATGCCTTAAAACATTTTGTACATTTATCTGCTTTGTGATTAATGGTCAAAAACCCATTTTTTGTTCCTTTTGAAAAAGAGAGATACTCCGACTTTACATGATACTGTAGACGACCAACCAACTCTCGTTCATAAACTTCCAATGTTTCTGATGTTGATTTGAAGTCGATGGCTTCATTTTTATGGCTAGGGGAACGTTTACAGCAGACATTAGAAAGACGGACTGACGGACGCGTTTTAAACGATTCAAAGAAGAAGAAAAAGAAGAATTTGATGCTGACCAAGGGTGTATTCACTTTGCGGGGCCTCTGAAGTTTTCTTCTGAACGTTGCAAGCGTTTTGACAAAATGAATATGCCTCTCATTCTTCAGAGATCGGTATAAAAATACGTTATAATTAATAGAAATTGGAATATATAGATGCTTCGCAGCACATTCTGGCAGGATATGACCAAAATTCGTTACTAACTGGGCTGTCCATAATTTTATTCTTGCTATGATAGATTTTGCTTTGTTTTATAATTACACTGCTTTGTTAAGAAAAAAAGGCATTGAAATAGTCATTTTGACTGCGTTGGAAAGGCAATTAATTATTTAAAAATATTAAGAACATATTTCAAAGTCTCAACTTTTAGGTATTTTTTTAAGTTTTTATTGGTGCTATCCACACTTCAGACGGTAGATAAACTTTAAAATTTTTGAAAGCAACATAAAAAGATTTTTTACTCCTTGGCCGTTACATTTTATGCTGTGCACCATTTGTGATACAAGGGTATATTAAGTTTGTGCTGATGTAGACAATAACCAAAATAACTTGATTTAGACCCACTGCCCACCAATTTTGTACATCAATATGTTTGGGCCTAAGAACGAACATTTTTGAATATGGTTCAGATCGAACCATTTCCATTATAAGACCTGATTTTGATACATCTTTATATAAACCGTATTAAGCGAAGTAGCGTAGGGCATTTAATAGTGGGCCGTGCCCACTTTATTTGCGTTTTTTTGGTCGTTGTTCACATTTTGTTTGTTCGATTGTTTCATTGTAGAAATATGTTCCACAAAAATTCTCTGCAATCTACCTAGTAAATCTATAGAGAATTTGAATTTTTTTTATGGATATTACGGTAACAGAAGTGCTATCCAGACTTAGTGATTTAATCTTTTTCCTATGACTTAGTAATACTCTTAGACCTTTCTATTACTTCAGTAGCCCTAAATCTTCCTCGCAATAATGAACGCATACGTAACGCAATAATGAACGTCACGTAAAGATTTTGTTATATATTTTCACTCAATTGCAAATGGATTGAAAGATTTGAACGGTCAATAGAGCTTCGTGATGGCTTTGCGTCTAATATGATAAAAGGTACTGTAACCTCTTACGATATAGAGACGGAGAACTTTACTATTGATCAAAAGTAAGCAAAGTAAGTAAGTAAGTAACTAAGTAAGTAAGCAAAAGTATATGATGTGTCTCCCGAGGTATATTTCGGATCAGCGGCTCTAAAAATTTTACTAAAGGAAAGGAAAAAGTTGTGTACGCTATAGCAGCAAATTCCGCGGATTATTCTCCATATTTAGTTCCCAGCGACTACTACCTGCTCGCAAAACGCAAAAAAAAGCTCGCCGCAAAAAGGCTCGACCCCAATGAAGAAGTGAATGCTGAAACTGAAGCTCAGTTGTACAAATCGCTCTATAAGAAATGCATGGAAACGTTAAAGAATGAATAACTCGTGAAGGAGATTATGTTAGTGAATAAAATCGAATTTTTTATTAACCATCCTACGAGCTTATAGAGTGATATGTTATATGTTGAATTGATGTTCCAAATATGTTATTAATTAAGAGGATCTCAGTTGCCCGATTGGAAACGCTTTTCCGCTGAAGAGTTATGTAGCTCGTGTATTACTTGGATGATTGATATAAAAAATGAGCAGGTATTTTCCCTCACACATGACAAAACGTTCGCAAATATTCGACTTTGGGGCTTATCTTTTCTCATCTTTTCTCATTAATTTTAATGAGATATTTTGCTTACCAAGATGGGATATTTTGTAAATTGCATCAACTTAGCCAAACAACTTTCAACAGATATTACTACAAAAGTATAACGACGGCGCCGTTTCTCTCTTATCCAAGCAGCGCAACCAATTCGATATTAGTCAGAAAACCAATCAACTGGTCTTAAATGTCTTAAATGGTTTTTATTAAATCAATGTTATTTAAACATATATACAAACATACATATTTAGGCACTTGCATAGATGTATATGTACATGTGCATGCCTTACATTCCTATAAGTGAAGAGGTAAAGGAAGAGAAACATGCCAAAATATTCTTAATTCGATTGCTGTGAGCTAAGCTGTAAGCAAATATTGAATTAAACATATGGCCAAACATACAAATTAAATTTTGATGGCCACAGCACATAGTTTCAATATTTGATCGCAAACAACTAGACTTTTGCAAACATCAACACAAAACGTATTTATCTAAACATAAACATGAACATACACACACATATATATATATATATATATATATATATATATATATATATATATATATATATACATACACACAACTACTATCATACGATATATAGGCACAGACACTAGAGAGCAAATATGGTCAAAAGAAAAAAAAATAAATAAAATTAGATGAAGAGTAACAAACAAAAAAAAAAAGGAAATTTCGTTCAAAAATCAAAATTGAAAATAATTGAATTTCACATAAGTGGCCTTGATAAGGCATCGCCAAATAATAATAGTAACGTTTAAAAAAAAAATTAATAAAAAGAGAAAAGAAGAGAAAACGTTAGCGCTATGTAACTGTTAAAATAGATTATTTCAATTTTTTGTTTCATTTCAAATATTTTACAATCTTGTATAAACTCATCGGTCATTAAATTGAAATTTTAAAAACAATAAATGATATTCTATAAATGAATACACATGTATGCATACATACATATTTGTACATTCCCATAAAACAGAGTCAAACGGACACTTTGGTATTTATGCATGAATGATGAGCATGCCCAGCTCGATTTTGGCATGTGCATGCATCAAAAGATTTTTCATTCGTAGTTAGTGCAGCGTACATACGTTACGCTTTGCATATTCATATCAATGCGTATCAATGCGTTACATACACGTATATGTATATATGAATATCTACGTGAGTGTATGTGAGAGTGTGTATATGCGCTCATGCAAACAAGTTAAATTCATAAAACAATACATGTATTTGTGACCATCCAGTCAATGGTCGCCTTTCAAATTGTTCGGGTTTTTTCGATGCATTTTCAGAAAACACGTCCTATTAATTTCGTCCAATCAGTTGTAACACAAAAATTTTATAAGATGCAGTAGGAAGAAAACCCTAGCTCCTGACGCAAATGAAATCGATTTAAAGCGAATGTAATGAAAAACAGTTCGAATAAAAGGATTCATCTAAGGACGCTGTTGGCGTCTTTTAATGAGCTAAAAGGCAATGTTTACTGTTTACAACAACATTTACCATTAAGGTGTTAAGTACACTCAAATTTCATTTTCTTCTCGCAAAACCTAAATTGGTATCTCAAAAAAGTTCCCTTCTCACCAATTCAAGAATATCTCATCAGAATTCTTTAAGCCTTCGGGAAAAAGAATTCCAATCGCCTCCAACTTCATTCTTATGGCATAAAAACATGGTATAAAAAATGAGGATATAATGTAAAAAAAATTTGAGATATCAAAAATGCAACCGAAGCCGGATATATGTTGTAATTTTTTTTCTATATTCCTTCCGCTTACAAGCTTATAATAATTCGGATATATCAGCAGATAGACGTGCACTACATTCAAACTTATTCAACCATCAAACTACCATCGACGGTTCAGTATGCGTATCGATTTCCTATTTGCTTTTTATTCGCACATACCAACAATTGAACATACGGGCACACACATTCTTACGTAAAACGCAATTTTACCACTCTCTACATTCAGATTCATGGTAATACAAAATCGGTCACACTATAAAATACTCTAACCAAAAATCATGAAAAATTTAAGTTCGTCTACAACTACACTTGGTTGTATGCATGCATTCGTGTCTAAATGGGGTTTTAGTTTTTCTAACATATACTAGTATTTCTCCCTTTTTCCTCCCTTTTTTTAAACTTAACTAAACTGTGGCAAATTGATCCTATTCGCAATTAAACATAACGTATTGCTATCTGAACGACTTTCTGTGTACATACCCAGATATTTCATAAACACTTTTTCATTAAAACACAAGTAAAAAAGTTGTATTCGACTGAGGCCGAATCTCGCATACCCACCGCATGAACGCTTGGTCCACTTAAGATTTTAATATCCAAGAAACTGATTTTTTCTAAACGCCCCAAAACGTTGTGTATTACACGTCCACCACAATTGAATTATATCTAAAACACTTTATCGCATTCTACTCCCCCCAACTCCTTTCATTTGATACCTATATCGAAGGTATTTTTAACAAAACATTTATCCACCACTGTGTTACATACATTATGAGAAAAAATAAAACGAGAATACCCCCACCCTTCAGTGGTGGGTATAAAAAACGCCTTTTGAACATCAATAAACAGAAAAAGAAAGGTTGCATGTAAATATTTTAAAATCTTCCGCGCTTTGTGGCTATTAAGAGAAATAGAAAGGTATATGTATAGGTATATATATATATATATATATCTTAAAATCTTCCGCGTTTTTAGATGTTATCTACGTATTGTGGGTACTAAGAGGGGACTACTTTTTTTTATAACTTTAAATATGGAAATGATTTTAAAACGGTCATGTCAAATTCCTATTCCTATGTCGCCACTGTGTGTCAATACTGTATTCCGTATACCAACTTCTGCGGGTCGAAATAACGTCACCATCATATTGTCTGATTTTATTAATTAGGGAGTTAGTGGTGAATAAGAAAAAAATAAAAAACAAACTTTTTAAACTAAGCAAATGCTCGAAAAAGTCGTTCGATCCGAAGCATTTTTAACAGCGTTCGTGCTTGAACCAACACAAGTCAGTGTACCAAATTTCATTATAATATCTCGAAAATTGCAGCAAGCAGGTTGAAGAACATAAAACAAGATTGACATACAAACACACAGGCAATCGGTATAGTAAAAGTTGAATCAATCTCAAGTCCTATTCCACAACAACCGCACAAACCTGATACACTTTTGTACGTCAAGCGATGTAGGGTATGCAAGGGAATTTTTCTTCCATTGCTTATAAATAACTGCAGCCACAAGGGAAAAAATTGGTATGTATGGGTGATCCTACAATATCTGCACGGAAATACAACTCGATACAATAAAATCGATCGCGCCCATTCAATGTAATAACATGTATTCATTTGGTTTTATTTTTGTTTTCATTTCATTTACATCTGACACACATTTGACAACGCGAGTCCACACGAAAACTAGCCGATTTTCTAAGAAACGCAATTCTTAAAATGAAAGAACCAACTACAGGCTTATCACGCTCTATCAGGCGACGTGGTAAAGTAATGTAACCTCCTACAGGTGAAAAGGGGGAGGAAAACGAAAATGTCACAGTCACATTACATATTGATTAGTGACTTGCTTGGGGGAAAAAAAAAGTAAAATATTTGCGGAAGTCAAAGTTACTCGACTCAAAAGATTGAATCGAAATGTTCGAAAGTAGAAGACCAGATAAAGCATTGCAAATATAAGTTTCTGCAAGTAAATATAATCTCATAAATTTACCTTTATATGGCATATTTTTAATCGATGAAATAAATTTTGTTTGCCAAACAAAAAGAAAAATTTGCGTTTTCTACAAAGAAATTAACTTAACTATAATTAATTAATTTTGCATAGCAAAAAAATGTATGCCAAGTATGTATGTCTTCAATGAAAACTAATTGAGCTGTTCAAAGGTTAAAACAGAATTTCAGGATTTAATCCGGCATTCAGTCGATTTAACACAGATTTATACCCGCTTCACATAAATGCTAACCCGCTACTCGAATTCTTTTCGACGCTGAAATTGGTTAAATAGGCGATTACACACAAAGATTTAAGTACGTACTCAACGAAACAAGAGAACCTCTTAAGAAGCCTTTTTTTAAGCAAAACTCATTACCCCATCGAAGTGACCGCATTTGTTTCTCGTATGAGTAGGCAGTGGTAGCACAAGACATCTTTAATGTAGGCTCAAGATCTTAAATGTAATCATAGACCAAAAACGTAAAATATTTTAACTGTAATCTGATCACGAGGTGCCTTTAAGGCTCATTGCAACTTTGAATTTCCATTTTTCGATAATTTTATCTTGCATTTCCAAACAGTTATGTCTTTACTTTACTTTAAATTGAAAATTAACAGAAAAAAAAAGTATTTGTAAAACAGTCGTCAATCAGAAGAAGTCAATTAGATTAAATAAAATGCGATGCGTAGAATTCAATATCTTTTCGCAAGTGCAGGCAGCATAGATTGTTATGTAGTGGAGGAGATAGGGCCGAATCCCACCTTAAAGCACCCAAGTCAAATAAAATTGGTTTGTTCAATGGTAAGCCAGAGAACAGTCGAATCGAATTATAATATATATTGTAATTTAAGCCCAAGCACTGAGAAATATAGGATAATTACATTCCTTGAAACACGCTTTTACAAAATCAAGAGGAGTTCTGGGGTTTTGGTCACAGAAACCTGAATATCACTCCTGAGGTTGGAATCAAAGGTAATACTTCAAAACCTTAATTGAAGAAATAAAGCAATATGTAAGCAACGTATTAACCCGAACAAATCAATGACGTAGTGCTAATCATGCCTCTAATATACGCCTTAGTAAAATTGCAATAAAAAATGTTGCATGATATCGTCCAATATGTTGAAAGAAATAGAAGGTGAAATAAAAGGTTTTTACCTAAAAGCCAAAAAGCCTTTAAGTCGAATTCAACAAATTAAATATCTCAGGAAGTAAATACCTCGGAGGAAAGTTTTTCCAAAATCCTTGGAACAACAGCAAACGTCTTAAACGTAGCTGCCATTTTATTCCGTACTATAACAAGTGCGTATATTTAAAGCATGAGGAAATGAATTTTTATTTATAGCGATGTCTACTCAACTGAGGTATAGCCGGAATACATTTGTTCATATTTCGACCTGGCTTTTGACTACATCGGGGTGTTATAGTAATCATCGGAATATTCACTATTTTTGTATATTATATCGTACATAATTTATATACTTTATAATGAATATATAAAGCATTTACATACATGTAAATTTTGTATAATAAAGTGGAAAAACTGACTGTCATTTTGCATATAAACTGTGCATAATTTAATTAAATTGTCAACATTTCATGCGCACGCTTCACACGCATTTCTTCGATATAAACAACATTTACTGACATTTCCACACATTTAAGCATATGTGTAGACAAAAGTATTTTTATGGGAATTCCTCGTTGCATGAGCAGACTGTTACATGTCCTCCTCAATCCTCACATTGTCTTTTATTTCGATCAAAAAGAATTTAAATAATAAGTGCAATAAAAATGTAATAATTTCCAGCATAATTAATTTCATTTCAACTGTGGCCATTAACAGACCCAAAGCGATAAAATGAAACTAAATAAAATCTATTTTACTTAGATTTATTCCCTACTGCAAAGTTTGTCTTTCAAAAATTTAAATTTTAAATAGAGACAGACGCACATACGCACTCACACACACGCACATCTAAAGACATAAAATATACTGAAGTGCCTTGTTATTCTCCGGTTTTTCCGATGAAATTTGAAATAAATAACTGCCCATAACTGGCAATATGTGAATATGAATTAACGCACACACGTTTAGTTACGCAAGAACACAGACGCATATTAAATGCATGCATATGAAACTTTTATTATGCACTCGCACAGTTGAGGATAAAACAATTGCAACATAGTGCCAGTAACTATTTGATTACATTTCAATAGCTTCTCAGCTGGATACTGCAAATGATAAACAAACTTTTGCGGCACTAACACTATAATCATTAAACAACAAGAATATGCTACGAATAACGTTTTGCATAGAAACTTTGAAGCATAACGCATCACTAAAAACTCAAAACTGTGCAATCAAAGCTAAAATGTTGCTGCTCTTGCAAACCATTTCGTGGTAAAATATGTCGTTTTTATGACAACTATAATGATACACACTTTCAAAGCGTAGCACCCACTGGACTCTTAACCTGTATGTACACCATATTTGATAAAATTTTCTTACAAGTTTTCTCTACAAAACTGTTTCTCAAATGTGAATAAACTTTGGAAATATGTTTTTTTGAAAACCTTTCTCTTTGTAAATCTATTGAAAAGATACCGAATTAAATATTCATTAGAATTCTGTTTCTAATAGCTTGGGCTATGGCCATAATTGGCATTAAGACTAAATAGCAACCAGATGTATTGAAATGCTACACCTCTTTTGATTTGAAAACAGAAGTATTCGAGATGGATGTAACAAAGCTTAACATTTGAAGGCCATATGAGCAGGAAATAACCTGAGATGTATGTACACAATGTATACTTTTCTCTTCTGACTTTTATATCCCTGACGGAAGGATGGAAGTGTATTTGCTTTGTCAAAACTCGTGCAATATCCACAAGGAAGGCACAGAGGCCTCACAGTGTATGTATACTCTTGACCAAGTTCGAATTCTGAATGTCCGTATGTCCGCCTGCCCATTTGTCC
This sequence comes from Glossina pallidipes, assembly GCA_000688715.1. Classification (NCBI taxonomy): domain Eukaryota; kingdom Metazoa; phylum Arthropoda; class Insecta; order Diptera; family Glossinidae; genus Glossina; species Glossina pallidipes. The sequence continues at coordinate 649,724 of KK499866.1, read as the reverse complement.
ACCTATCCGTCTCCGCAATATCTGTAAAATGAAGCTATCGATTTAAAATTTTGCAGAAAGATCGGAGATTCTTGCACAAAGCTTGGAATTGAAAATGTGCCGAATGGACCCAAAAGGTGCACCTACCGTGCAACATAAAGTAAGAAGACCTCTGTTTTCTGGGTTTTTTGCTCATTACTTATAAATTTCCATAGATACACGATAAAAACTCCCACGTATATATATTCTACAAAAGCAGAAAAAATGTGGTGGATATAAAAGATTCATTCGCTTGCTACATCCTATAACACTTGTGGGATAAGGATATATTAAGCTTGCAGGGACCTATGCAACATTCAGAAGGACTTCAAATAGACACATGTTCAGTTATACCGGTCGATTTAGAAGCATTTTCTCAATATCGTCCTGTCCGTATATCTGTCCATGTATACTTCTATTGACCACAAGTCGCAGTTTTTAAGGTATTTTGATGAAATTTAAAACACCGAAATGTTTTCAACCAAGAGCGAACGCTATTGAGAATGATTCGGACGGAACAATTTTACGACCGCTTCCCTTATAACGTCTTATTTTGAAAAGTCGTTACATTAATAACTATGTTCAGAGAAGTGGTGCAAAATAATTGACGGTGGGCGGTAGGTTACGGCAATGGTTTTGCATATTTATATTTTTCAAAGTGTTAAAAAGAAGCTCGATATATGAACTGAATTTCTATCTGTGAATCGCTGCCGGAACGAAACATGATTGGGCCATTTTCTAAGGGATTAATAATAGTAATCATGTCCGAAGTTCAAGATGATTGAAGGTACACAAACGGCAGTGAAGCTCGCATTGACGCTACGAAAAGTAAAACTTTGTCTTTGGTAGCATTGGAAAATAATCGTTTATCATAAGCTGCGAAATTAAAGTAAAAGGTCCAGAATTGATTAATAAGAAAGACTTACTCCAGTGGCTATGTCAAACAACATAAATTTTAACTCACTCAACGGAGTTTAGCTGGGAAATTTTGATACAATCATTGTATAGCGGGAACGTTGCCCCATCCCATTACCATTTGTTTCTCTTTTGGTAGAATTCTCTTAACGATCAAATGCCGGTTCCAAAAGAAGCCTGTAAGAATCACTTGATTCAGTCTTTTCTCCTATTTGGTCATTCTTAAAAGGAAAGAATATGAATTTGTCTGCTTATGGAACACAAAATGCAATTAATTTAAACGCTTTATTCTTTTTGTACACTGACGGTTATTGCCAGTTAATGATTTCCTTCCTTCAAATTGTTCGAAAAATCAGGACATTAAGTGCACTCCTTTAGAATAGATTTTAGCGTCGTGTCCCTATTTCCGCCTACACAAAATAAAGTTTTTTCACATAGAAGAGAATTGCTATACTAAGATATTATACAGTAAAAGGAGGAATAATAAAAGGAAAGGCAAAAAAATAGAGTTCAATATCCTGTTGTTTAAACAAGTTTGCTGTTATGCGCACACATATAAGCGCGTGTATGTTACCACATGCTTATAAAATAAGCATGTTTTTAAACCTCTTGCTTGCACTCCGAGTAAGCCGAGAATATACTTTTTAATGAAACGGATACTACAAATATGTGAGTGTAGTTGTTTCTGTTAGCTAACGTATTGACAGATGTAGATGTATGTTTACACAAATACGGATGTCACTCAATAGAGCTTAGAATGGTAAATAAGGAAAATGTGTGTAAAATACCAAAAACAATAACAACAACAATAACACTAACAATATAATGATAAAGAACTTACAGAGTGCAGATTTTCTTACACACAAAAGTCAGGTTATAGCTGCTGATAATATTCATCAGGATTGTACAAGTATGTACCTATAGATGTATGTGTAAATTATTACGATGTGATAATACATATGTAAACCTATTCTCCTATTCACACACTCAAATATACATCATCCACAAACAAGCATAAACATCAACATCCCTGCACAAAATGATACAAAAAGCTGCAGCCAGCAAAAGGAGAGAATATTACTTTCATACCTAAAACGGCTATTTAAGATTGTGTTGCTAATCACAAGAAGAACAGTTGAAGCGCGACATTTGAAACGGAAACGTTGTGGACATATAAGAGTGATTACATATACCATATACCGTAGCTCATTTGTACATTTTAACTTTACAATGTATCCAATACTTTGGACTGTCGATTAGAAAATAGTTAAGCAAACGTCATCTATGGAGGAAATTGTAAGTTTCATCTTCAATTTTCTTTCCTTTCTTTCGAATGTAAGAACTGAGAAAAGTGGGAAGTAATACTTAAACCAAATATTTGAAAGAAAAAAGTCAAGACACCATGTTGCGAAATATTACACAAATGAACTTTAAACGAAAACAAGTAAGAAAATTAAATTCTGTCGGGACCGACCACCACCGTTTATCCCAAAAAAACAGACAAAAGAAGTAAAAGAACAAAATTCTCATGCTCTATATATAATATGGAATGGGCGCAGTTGATTTCTTCTATTTTCAAAATAAAAGTTTTTGTCACAGAGGCATGTGGGCGTTGTAAGCGTGTCCTTTGAAAAGTTTAGGTTAACGCCAAATTCTTATGCAAAATTGTAGGCGATATTTTCATTTTCGCTAATGGGAGAATGTTTACCACAAATACTACAAAATTGGACAAACAGAAAGATGGACAGACGGATATGTTTTATTCAAGTTTTGAAACTGGCCAGGAATTTGTATATTTTATGGGGTTTTTGAAGCTTGTTCCTGCGCATTATAAAAGTATTGAAAAGACAATTCATATTGTGTAGGCGTGGTCAATTTTTTCAATTTTTGTACGCTTACAGCATCGCCGAAAGAATAAGCATTCAACCTTGTGTACATTTATTTGCTATAGCTTATGAGTAATGAGCAAAAGTGCAGTTTTCCGTTCCCTTTGAAATGTAGAGGTATTCTTAGTTTACGTGATGTTGTGCTCGGGTCCTTCGACCGATTTGGCCCATTTGCAACACCAACCTGCGTGCAAAAACTTCCACTGTTTCTGCCAAATTTGAAGTCGATAGCTTCTTTTTGCGTCTAGCAGAGTGTTTACAACAGACATTACACAAACGGAGAGAAACAAAGAGGGACAGACGGACATGCTTAAATGGATTTGGGATTCGATGCTGATCAAGAATATACATACGTTGAGGGGTCTCTAATGCTTCCTTCTGGGAGTTGCAAACGTTTCGACAAAATGAATATACCCCTCATCCTGCGGTGATGGGTATCAAAAATGAAAACTAGACGCCAATTAAGCTAAGCTTAGAGGGTCATGTGAGATTACATTCAGTAAACATAAGTATGACTGGTGCATGTGTAATTCAGATGTGTGTTAATTTTACTTCTTCCTCGAACAATTTGAAAATTAATTCTTTGCTCCTATGTCCACCACAAAAAGATTGACGATACGCAAATTTTGCTTTTTACAGCAGTCAGCACAAAAAGACATCAAAATACATATGCTACTAATCATGAGATCAATCGTTGATGTTGACCCTCTGTAAGTCCATCCGTTGACATTGAGGAACGCAAAATCACAATAACAAAGAGACAAAAATTTTAAACTTACAGAAGGGTATTTTGAGTAACATCACAGAGACGTTATAACTCGCAAAGAACTCTTGTTTGCGATTTTCGTGACTAAACAACCGCATTTTATAACAAACCTGATATAGGAAACTTCTATTGTGACTATTGCTCCGAAGTATCAAATTTGATTCAAAATTGCAAAAGCTATAACAAGAAAACATGTTGCATTCTCTTAAGTTCATAAGCCGGTCACAACGGCAGAACGCTGTTAGGATATATTTTTTCTTGCTTCAATTCTGTAGACCGAAAGTGAGCAGTCGCAATAAAAATGACAAAAACTAACTAAGCGTACAGCACGTCTTCTTTAATAACGTATAGGCCATAACACAACAGTTAAATATGAAATTAACGTCCAATAACGTGGTTTGTCATTCCCTTGCAATTCCCATATAAATGTATTTGAGTGTCCATGGCTTGATCACCTTGAGACCCTGAAGATCGAATTAGATAAATTGTGTCCATCTGCCTGTCCGTTTATTCGTAGGAATTTCTAGTTTGCCGAAACCGAAACAGGCAACCGAAATCTGGAGTGTACATTTTAGTTTCTGTTGGACCCGAACGCAATAAGTAAATGAAAAAAAAAAACGACTTTGAAAAACGTGGACATCAAAATATGGCAAAAAATAGGGTAAAAGTGCAAAGATGTTAATGAAAAAATTAAAAAAAAATATATTAATAAAAGTTGCCTCAGATTTTGATAGTAAAAACAATGACTCCGGTCGGGCTAATCACGCAATTAATAAAAAGTTCAGGATTGTTGTGTATATACTCGAAATGGTGAGTAACCTGGATTCACAAGCAAATTTCGTAGTTAACTAAAGCCTCTTACAGGCGAGCTAGTTTTGCTTTTCATTTATCTGAAACGAAGTATTGTGAATGTATATTATTTCGATCCGTTCTTTTATGATTAAAGATGCATTTATATCCGAACAAATGGATGAATAAGGATCAATCAGAGTTTTGTCCATAGCTGGCTATTACCCTATCTCTTCTCTCAGACAATTTTCGAACCATCCATCTCGAAAAAAGCGGTCATCTGCACCGCTTGGACAAGCAATAAGCCATCTATTCAGATTTGCGTTAATCGGAAGGAACGAAGTCTGCTGATAATAGCAGAGAGAATAGGGCTTTCCTGGGCAAAATTTTCAGACATTTCCTAAGAGGCCTTTTCTATGTGGTCGAATCTCTCCATAGTGAAAAACCACGATGTCATAACTTGTGTGTATCACGCCCACTTTACGTCACAATCAGATCAATTATTATTGGTCATAGTTCTTAGTATAGTAATGCTCCCCTTCCGCGTGGATGAACCATAATAACAACCATAAGCGAGCTAATTTGTACTCCCAATAAATTTAAACGACATTTTAGTAACTCTACAAGATGCAGCAGACATTTCACACTATCTTCAAGATTGTCTTTCTTTTTTCCGGAAAATTAGTTTGTTTCTGTCCACCACAAATTGAATTGAACTTAAAAGCTTTAGAAAAGAATTATGAATTTATCACTGCTAGCCTATCATTTATAATTTCATTGATTTTAATTACTTTAATTGAATTTCGTGTTCCCTCAACATCCAAAACCAAATTTCTGTTCTCTATTTATTAATGCAGTTTCTTAACTGTTTAAAGATAATGGAAAAGTTTAGCAGTCGAAAAACCTACACATAAGCATGCAAGATTTGCATGCTTATATAGACCATTCCATGATAGAAGTTCAAAAGTTTTGAAATTTTATTCAAAATTATTTTCATAAAAAAATTTTTTTTCATTAAATTAAAATCGTCATAGCAAAAGCATTGTTGGGAAGAAAAAGTTTTTAAGTTCAAAGGTTATTTATGCGTGTTGTAATCATATTTACTTTATGTGAAACATCCTAAAAAGAATATTTTTTAATTTAAGTAAAACTTTTTATTCAGCAGCCCGATGGTATGCCTATGTCAGATTATATATGTATTTTCTATACAAAGCAACAATGCTATAAATAAAAATAGAAACAAACACAAGTTCAACTATTCTTAAGGACATGAAATATGCTACTATAAGAATATTATTATTCGGGTAAGAAGAAGAAGATTTATTGGATTATTGTTTTGTGCACTAAAATCTTTTCGACAATGCATTTTCTTTCAGTTCAAAAACATAGTGCTTCCAACATTTTGGTATTCAACTATATAGAGACCTTTTGTTAAGTTTGCTTTTTGATTTCTGTCGTGAAGGCCACTGTGGTCCTCATATAATGCAGAGAAGAGTACTCCACATAAAGTTAAAATTCCTTTTATAAAGCTATTCATTGCAGACCTTAGAAAATCTAATGAGTTTCTTCGAAATGAATGAAAAAAGTCGCGATAGAAATGAATCCTTTGGAATCATACGCATCATCACAACTCAGCTTTCCCAAGATATCTCATATCAATTACTTATATATGACTGCTGTTTAAATTTAAGTCGGATTTAAACCGCTTTTCTTGCAGGCTCTTATTAAGATTTTTATACTCTTTTGGAATTTCATCACTCGTTGAAGTACATACGTTCACTACGCTTCGACCCCACCTCTGTCACTTTCTCTTTCCTCAATTCCTTCTCCCAAGCACCGCGTAATATGTACAAAACGTTATATGTACACACACAAAAAACTATGTATATACTAATGTCTTTATTATGATTATGATTAGCACCAAGATATTGTAGATGGCACTAAGAAAGCAACTGTTCGTCGATTAGGCACAGTCATTAAAGGTATTTTCGCAAACGTGAAGTAAAGCTGCTGGTCTCCTATGAGATTAGATTAGATTGGCATAGAAGACCCTGCATAGCAGAGCATATAGTCGGAGCACATATATCCTGCTTTTAGTGGAGAACACGGCTTAGGTTTGTTTCGCAACAGCATCTTAAGAAATAGCCCGTTGGTTACAATTGTTGCAAAGTATCACTTAAGAGGACAGATTGTAATTGTAATATCTAGAGAGGACTACAAGAGCAATATATTTTTATCATGTTCTTAGCTGATTTTCTTTAAGGTGTATAACCAAAGGCCTATAATCAAAGTCTTTTATAACTCTTATGATTTCAGATAACTTAGCAAATAGATTGAAGGAAGTCTTCCAAAGACAATTTTCTTAAATCATACAGTAAAATCCGATTCTATATAAAATAAAAGAGGAACCGAGAAAATTGTTAAATCAATTGTATAATATTTGCCATCAACACTTTAAGCGAACAAAATGCACTTAAAGATTCTAGAAAAGCGAAAAAACAGCACAACATCAGTCAAAATGAAGAAGACAAGAAACAAATTAAATCTTATGGCTTCTGCTATAGCAACAAGAATCAGAGATCACAATTGGGCACAACAACAATCGACGCAAACGAAAAGCAAAAATCTTTCATCATCAGCCATAGTAACGGGAATATTAATAGACAGCATAACAGAATACTATCGTTCTCGAAGCACTTAAAGTTTATATTAATTAACTTTTCAACTTTTAATCACTCTACTATAATAATAATAATAATCATTATAAAAAATTTTAAAAAACTCACTTCTAGTAAGAAGGGCTTAATCAGATTAGAAAGGCTTAAAGCGAAAGTAAAAAACAAAGTCAAAAGCCGTCAGAAGTGCATAAGCATTCAAAGTAGCAAAGATACAAGTCCACAATCAACATTGCTTGATAGAAATATAGTTGAATTCACAGAATTATTGAAGCTACAAGCACAAGGAATTTGCATTATAAGACTGATAACATTAAAAAGATTACAACAACAAATTCCTGAACATAAGCATCAACAAAAACAGCATCACTTTGCGTCAACATCATCCAAACAAGAATTTAATGAAAGTCTGCCATTGCGACAGTACCATCTATGGCAACGATGGTGGCGTCGTCGTAATCATCTTGAGAGTAACGATAGAATATTGCCAAACAACCAGAGACAACAGCAAATAAATTACTGCAAGATAAGCATAACAAATTCCTTTAAACAGCAACAGCAATGCAAACATAGCCTTACTCATTATCCAGCAATAGGTAATCAGAAGCCGGCAATTCTTGTGAAATGGCAGATGCTGAAGTGGCATAATTTCCTTTGTAGATGGCATTGGCAGTTATATGTACTTCCGTTACGACGGTCAAGACAAAATTTCGCATACAATAGTGAAAACCATGCATTGCGTTTGGTTAATGCTCGCAACTATAAAAGCGGTCACAGCAAATCATCATTATATCCGTTAAAAGCAACACTTGAAAAAGCCCACACCTCTTCCACAAATCTCACAACCACTGCTGCCGTTGAAACCGTATCCGTGGAACAGATTGAATTTAAGTCTCAGTCTAGAAAAGAGTTTCAGACGCACTCGTTTAAAACTCAACCAGAGAAGAGTAAATATCATAATATTAACAACGGTACGTTACAAGATAAGGAGGGCGGCCACCAAGTATTATCACCGTTGTCGTCGTCGTCGCCGTTGTCGCCGTTGTCGCCGTCGTCATTGTCGTCACCAGCGACAACAGCAGTCTTGTTACTATCCTTGGCATATTATTGTTGTAGCGCTCTTTGGCAGCGGCTACGACATTCATTGCCTTCGCTATCATCATTGCCACGCACTTTCATACTGTTGATGTTGGTGTCGTCGCTGTGGCACGGCATCGAATGTTTTCATGGCACCGTAAAATTAAGCACAAATACGGTAAAAACCAAATATGGTTTGGTGCGTGGTATCGTCGTACGTTCGTCTCCATTAGTTGAGGCTTACCTTGGAGTGCCCTATGCATCACCGCCCGTCGGAAGTTTAAGGTAATTATTTTCTCTCCCTTTTCCTTTTTTGTGTTTGTGTCTTTTTTTTCTTTGTTTTTTTGTTTTTTTATTTCTTTTTTATCTTCTGACATCATTTCCCTTGCGTAAATGTGTGACGTCTTTCCATCCGCCACCAATAGATAACAGCATAACCGTTGTTTTACTCAGTTTGTAACATCGGGAAGTGCGTATCGTACAGCTCGCACAGGTTGGACAAAAGGCTGAAACTTTTCATATGCACTCTTACTTGCACATCAAATTTTAAAAATCGAATTATTGTTGAATTATTATAGAAATATTGAAGAAGAAAAAAAAAATTCATTTCAAGAAAAAAGCCCATTGATGACAAGGTGCTATGACAACCATTTACATAAGGAAATTCCTTTCCAGAAGAGGAGAATTTTATCTGTTTTATTATCAATCAGTTTCATAAGATAAAAAAAAAATTTTTTTTATCACTTATGTCCGAAACATTTGGCATTCACTTTTCCTATTCTTAAAGAGAAAACTTTCATTTTTCCTTTTAGGACGACGGTATTGTATATAAAGCATTAATTAGCTTATCCCGTATAGCAAACAAGACAGTCTTGCTAAGAAAGAGGAACTATACAAAGACCGAAGTATTTGATATAAAAGTTTGGGTATAGCCCAAATCTGTTCGTCGTTTATTAATCTTTCTTTTTCTTTCTTGGATATAGATTTGAGAAAGTATTCGAAATTCGTCTTTAAGCTGACTAAGATTTTTTGGTTTTTTGCATGTTTCGCTTTCAATTTAAATTTTCATTGCAAAAGTGAAATGCGTACCTACATTTGTATGTATATACTTGAATGTGTATTGAGTATTTTTGTTATTCATACAATCTTCTACTCAAAATCTTATTCCGTTCTTTTTTTCTTCTTTATCTCAAGCACATATAAATATTTTCTTATTATTCGGGCCATTGTGCGAGATTCTATTGCATCCTTTTTAGCTTATTTCGTCAGCATACTGACAATGAATAGCAAATGATATCATTGTCGTTTGGGCCTAGAATAAAATGACATTTTAATGTTATTTGAAGTAAAAAGGAAAAAAGAACAGCGAACGAGGTCGTTCCATGAAAACAAGAAAATATTCCAATGTCAAGTTATTATTGTTGTGCTCACACAGAGGAGCGTTTCGATTTTAAATTCATTTTGTAAATATTTGTATCCTTCACGTTTAACTTTTTAAAAACAAAAAGGACAAACTCAGCAAACTATATATTAAAGCAATCAAAAGATTAGCAAGAAGATTTCCTTTAAAATACGTGCGAAATGATAGAAACGCCAATGAAATGAGAAAGATTTAGTTATAATTGTTCTTCTTCTTCAAAAACTTTAAACTGTTTTCAAGCAGAATGGGGAGCAAAGCTATTTTTGAAATTCTTAAAGACATGCATTTCAATCTCCTTAGGCTGTTTATGTAGTTTAGTCACTTAGCAATAAAAATACTTTTATGTAACAATAAAATTTCACTCTTTCCGAATGAAAATCTTTGCAGCCGATTAAGGAATGGAGCGGTTTGCTCTGTTCACATTTCGCTTGTCGAACTTGTTGAATATCTGAATACAGGGACTGGCTCAGGGCTTTCAAATAATTTATTAGGAAATTGATTTTCTGTTTTTACTCGTATTTATTGGTTTATTTATTTATTAATCTCTACAGTATTAAATCTCTCTCTTCTAATTTTACTTCACTCTTCTTCGTAGTCAAATCTTTTTCATTCTCAAATGGAAACCTCGTTTAATTTCCCAATACACTTTGAGATTTGATGGTAATGACCTTTCTTGACTTTCCTAAGTGTAAGATTGTATACCAAGGTTAATTTTAACTGCCACATTACCTAACCACATTATCAATAAAATTAACGGGACTCGTCTTCGGTGCCCATTGATGAACAGAAATTCAAATTTAAACATAGAATGAATGAATAGAAAAGAAAAAATTAATTATCAAAACTACTTTTCATTCCCCCGTATTTTATGTCGTTCCGGCCTGATCTTTCACTGTTTATTGCAATATTAAAAAACTACAAATCACCCAAAAGAAACACTCGAAAATGAGCTGTAATCTCTCCTAGCATTTTTCTACACTTAATCTACTATACACTCAATGCCTAGTTTCGAACTTGTTTTATGACAAAATTTTAAGATCAAGTGTCAACTTTAGTTCAACATGTGGAAACTTCACCTATACTAATGAACATTTTTTTTCGCGTTTTTACCTTTGTTTTTTTTTTTTATACCTTACACTGCTTGCGGTACAGGAGTAAATTGAATTTGTTGCGGATGTATATAACGCTCGCAAGGACTTGAGATAGATTTCCATTTTATTATACTGGTTTAAGCTTGTCCGTCCATCTGATTTTTTTGTGTTCAATCTATAGATCGCAGTTGATATAGGGATATAATAAAGTACATCGACGTACATTGGCCCGAGGACGAAAGCTATTGAAAATAATCCGCATCGGACACTTTCTCACCCACTTTCTGGTGAGCCGTGACCCGCTATAGTGTTTTTACCTGTTTTTATTATTACTATTTCTAGTTTTTGCTTCATAGCTTTTTTTATGCTTTTTACTTAACCTTTCTATTACTTAACAAGTAAGAAAATTATATTTGGTCGTGGCGGGATATTTTATACCCATCACCGTTATCCTGAAAAAGACAAAAATAATAAAACCCTATATTTTCATGCTCTCTACTATGGAGTGGGCGAGGATGATTGTTTGTATTTCAAAATAGAAGTTTTTTCGTATAGGCTTGTAAGCGCTGTAGACGGGTCCCTCGAAAAGCTTAGATCTCTTCCAAATTCTTTTGCCAATTCGTTTGCATATCTTCATTTTCGCTAGCGGCAGAATGTTTACTACAGATATTACACAATTGGGCAGACAGACGAATGGATAGACGAATAGATGGATGCACTTCGGTGCATTCCAAAGTTGAAACTGCCCAAGAATTTATATACTTTATGGAGATTCTACACTATAACATTGGATTGGCGTGATCAACTTTCTTCCATTTTTGCACAGATACTACAGCCTCGCCCGCAGAATATGCCTTCAAACTTTTGTACATTTATCTGCTTTAATTTGTGACTAAGGATCAAAAAACGATTGTTTATTCTATTATTTCTATTATTTTGTTCATTTTCAACACCAAACTGTGTGCAAGAATTTTCAATGTTTCTGCCAAATTTAAAGTCGATAGCTGCTTTTTTGCGACCAGGATAACGTTTACACAGACGGATAGATAGCCAGAACGACATATTTAAAACAATTCCGAATTCGATGCTGATCAAGAATATGTATACTTTATAAGGTCTTCGAAGCTTCTTTCTGGGCGTTGAAAACGTTTTGACAAAACGAATGTACTCCTCATTCTTCGGTGATGGATACTAAAATAGTAATACAATGAAAGAAATTGTTTACAAAATATTCAGCTCTCTGCAATCTTTTTACCGGCGCGTACCATTTCCGTACGCTATACCAGGATATATTAAGTTTGTGCGGATATTTACCCAAAAGCACTTGAAGTAGATCCGCTTTTTATTATACCGTTCTATACCAAGCTTGTCTGTCCGTCTGCTCCTCTGATATCTGCCCACGTATATTTGTCTGCATTCTACCAGCCGCAACTATTGAGATATATTGACAAAATTTAGTACACCGACAGGTTTTGGTCCAAGGAGGAAGGCTATTGAAATTAGTTCCCTAACGGGACCACATTTTGCGACCACTTCCCGTACAATGCCTTAGCTTAAAAAGTCGTTACATGAACTATAATGCTTTTACACCTTTTTCATAAATAATATAAAAAAATAAGTAACGTAATGTAGTGACTGGTGATATTCAATTAGTTTCAAACGTGTTTTAAAATCGTGACAAAGGTCTTGTAAAATGAGCTGACAGCCCTAGCGAAATTCAATTCCCACATCAGCAACTTTAACGTGATACCGCCAATATTCGTGTCTTGCTATTACCCCCAAAGCGAATTTTTGGAAAAAGTTCGAATTCGCTTAAACAGTTATCTTATTCGAATAAGTTTTGGAGATGTAAGAAATCATAGGGATATTAAAATCGTATATGAAAGAGCACCTTTTCTAAGTGCGGGCTAAACCCAACACTAATTTGTAACCACATTTCTTAAAGGGTTAAAGCATTACATTTGCTTTAATTTCAACAACGGCTGGCTGAGCTTACCGCCCAGAGAGAGGGGCTCCTAATGTAATAAAAAAGGCAACCACTCTCCCAAATAAAAATAAATAGGCTAATAACTTAATAACTTAAGTTTACAACGAATAAAAAATAGAAGTTTTTTTCAAAATTCAATGCTGTCTTTCTGATATATCTTCAAATGAATACGAAAAAGGCGGTTGGTTTCATATAAATGTATCGCCTTAAGTCACAGCTTAGCAAAAAAAATTACAGTAACAATAACCTAAATACCATAGACATAAACGATAACCACAGTGTAGCAACATCAACAATAGTTACTTCAAAGACCACCACAATAGCATTAACAGCAACAAAAACAAGTGCTATTGTAACAGTAAGAGCTCCAAATTCGATAACAATAGCAATACAATTGAGCTAACACCAACATTCACAACTATTTCTGTCTACAAAAGAAAGCTTGTGCCAGTCTAGCCTAACAACAACTTTGTCCAAACCACAAATTTCGCGTCATCCAAAAGTCAGCAAACGTCTAATTTGTAGAGCTCAATATTGGGCAAAACCTTCTGCCGTCATGGTACCTTCATTTTGGTTTCACGTAAAACTAAGTTGTACATCTGACATTGCACAATGGGTTTTAATGGTAAATTCTACGAGTTACATATTAAAGCTAAAGGAAGACTAACTGCCAGGACGGGTATTGAAATGCCCTAGGGTCACATAGGATCTCTGTTCGGTTGGTTAGGGTTTCGTCAGTCCGTATGTTCGATCAGGAGCAAATACGTGCAGTTTCACTTGGTTTTAACCTTGTTAGAAGCGTCCGCGAGTAAAAGTATAGAACCCTTCCCACATCTCACGAACTGGCCAACCGAACTATGGCTCCCCAGTCTCAATGTCTCAAATAGTGGCAGTAGGTATTATATGTGCGTTCAGGCGCAATATGCAACTTTTGTGAGAAAGAGAAGGAAGATATAGATTTTGTTGATAATAGTGACTTTTGGAGTGCGCTACATTGGGATAAAATTTTTGTTTGATGACTCATGCTTTTTTTGTGGGATGAGTCACGCCTTTTTTGGGTTTTGGGGATGAAAAAAGGCGTGGTTCGTCCTATCCGAAGGGATGAATCAAGCCTTTTTTGATGTTTGCGCCCACCCGAAGGCCCCCGAAGGCACCCGAAGACGTCCCGAATGACATTCGTGAGAGTTTTTTTGAACCCGCGGGTCCGAGATGGATGTTCGTGTTGGCGTCTTCGAGGATGTTGTTGGGCTGTTGTTGCAAACCTATGTTGGAAACGAAGTATACCCTACCCTGATATGTAGTTAACTGTGCTGAGCCTCGTGCATTTCGAGGCAATTTTTGTACTATGAGAAGTTTTTGTGGTTTGATTTACTGATCTATCTTAACACTATTAATGGATGATGGTCTATATTTATATTTTAATAGCCTAGAACCTAGAACTTGTATAATATAATTCTCATTCATTTCCATGTGTTCCTGATCTATTATTATTTGTTTGTAAGGTTCATATTCGTGGTGATATTGTTGTTGTTGTTGAAATTTAATGTAAAGTTATATCCGCACGACCGAACGGGAATCCAATTGGAATATCGAAATCCAATTGGAGATATGGAAATTCAATTGGGAAATGGAAATCCAGGTGGAACATTGGGCTCCAATTAGAACATTAAAATCCCGATCGTTTTCCGTCCCCCAATTGGATTTTGGTGTTCCGATTACATTTTATTATTCCAATTGGGCGCCAGTGACATTCCTATTGGATTTTCGTATTATTCCAATTGGGTGCCAATGACCTTCCAATTTTGGCAAATTTTGATTTAACCTCCCAGTAGGCAGAAAGCATATCAAAGGGAGTACTATGAACGAATATACGCAATACACTTGAGGACAAATCTATAAAGACTATCTTACAAGTGATCTTAGAAAGAAACGGAGCTTGATCCATTTAATCTATGCGACAAGTGTTTTATTGTCATTATGCCATTACTTCGAGCATTCTCTTCTCACTTCTGAATCGAATATATTGCGTACCAAAACTGACACATCAAATGTTAAGATGAAGTCCATCCTTTGGAAGAATCAATGGACTAGAACAGGAACTGCAAAAATACGCAATATTAATAAAATGCCTGAGCTTCAGACTAAATAATAAGATAGGGGAATGACTAGCATGATCCGCAAAGTTGCATGATACAGAAGGCAGATTAATTAAGAACACAGAGTACAAGGAAAAAATGTTTAGACTGATGTAATAAACATATTGCAGATAGATTGAAATATATGGTGGAGTCATAAGTAACTTCCGATGCAGATACGTAGAATTACATTGCACCATACCGTACGGTCGTACGGATATAACTTTACATTAAATTTCAACAACAACAACAACAACAACAATATCATCACGAATATCAACCTTACAAACAAATAATAATAGATCAGCAAGACATGGAAATGAATGAGAATTATATTATACAAGTTCTAGGTTCTAGCCTATTAAAATATAAATATAGACCATCATCCATTAATAGTGTTAAGATAGATCAGTAAATCAAACCACAAAAAGTTCTCATAGTACAAAAGTTGCCTCGAAATGCACGAGGCTCAGCACAGTTAACTACATATCAGTGTAGGGTATACTTCGTTTCCAACATAGGTTTGCAACAACAGCCCAACAACATCCTCGAAGACGCCAACACGAACATCCATCTCGGACCCCCCGGGTTCAAAAAAACTCTCACGAATGTCATTCGGGGCGTCTTCGGGTGCCTTCGGGTGCCTCCGGGGCCTTCGGGTGGCCGCAAACATCAAAAAAGGCATGACTCATCCCCCAAAAAAAGCATGAGTCATCAAACAAAAATTTTATCCCAATGTAGCGCACTCCAAAAGTCACTATTACCAACAAAATCTATATCTTCCGTCTCTTTCTCACAAAAATTGCATATTGCGTCTGAACGTACATATAATACCTACTAGTGGCACTGCAAGGTTCCCCAAAATTTATTTAGATAACAGGTTTAGATACAAGAGGACATAGATAGACTTACTACTACGTTGGTTAAACAAAATTGGTGTAATGGTGTGTCATATGCTATAATTACTTATAAAAGTAAGGCAGTAGGTAAGACATAAACGCAATATTTGAAAAGCTGACCAAGCTTCGTGTAAACATTGCGGATATTTTCCGTGAGAATTTTCGAGCGTTTTATGGCGACTTTGGACCCAGAGTGGATGCGGATATGGCAAACAGATTTACCGCGGTGACGAGGAATCGTAACGGCTTCATTGAATCTGCTTAAAAGCACTTTCTGCTACTCACCTTGTGTATTCTTGGGTCCATATCGCAGCTTACCAACCTATGGATATGGATTATTGCTTATTGATTTGCCTCCTCTTGAGAAGCGTAAAGTAAATTATTAAATTTTCTATTAAATAAAATTAAAATAAATGTTCTCCGCGGGTAGGCCATTCAGCCCTATATTGTGCCCCCATGTGCAAAATGTAATGTTTAACCCTCTTGGCTGACTCATTGTCTAAAATTTAACCCGTTGCCTCTCTCTCCTTCCTTTTTTCCTTTTTCCTTTTCGCTTATTGTTTTTGTCTTATGCTGTTCTTGTCATTCTCCCCTTTCTCCTTTTCTTTCTGCCCTTCCTTTTAAATCCTGTAAATATTTGCTTTACAAAGTTTCTAAACCTTTTTTTTTATTTTATTTATTTATTTATTTAATAACATTACAAACAAATTGAAAAATATGTGCAAAGCCCATTAATGCGAGGTTTGCATATTCCAACGAACAGCGTCTCCTTGTAACTGCAAGCGATATCCTTAAGAGACCCTTTCAGAAACATACATTAATGTGTTCAAAAAATAAATGGAAATTTTATTTTAAAAATATGCGCGCTCAGAATACTAATGTAATGTAAATTTATTTGCTTGGCGGGATTTTCCCTAAAATCTGACCGAGATTTCGTATGATTTGGCTTGTTACTTTCCCGCCTAGCCTTCAAGACAACCGCCGAGCTCTCTCTGAAGGCCTCAATCGATTTCTATTAAAAGCGGTTTTCTAATCATAGGAAAAGTGGACAATCGCTCATAGTCGTACCAAATGGTGCTTGTATTTTAATTTTTGATGAAAAGTGGACGAGTAATTTTTGAAAAAAAACAAGACTGGAAGACAAACGAGACAACTGCAAATCGTTTTTCAAAATTGCTTAAATCATCCCAATTGGTATTCCGACCATATCAGCAAATTTGCTAATATTTAATTGACGACTAGTGGATAGGATATTCTTGATAGCTTTGACATTTTGATTTGTGGTGTAGATCGATGTTCCTTAGGGACGTGCTTTTTCTTTAACTGTCTCTTTAACGCCTTAAAAGTTTTTTTACCATCTGCATATCTCTGATTGTACCGTCGTTTTATAAACGTAAAGCTTTCTTAACATTTCCGATTCATTTGCATAAGCAATTCATTCGCTTTTTGAATGTATTCTGGCGTTGGGACCGGTCTTAAGAGAAAACTATACGTTTTTATACCTTACAGTGCTTGTGGTGCAGGATATATTAAGTTAGTGCGGTCGTATGTAACACACAGAAGGGCTTAAGACAGACACACCTTTTATTATACGGATCGATTCAGAATCGTAAGGTGAATTGATCTAGGCCTGTCTGTCCGTCTAACGTCTGTCCATGTAATTTTTGTTCAAGCTACATGTCGTAATTTTCGAGATATATTGGTGAAATTTGGCACAGCGACGTGTTTTGATAGAGGGACAAACACTATTGAAAATGGTTCGAATCGGTCTACTTTTTCGACTACTCCCTATATAACTCCCTATTCTGAAAAGTCGTTAAGAAAAAATTTTAATTTTCAAAATTTCTCGACAAAAGTGGCTAAGCGGGTAGTATTTCTACTATTAAGAAATGGTATGAAAACTTTGGACCGGCTGGGGCAATTGATGTTCAGACGACAAAAAAGTACAATTTTCAATGGTTCACAATGAAAATGATATCATAATAGTAATCTAACATAAAAAAACTAACTTTACCAAATTTGGACCATCTCGTCCTATTTTTTGGATCGTACCCTAATAAGAATTTTTATGAAAATTGATCCTTTGTAGAGCGGAAAAATTTAAGTTTTGAGAAATGTGGTGTAGGGTATTTAATGGTCGGCCTTGCCCGTCTATAATGTTCTTACTTGTTCTTGTTATAGTTTTTATATTATTGGCACGAATGTGGTATTCTGAAGCAGCCATCGCAATAAAATTCTTTGATATCAATTTTGTTATAAAAGAAGTTTGTTAAGTTACATTTACCACAAACAAACAAAATTTTTAACACGTGAAAAGGATCTTTGTGACGTTGTTCAGAATACAGCCGTTAATATAAATGCAATAAATTTTTCCTTTTTGGAAATTCGCCCACCACAATTACCATTAACTACAAAAGACCTTTGCATATAAACTAAGCAATTGAAAGATACGGAACTTAGCTATACTTATAAAGAAAAAGTAGAAAAAGTCAAGAAAATTGTTCAACATTTTTGAACGCAATGTTCCTTTTCATTGCCGTAAACTGTTGAGTTTCAGATCTATCTCTCGATCTGTTATTGCGAAACTCTTGTTGGAGGGATTAAAAAGAGATAAGAAGACAATTAAAGAAGTCGCTTGTTTTCGGTGTACAGCAGGCTCGGCAAAACAGACATATAAGACACGTACAACTGCATAACAGAAAGCCTTGAAATTTCCCTGGAAGTCGAGACCAACTTGCAAGTGTGCTTGCAGTAAAAATAGATCTAAAAGTAAGTAGAACATCTTATCAAGTCTTTTACCTACGTCAGCGTATATCTTGTACCCGTAGCCCTGCACACACATTTTATTTTACACTGGTTTAAAATATTCGCATGAGAGAAAATGAGATGATGAGCACACATACAAGATTGGCTTCACGCCGAATATAAATTGATTGCTTGCTTTACCTACGAGTCCTAGAAAAAAAGTTGCAGTCGAAAGCAAAATCGAGACTTAAGCTACGTTTAGCGAAATAAATACGCCATAACCTTATGAGATATTAGATATTGCAAATGTAATAAAAGAAAAATGGTTTCTCTTTACTGAAAAGAACTATTTTTACAGGTTTATGCCGCCCATAACCCCATCTACATGGAAAAATGTTCGCAATGCGGATCGCTTTTCTGCCGTTTGTCCCCAAACCGTTCCCATACCACCAAATGGACCAGAGGCTCTACTAGAAGTGCCGAGAGCACGCTTAGCACAATTACGGCGTTTACTACCACTGCTTAGTAATCAATCGGAGGATTGCTTATATCTGAATATCTATGTACCATACGAAAATCGAAGACGCCGACGTAAGTTCAATATATGAAACGGAAAGTACTAAAAAAAAAATGTATACAACCAGCGCCGGGAAGTCTTCAATTCCGTAGTGCATTGCAGTTTGTCGATTTAATAATTACTGCAAGCATTGTGGAAATGATGATTTTCTAGAGCACAAATCAACAAAAAAAAAAATTTATGCAATTTTTCTTCCTATTTGTATTAGCTTCATGTCATTTACCAAATTTGATTATGCTTAAAGGTTTCACTGTCAACAGCTCTGAAATGGACGATTCACAAAAACTAGCGACCATTTTGTTTATACATGGAGAATCTTATGAATGGAATTCTGGTAATCCATATGATGGCTCTGAGTTAGCAGCTCATGGTAATGTTGTAGTGGTTACCATAAATTTTCGTTTGGGAATTTTCGGTTTTCTCAAAACCGGTGGGAAAGAAAGTGCCCAAGGTAACTTCGGTCTAATGGATTTAGTAGCAGGTCTTCATTGGCTGAAAGAAAATTTGCCTGCTTTTGGCGGTGATCCTCAGAGCATTACTTTATTGGGTCATGGGACAGGTGCTGCTTTGGCCAATATTTTGGTTGTGTCTCCGGTGGCGAGTGGTTAGTATTTTTCCCTTAATTAATAATAAATAGTTAAATCCGTCTACACCGTCTACCTCTATGCATAGACCTCGTGCAACGTTCTGTTTTAGTTAGCGGTTCTGCTTTATCGTCCTGGGCAATACAGAAGAATCCTTTGTTTGTTAAACGCCGAGTAGCCGAGCAAACTGGCTGTCATGGTGATATGTTATATGACGATTTAGCGCCTTGTTTACGGACGAAATCGGTAGCACAGCTCTTATCAGTTAAAATTGATTATCCCAGGTAAGTTTATTCGTTTCATTTTGCTTACTTGTTTATTCAAATCTATTTTTCATCTTTAAAGATTTTTAGTTGGTTTCGCACCCTTCGTCGATGGTACGGTCATATCACCCAGTACCGACTCAATTGACAAACTGACACTGCCATTAGGTTCAGCTATAGTTAGGTAAACTTTAAATATTTCTTCTTAAAAAAAATTCCCCAAAAAATATAAATATTCGCGAATTATTATTTTTTTTTTTATATAATTAAGTACATCGGGAATTGAATATGCAAACTTTCCAAAACGTAACCTCATCTTTTGTCTTACATCGGTTGAATCACATTTGGATTTGAATGCTCAAGATTTGGAATTCGGCTTCAATGAAACGCGTCGTGATCGCATATTACGAACCTTTGTACGTAACAATTTTCACTACCACTTAAATGAAATATTTGCCGTACTCAAGGTCAGTTTCTAAAAGAAACATTTTATTTTTTTGATGGATTTTCACATAGCAAACTATCATTTTTAGAACGAATACACAGATTGGGAAAAAGCAATTCGTAGCCCATTAAGTTCACGTGATGCTACTTTAGCATTTCTCAGTGACGGCCATACGGCATCCTCTTTGATTAAATTGGGTTATATGCACAATTTAAGAGGAGGCAAAAGTTATTTCCTGCACTTTAAACATCGAACTGTAGAAGAAGAATACCCACAAGTAAGTAATTCTCTCCGTTCTTTTGCGATCATTCATAGCAATAAGAAAAAATTTTTCATTTTGCGAATTTTAGCGAACTGGTTCGGTACGTGGTGAAGATATACCATTTTGGTTAGGACTCCCAATATCACCGTTATTCCCACATAATTATACTACTCAGGAAAAACAAATTAGCCATCTAATGTTGCGTTATCTAGCGAATTTCGCCAGAACTGGGTATGCTTTGCGTGCAAATACCATTTTCTTAATAAAATACTCTTTTTATATATACATTATATTTTTCATGCTCTACAGCAATCCAAATCAATCCTCTTTGAATGCACCTTTGCCTACATCCCCTTCTGCTTGGATTGCGTTGGCCATTCCTTCTATACCCCCGGTTGATTTTGAAAATCATCAAAAAATTAAACGTTCATCGACTCAAAAAACTACATCGAATATTAATAATATCATGAATAAAATTCAAAATATAACCTCTTCGAATATAATAATAAAAAGCAGTGTCACCGGTGATACTGTTGCCGCCGCCGCTAAGGAGGCTCTTAATTTGGCTGTGCTCTATAATCAACGTCGTACAAAACGCACCTATTATCAGCGTCATTCACGTAGCAATAACAATGATTCACAAGATGAAGAGATTAGCAGTGACACAAGATATCCAATCCTAACGAATGCCAACGGAAATGATTACGAGCGTGGGGTACCATTTTGGGATGCCTACGATGTCGTTAATCAATTGTACATGGAACTAGGTAAATATCAACATATGCAAAAATTTACATAAGTCATTTATCCGCCTGAGTGGCGAAAGGCAAAGAGTCTCGACTGACATGGGTTTGAATCTCAAGTTTGAATCTCTTGGAATTTATTTCTCTGGCTAACTTAATAATAACAATAATACATAATTCGTTTAACTTGTGTATGAAAAGTAAAGAGGAATTATCCAAAGCAATTGTTATTACTAAACTAGAATACCATTCCTTTAAAACTTTTGATTTTAAAACCTTCGCGTCAGGGCTCAATTTGTCAATTGATATTTCGGGTGCTTCCTTACATCCGATCCTCTGAAATTTCGTACAGACCTTTGACTCCACTGACAATGGAATGCAGTATAGTCAATATTGATATGACACATAATCTTGATATTGATTCAGATGTCGAGTATAAGGATTTGAAAAGCCGAATGTCTAAGTATCATTCTTAAAACAAGTTGCAGCACTGTAGTCGGGCAAGGACGACGATTGTGCACCCTCTATCGCTTCTACTCTACCTTTTCATATTGAAGGCTTGTCAATACACTATTTAATTATTTTTCAAAGATTTTATTATTTTTGAGATGCCCCCGCCATAAGAAACTACAAATGGGACTTTGTCGTCATAGAAAGGCTTGTAAAAAGTAGCCCTAATTTTTATGTCAAATTATTATATTATTTTATCGCCAAATTCTAGGAATTACACTATTTTTGCATAGAATGACTTTTCAAAATAGAGCGTTATATGTGGAGGAGCCGAAAAAGTGATCCTGTCCGAACAATAGCGTTCGTTCTTGCCACAAAATATGCCAATGTACAAAATTTCATCC
The DNA here is from genome assembly GCA_000688715.1 of Glossina pallidipes. NCBI lineage: Eukaryota > Metazoa > Arthropoda > Insecta > Diptera > Glossinidae > Glossina > Glossina pallidipes. Next base: position 627,593 of record KK499866.1, on the reverse strand, counting down.
AAATATCCTACAGATTGAACCCAAAGAAACAAGGCGGTCGGACGAAAAGACAAGCTTAGATCTATTCAGAAACCGATTTAAAAACGATCGCTATAATACATGGCGGGTCTAATTTAACATATCCTTATACCAAAAATGGTGTACGGCATAGCAATTTTGTTTATGTACCTCCTTACCGTATAAAAAATCAGTACACAAATGAATAAAAATATGGAAAAATGTTTGCCAATAATGACCGGTTCAAGCTTTTGTAGCTTTTAAGCCGTCGAAGATTCGAACTTTATCATATTATAATCCCACATTGATAATTTTAAACAACATTTAGATAACTGTCCTTCTGAAAATCTTTAAAACTCTTAATTCTTTTAAAATCTTTAGGTAGTAAAGCGGAAATACAAAGTCATTATAGAGGACATAAACTATCGATGTGGTTAAATTTAATACCCCAACTACATCGTCACACCAATATCAACGACCTGTCCATGAGACATCATCAGTTTCAGGACGATATAAATAATATGAATCTGTACGAAGGTGAGAACGCCATACCAATCAATGTAAAGTGGCGAGAATTTAAAACTAAGTGTTTATAAAAATATAGGTATAGTGAGGCCACAAATGCAAGTAAAGCCGGCAGATGACGATGATGACACTCTCTTAATATCTACGACGAAACCAACATTATCGCCTAAAATCGCTAAAGAAGTAAATAACACACAAAAAACTCTAACAGGCTCAACAGGTGGAGTAGAATATTATTCGCAAAAAAGTTTCTAAATGCAGTGAATGCCTTCCCTTCTTCTTCTTCTTCTTCTTCTTCTTCTTTTAGAATGTGGTATAGATGGAGCTTTGTTTGTAGCCGAAATGACTACTCAATTACCGAATGACAATCGTTCGTCAGTCGTAGAAACGAAAGAGAAAGATTTAGCTACTGCCTCCACTGGACTCATTGGTAATTTGGAAGTGTTGCGACGTTTAAGCAGTAAACAATTTCAAAGCTATACCACGGCATTAATAGCAACTGTTGCTGTTGGTTGTTTTCTACTAGTTCTCAATATTTTAATATTTGCCGGCATTTATCATCAACGTGAAAAGCGAGCCAGAGATGCTAAAACTAAAGAAGAACTCCAGGATAAGGACACGAGCAAAAATTCAAGTATGTTGAAATTAAACACTATCGGCAGTGAGAGTAGTTCCTTTAACGGTAGTGCCGCAGGTCTAAGCGGTAAGACTTCTATTGTCTTCGGTGAATATAGTTGTTACGATGAGAAATCCTTACAAAATAAAGATGAGAAGCTCATGATAGAATTACCCCCACCTCAAATAGTGGGTGCTGGTGCGTCATCTTGGGGTGCCTGTTCCACCAGCACTTTGGATTTGTTAAAAACTAAACATTACACGTCTGTAGATACGGTCAATGGAGGAGGTTTCAGCCTCACAAATTTAGGTTCCATGAGCGGCGGCTTGCAAAACGATCAAAATTTATTTGGTGTTAATAGTGGCATGGAAATGGTCACTTATAAAACATTGCCTCCTATGGGTGGCTTATTACTAGATAACGCTGCAACATCAACATCGGCCGCTTTAAAAAGCAAGCAAGCAAGTTTACGTGTAGACTCGACCGGCCAAATAAATCAATACGAATTTGCTTCAGTGCAATCCTCAGATCAAATGTCTTTTAGAGATATAGAGGATGCAGTGAAAGCATCAACTTCCGTAACCGATGTAACACACGATGACGACATACCTGAACCCCCACCACCACCAAAATCCTTTCAAAATTCTACAGGTTCAACGGTTAGCTCGATAGCCGGTGGCATACTAAGACAGGCTGGCACTGCATCATCAAACGTCTCGGCGGGCGGTAATAAAAAACGTGTACATATTCAAGAAATTTCAGTTTAACAAAAGTGGGTTCGTTTTTCTTATTATTAATCTTATTAAAAAAAAACTCGCATTTTCTCACATTTCTTTTTCTGGCCATAAGATATAAAAAAAAAGAAAAATACAAAAAAAAAAAACTAATTTTACAAAATATATTTTTATGAAAACTTAAGATTATGCTGAGTGTATATGTGTGTGTATGTGTTAAAATATTGATATAAATATATATGTGTACGTCAATGTCATACATTTATTTTTCTTTTAAATCATTTAACTAAATTATATCATTTTCTTTTTCTTTTAATATTTCATATCGCATAAAATTTAGAAGTTGTCTTTCACACAAGCCACGTCCATCTAATTTAAATTTCACCACATTTAAAAAAAATATATATATTCATAGTGTTTCCTACGAATGGTGACAATTCATTGAAAGCAATTAAGATTTGTTTCTTATACAAAACGTAAACATCTTCAACTACATCGTACCGGTGCGGAAAGCAAGTCCAAGCATAGGTGTGCGAGCGAAGCAAATACAAGTCATAGGGCTTCTATTCCGTACATCTAATCAGAATGACGACTTTTTATACGAATTCATTACATGGACGTCAATCATAAAAACCGAGGGGACATTGCTTTAATCAGTGCTTTGATTAGAAGACCTCAAAAAACATATATATTTTGCTAAAAAGCTTGGGATTCTGAACTAATTTATCAATGTCTAGTCATACGTCAGTCTGTCTCAGTGTGTCACAAGCTTGGATTAGGTTTGAAAATAGCTTTAATCATCGACCCCAGAGCTATGACCACGAAATGGATGAAACTTTACTTTAATTTACACATTATAACAAATATAGATCCGAAAGTTGGTAAAAATATTTTGGAGAGGAAACGAATACGAAGAAAGTTCCGATACGCTAACTGACATATTGAGATACGGATCGAAAGAATACTTTGCCAATTTTGTACCAGGCGTTGAATAGTTGGATAATAAGGGTTTTTCTCCGAAAATGTAGTGTTAAATTTTTTTTTTCTTTAATCCTTACACACAAAATACCTAAAAAATGCTTTCTAAAGAAATCGTCACAATTCAATGAATAGATTTCGCTTAGCCATTGTCACAAATTTTCTTTTAAATGTTCGACGATCATTGAGACGTATGTCTCTTGAATTCTTAGAAGTTTCTAAGAATCAATCCAAATTTCAGGCCTATGTTGCCTTTGAATCGTAGCTGATTAATCGGGAGGTACTGCATTTTTCAACTTTTTCCAAGTTTTTATAATGTATTATCTGCTATGCGGGCCTAAGTTAAACGTTTGTTTCAACCAGCATGGAAGGAGAAACAATTCGTTTCAGAATCTTAAGTTGATCAAGCCCATGTAACTACAAATGCCTATGCTTCACATTTGCAACAAAAAAAACAGCCTTCGTTCGTCGATATGAGAAAGAAACAATACATTTTTTTGAACAAATTTTGTAAGTCTTTCCGCCTCATTTGATAAGTGCAACCGAATTGATTATATAACTAGGTACATTATCGCCTAAGAGATATTTTGGTTGAAAAGACTACTTCATAAAGCGTATAAGATTTCTAAGGAAATCCTCTAAAAGACACAATGCTTGTAAATGTATTTTTGTGGCTTATGTCATATACGCGCTCTCAGCCTCAACGTCTTTTGTTATATAAGTTAGTCGTACGCGCTCTGAAAGTCAACTTCTTTTGTTACATAGGGATTTCATACACGCTCTAAAAGTCAACTCTTTCTGTTATAACCAAGCCGTACAAAAACTTATCTCATAATTAATTAAAAAAGTTCCCCTTAAATCGCTTTAAATAAGTTCCATAGTTTTATAAAAACTCTTTGTTAACATACGTAAATACTTTGTTGCTAGACATAAATACAATTATTAAATGTGTAAATTATATATGTAACAAAAATAAAACGAACATAAATAAATAACTTAAAAGAAATTTATTCACCAAAATGGCTAAATGAATTATGCATAAAACATAAATGTTAAAATAATATAGAAAATTATATAATCAAATATATAACAATAAAAACTAATATTTTTTAAAATTACAAATCAATTTTATTCTTAATACCAGGGGATGATCCACCATCAAATGGCTTGAATTAGCCCTGTTCATATATCGTCTTTTCAAAATAGGGCGTTATACGGGTAGTAGTCGAAAAAGTGGTCCGACCCGAACGACATTCACTAGCGTTGTTCATTTGGCCAAGAAACGTCGGCGTACTAATTTTCACCAAAATATTTCAAAAATTGCCGCCTAAGTTAAACGAAGGAAAAGCAGACAGACAGGCGGACAGAAACACTTAGATTCAATCATTTTCTGAACCGATCGGTATCATAAACTGAGGGTCTATCTAAATTCCTTCTGGGTGTTACTTAATATGTCTTTGCAACATAAATAGTGTAGTGGTGGTATAATGATAATTAAAAAAGGCGTATGTAGTTGTATGTGTGGGCATAACATAACCAAGAACCTGCTTCACACCCTTTGATTTGCTCCATAAGTTCATGAGCGCGAGCGGACCGTCCTGGTGTAACCAAATCAACTCATACGGTTGCAACTAATAAATCGATTAGATATTCACTTTCCCAAACCCATGGCAGAGTTCTGCTTAGTTTGTTTTTGCATGCATTAGTTGAACAAGTCCGTTTACAATACCGGTACCTATCCTACTTATCTTAGTTTTCTTGCCAAATCCACTCATTCTTGAGCATTCCATAACTATATCCTTAGCCCATTTCGATCATATAAATGGAAAATCATTTCAGGCTCGACACTTGATATAAGGAGTAGATTAATGTCAATGCCACCGAAAAAATCGTCTTTTATATCCGGGTTGCTGAAACTAACGACATGAATTTTACACTTTTCCACCAGCATTTCTTTCCTTAATGTCGACAGATTACCTATCTTTAGATTGAACTCGTTTATTTCTAAAAAGATGGTGAGAAGTCAGAAGTTACGTTCAAGAACATAGTGAGTGCATGACTATCAATGATGAAAGCATGATTAGATCAAAAAAGACAAATGCACTATGCATCTTTTCCTCCGTCTACTCATGGCTATAATCCACGTTAACCTAAAGGAGATCTATCTGTTCTAAATAGGAACAAAAGTGCGCATTTCAGTTTTCTAACTAAAATTCAAATTTAATCGATCTACCTAAAGTTTGTACGGAATCTTCAGAATTTGATTCTATCTAGAAGAAACATAAATCCTTCTCAAAACAATGGTTTTAATTAAACTTCTTTAACATGGTCGATTATTATTCACTGCTTAAAGTAACTGTTGAGTACTTTATTTATTTCAAGTGAAAAATATCAACAGTCGAATGTAATTGACTCTTATACTAATTATTACTAAAAACATGTATAAAGTATATATGGAGATGTGAAGAGAAAAAAAAAAAAAATAACACAAACAATTAAATAATAATTCATGTATAAATAAATAAGAAAAAAAAAAAAAGAAAAAAAGAGAAGAGATTAAGATTACAAGTTAGTTTAAATACGACGTAGGCAAAGCGCGCACGTTAGGCAAAGTTGTTTTGATAAATTTTAAAGCATCCGATATTGAAATTAAGTGATAGACATCATTTAGGTTGCCGCAAATAACTCTGAACGGGTTAAGCAGCTCATAATTGTATTTACATTGTCTAAGCTTAATGAAAATAAAGTGCCTAGAGAAACGGTTAGGGACATTAAAGCTTATCTCACCAAGTAATGTGGATGAATCGATAGTATCCTTAATAAATGTACTTTTCTGAACTGACGTTAAGCATGACAAGAGCAACCTATTTTTCTAAGGAGAAAGGGAGACTAGCGGGTCCTAAATTCCTAAAAGCAAACAACAAGAATTGCTTTTGAACGAATTCAACTGAGCCGTCTACAAAACACCCATAGGAAGGAGACCACACAATAGAGACGTACACAAGTAGTGGTCTAAGTATGACCATGTATAGCCTTTTTGTAATGTAAGTAGCTTTAAGCTCTTTGCACCAACCGCGGACCTATCTTTACTTAATCTTTAGCCTTCTATCTTTACTTACTCAATGTGAACCCCTAATTCGATGAACGAATCTACGTTTCCCAAATTGTGTGAATCAATGAAGTACCGAGTATAGAATGACTTCCCTCTTGAAAAAGAAAGCTTCTTTCATTTTTTTTAGATTTAATTTCATCAAATTTAACGAGCACCATGTAACCAAATTATTGACACTGATAAGATTGTAATTCCAAGAAGAGGGAAAAAACAGTTTAACATCGTCAGCGTACCTTAAAATCTGGCTGGATTTAATCACCGTGGGCAGATCATTAATGTATAAAGATAATGTATAAAGAGATACTAAGTGGCTGCCTTGAGGGACATCAGACGTCTTGGGAAATTCTCGCGAGGTGATGAAGATAAACAGAACCCTGAATGATCTGTTATGCTGATAAGAGCTTGTGTATTTCACTAAGTAGAAAGGGAAGCTAGAGGCGTGGAGTTTGAAGATCAATAAGTTACGATGAACTAAGTCAAACGCTTTTCTAAGATGGTTATATACGACATCCGTGCGAGAGCCACTGGGAAAAGCGTTGAAAATATGGGAAGTAAACTCTAAGAGATTCGTAGATCTCAGTGATTTTTCTTTCCGAAAACTATGCTGGAATGGAGAAATATAAGATTTGACAGGAAAAGCTAAATGCTGAGTAACAATTCGTTCAAACAATTTAGGTAAGATATCTAACTTTGCGATGTCTCTATAGTCCTCAGTGTGATGAATATTTCCACATTTCCACATAAATTGGAATTAGGAGATTAGTCTTCCGATACAAAGGGAAAACATCTGATGTCAAGGACTGATTAAAAATCATTGAAATAGCACCACATAGCTCGACAGAGCAGGTTAAGATGGAATCCCATCAGGTTCAGGTGCACAACTATATTTTAGAGACCTCAAATCATCTAAAATGCCATTTTCTGAAATGATCAAGCTAGGAATCAAAACGGAGTTAGTTGTCGAATCGGAATTGGCAGTTGAAAAATTTCGTCGGAAATATTCAGCAAAGAGATTTGAGGTTCCAATATCACCAGAGGACTCAGAGCCATTGAAAGAAACATGTGAAGAAAATATGAAAATTTTTCCTTTGAAGTTGACAAACTTAAAAAAAATTTGGGATTTACGAGCAGTAAAGATTTTATCAACTGAAATAATATTAGTGGTTGAGGTAATTAAATCTGTGTCTTGCAGCAAATAGACGAAATAGTCGTAAGCAAAACCACTTTTCATAAATTTTTTGAAAAGTTTGTTTGTCGTATTTTTGTAAGATTCAATTGACTTATTAAAAAGTGGCAGGCACTTGCTTCGAGGGCGACGTTGCTTGATCGAAACGGAGGCAAAAATAACTTTAATCCATTATAGAATGATACTAGTAGGGTTTTAATATTCCCAGCAGAAAAATCGAGCATAATGCGTGAAAGATGAGATTTAAGCAGGATAATATTGGGTTATTTATTTGAGGAAGTTGGATTTGATTAGGATGCATTTGATTAGGATGCAACGCACCATCATGTTTGAAATGAAAAGAAGGGCAAATTGCTGGAACATAGGGATCCTCAAGTGCCCTAAAGGGGGACAGCGATTTATAACTATCTCCAGGAAATTCGCAAAACAAAAATCTAGCAGTCTACCATTACAATTAGTGATGTGTGACAGGGAGTTAACGTAGGTACCTGCCGTTGAGGCTTAACCCTACGGTGCCCGACGGCACACGGAGTGAAAGCGTCACTCACGCCCCGCTGGGAGCAGGGAGGCTCCCAAGCAGTTCCAGATCAAGGACATGTGTATGGCATGCCCTTCCCTCTGACGGGGGCGAGGCCTATCTAAAACCTCAAATATTTAGCGTTCCCGCGATTTTGGGAGCAACGAAACTCCCCGAAGGGCCGTTCCCAGCAGCCAGGTAGAAGACCCACACCTACGAG